>VYXD01003796.1:33540-145006 GCA_013397195.1 Hylia prasina
CGGCTGGTACCACGGGCTGAGCGAGGCGTCCGTCGGGGTTCGGCAAGGTGGCTTTGTTGATGTGTGTGCGCCTCTTTTAGGATCGCTCATGCGAATCTTGTCCTTGCACCGAGTGCCAGCCTTCAGGGAAGTTGATATGGCAGAGTTCATGGGAGGCGGTACCTGTCAGCTTCCAGCTAGCAGCCTTGGCCTAACGCAGCTGGCTGTGAAGTCAAAATACTTTGGGACAGCATGTGAGCAGATAAGCCGAAGTGAACAGATTGAGTAAAGAGGGAGCCATTTTTGTGTGATTTCCCGGTCTGCGGTTCATTTTGCCACCTTAGCTTTAAATCAAGGAATGTAGTAACGCTTGGATGAATACAGCCGGGCAGGGTTGTGTGGAAGTCAAAGGTCTTTTGTATTCTGACCTACTGGAGGCAAGGCTGAAGTGCCTGGTCAGAAGAAGAGGAATCGGGTACCTCATTAAACCCTCCTTTGTTCTGATATGTACTCAATGGTGAAAGGAAAGATCAGCCAACCAATTACTGGATGAAGGTGATACCTAGCCAATCAACTTGAAATTTTACAACTGAGTGTCTTTTGGAGCTCCTTGTGTTCCTGTTGATTCACCAGCTAGCTAAAGACTTCACTAGATGACAGTTTGGAGTGCTTGAATGAGGATCCTCTTCTGACAAGCCTCCTGGAATAGTCTATCTTGACTGTCTTAGCCTGGATAAGGTTGAATTCATACTGTTGAATTCAAAGTTGTGGCATACCTAGCAGAAAACACTAGGAACGTAGAGAAATTTTAAAACATTTTCATTGGTTCTTTTCTTGTTTTTGCAAATTTATAATTCTGTATCACTCACTCAGCATCTTAAGATTTCTTCTCTTTTTGCATTCCTGCCTAGAAATTTCATTAATTCTGCTTTTTCTGCTTCTTGAATGTTGTTGCTTTGACTCCGATCTTTGCGTCTGCAGTCACCATTGTCCTGCTGCTGGCCTTGAGGAGGCTTCAGTTGTTTCTTACGATTTTCTCACCTTTTCTTTCTCTTGCTATCTGCCTTCATCATTTATTCATTCTTTTTTGGTGGACTCTTTTCTTATTGGTAGATTTCCACCAATGGCAGAATTTCCCCCTCCTTTTGTTTTCAGTAATCTTCAGTGGTTTCAGGTTGCTGCTGCTGAAGTGATTCTTTCTTTATCGGTTCTTCTTCAACTTGTGGTGATTCTGTTTTCCTCAGCATCACTGAAGTAAGAGTTTCCCTTGAACTTGAGAAGTAAGAAAAAAAAATTAATACTACTTCTTCCACTATTCACTGTGGAATAGACTTAGGGCTCCTCTTAGTGGCAGGATTTTAACAGAGCACAGACAAATTGAACTACTTTAGAGTGAATGCAAAAATGATTTGTGATGCTGCTCTCATCCCAGACTATAGCTTTCACAGTTGTCTTATTTTAAACAGTTTTCTTCTTGAGGAAAGCTGGTTTAATAAAGAAGAAATAAAAACTGCTATTAAATTTGCAATGTAAGCAGATGCAAACCCCGAGGGAGTAACAATCTTCTCATTTCTATGTACCCTACTTATTACTTTTAATGGTAGAATTTGAGAGTAAATTGTCTTGTTTGTGAGGTAGGTCCCTTCAGGAGTTTTGGTCACTGAAGATAAAGAATTGCATAATATTTGTTCAGAAGCAACACTCGGCGTTGAACAGTAGCTTTTCCAGTCCTCTTGTACATGTGAGGAGGACAATGCATGACAGCATATGGGGTGTCTGCATTTCACATAAGGTCACTTCTGCTTATGTAGATAACTCATGTTAAGCCATTGCAATTAAGTGAACCTGAAATTTGCTGTGCAACACAATGTAAATTAAGCTTAAACCAATGTAAAAACATTAATGTGTGCAAACAGAGTTTTACCTATTGGCTTGAATTGCTACAATGCAGCATGCTTAGATAGTGTTTTAACTTTGTGCATACAAATCAAGTGCACAATAACAAAGGTAATAGTTTGCATGTCAAAGTTAGGAGGCCTTCATGGTGGACATAGGAAACTGGAGTGTGTCTAGCCTGATATAACCTTGGCCACTACAGCCTAGGCTTCTATTAATAGCAAGGGAATCAAATGTGGAACCTACTTACAAACTTTATCTACCATCTGTCTGCTCAGAGAAAATTTTGTGTAGATGCTGTGTGTGAATATTATGGTAATGTTCTTTTGTTTCTGTTCTTGTTATCGGGTCTCCATATTCATATTCTTTATTTGATGCAGCTCAAAAAATACTTCACGTGAAGTCTTAGTTAACTGATCTGCTATAAAGGAAATCTCTCCAGTTTAGAATCTGTAATATCTTTTCATTGCCTTTAGGATGGCTAATGTAAATCTAGAGATGGTTTGCCCTAGAGTATGAGGATGGGTGTGTGTTAATTTTGTAGTACTAATTAAATATATAATTTGCTTTTTAGGGATACCTGAGTGTTAGGTGGGTTTTTTTAAATTATTATTATTATTTTATTTCTGGTGCCTTTATAAAAATAAGCTGGAATATAGCATCATAAATGAATACTGATATGCCTTAGGTACCTTGACTTGATTTAGGTACCTTGTGTAATTCTCATTTGTTTTGGAAAAATCAGATTGTCACATTTTTGAACTTTTTGATTTCCATGCAGATTTCAGTGTTTTTGATGTTTAAGTTAATTGCAGTTGGTCTGATCTACCAGAATGTAATGTAGACTTTAGAAAATATTCAAATTTGTAAATGTAGCTGCTTGTGAAAGTATAAAAATTCTACCTGTGGCAAGGTTGAATAGATTTTAAAATCCATTGATATGTCAGGAGGTGGAAATAGTTTGTTGTTGTCTCCGATATGGTATTGAGCTATTTGCAGATGAAGTGTAGCAGGTCCTTCAGAGGTAATTAGTGATGTTCTGAAGAAGCAAAAATCTTTGATTCTAAAGCATTTTGAGTAGACATATGCTCGTAGTTCAAATGAGTTCATCTGTTGGATTAAAAAAAAACCCCATGGACAGGGGAAAATTCAGACTGGAGTATTTTTTGGTTGGTAGATGGTCTTGTATTATAATGAAACTAATAGTTTATGAAATGAGCTTGAAGAAAGCAATATGCCATATGGTTATTATAAGGGTATAACTGGTCAGTAATCTGTTACTGCTGAATACCTTCTTGTTTCTATGGCTGTCTTGTTCTGATTCCCCTCTAAGTCTGTAGACAATAAGCTGATATACTAGAGAGCCTCAACACTTTGGCTATTTCATGCTGCCGTGTTCTGTTTCAGAGTATGTCTGTGTGTTGACTTATTTGTTAAATTAATCATGTGGGAAGCAGATGTTTTAGTGCTGTGTTACAGTACAACACGAATAATACCTCCATCAAGGGCTGCGTATCCTGAAAGGTGAAAAGCCAGGTTAAGAATTTAGTTTAAAAGGCTTTTGCAATTATGTTTTTTGTATGTTTCTTGGTAGTTATGGCAACTAGTGGCTCCATTGACATAATGTTGCCTTCTCTTATGACTTGCATCAGAGGGAGCTGCCCATGTCCAAAGATGTTATCCATTTCCACTTGCAACAGTGGGCCATTTCTTTATGGAGTAAAAAATCCCATCCTTACAAGAAAGATAACTCTCACAGATCGGTGGTATATGCTGTGTGCTCAAAAGCACCTTCAGGTGCCTAGCTCTAAACTTCCTGCAGTTCTGTCTCTTCTGATCTCTGCTTATCTTTCCATTTAGCTCTGTGTTTCAAAGTGTGGGTCAGTGTAGGTTTCATAGAGGTTCTGTATGAGCTGCGCAGTAGATCAGACTTTTCTCTCTTTTTTTCGTCATTATGTTTCTCTTGGAGACAAATGTATCAGTTGGGTCTGCTGTGATCCCCTTATGAAAAGGCTGGACAATTCTCTTTGCCTCCTCTTGCTGGCAAGTATGAGAAGTATATTCTTGGTTTAGTTTGAACTGCTTGGTTTTTTCTGCTTTAATTTATTTAGAAATGGCTCTGAATTTTTTCAGTGTTTTCAAATGTTTGCACCCAGTAAGGATTATTGAATGTTGTTGTTACATATTGAATAGTAGATACCTAATTTTGATGACCTTTGCTATTCTGTCCCTGTAAAATTCTACCCTTCCTTTTATTAATTTTCAGAGATACTTGAGAGGTTGGGAGCTATGGAAGATTATATTCTATTTCTTTTACACTGTGTAGCTAAGTGAGAGTAAAGGAACTTTTTTGTATTCTAGGCTTGTGAAAGTTTTAATAAATAGACTGACCATTAAAAAGGAAGCTTGCTCTTGAGAAAGCTATTATTGCTAGTTATGTTTGGATGCATTCTGTGCATGTTTATCAGGAAAGGTCTCTTCTACCACCTTGGGTTGTAGCTCTGGGATCCCCTTAAAATCAAAAAAGTCAGATCTGCTTGTGGCTGCATCTTGGGACATTCAGGCAATTATTGTTTTTCTGGCATGAAGTGGATTATGTGGTTATTTTATGGAGTGTCTTGCAACAGCAAATCACCCACTTAGCTTATATATATCATATTGCTGCTTCAAGGTTGTCCCTTCCAGTGTGACTCTATCAGTTGTCTTGTTTAACAATTACCAAGAAATTTTCAGTTCTCCAGGACTAGGCTAGGTTGGTAATGCAGCCTCAGAGATATAAGGGTGCTCTTTTGGAACTTTCTTCAAGAGGTTGGTGAAACAGATGCTTTATCAACAGGCTGAGAGCCTACAAGTAGCCAGCTTTAGTTTAGTCTCTGAGTTTTATGAAGCCATGTAAAAATGCCTGTGTGTTCAGGTTTGCTGAGTTGGTACAAATGGTGTTTTGTAGGGTCTCTGTCAACTCCATGCAGCTTTTCTGCCTCTGCTACCAAGAACGGACTGAAGAGAAGTTTGAGTTGTTGTGGTTGTTAGCTTACTGTGAGAGTCTGGATAAATCCATGGTTATGTATGATGGATGTGACAAAACCTCCACCATGTTCATCCACATATGAAGTACAGGAATTCATACTGGGATTCACAAGGACCACAGAATTTGAAACTATCATGCATTTATTAATAATTGATTTCTTCTGTCCTCCTTCATGCCTCCCCCAGACATAAAGCTCAAGATAATGTATTGTTTGTTAGGATTCCACAGTACCACTGAGTAGTTTGCATAGAGCTTCATGTTAGGCCTTATCCTTGGAAAGCAAAAGACATTTGCAGATCAACATGTTAAGTCTGTCATGTCATACAGTCAGTTCTCAAACCTGCCTGACTTGATTTCTTTTAAGAATGTCTCTAATGAGGACTACATCAGCCTCTAAATTGGTTGCTGAGATGTATTCCAAATGGTTAACAGCCAAGTGCTAGTTTTGTATTACTACCTTGAGAGCTGTGACCTGACTAAAAGCATTGTTATTTTATACATGCCTCTGGAATAAAGTATAGTTGTTTTAAAGTCATCAGTAAGATGTTGAAACATATCAATATACATAACTATAAATATTTAGAAGCCCAAACTATTGCTGTGTTAGTTACTGAACAAACTTAAATGATGGTTTTACCCCAAAGGTTTGCTGGTGCGACCAGTCTGATTTGAAGAACACAGCAGTACTGTGAAGGCTGAGCTCACAAGATATGTCTGCTATATATCTTGCCTTGTCTGAAATTTGGCTTATTTATTGTATCACTTGTCTATAGCTTTGTAATTTGCCTTGGTATATGTTCAATTTAAGACAAGCTGTGTTTTTGAGCTCTCTGAAACAGTCTTGTTTCGTTTTGGGCTAACCAGTGTTGATTTTCAGTTCCTTTACTTTGATCCCACCAAATTCTAAAGCTGCTTTTACACCTTTTATAGACCTATCATCTGTCCAGGATTCTAAGTTTATACACCAGGGTGGAGTGTTATTTGTCTGGTATATATCTGATGTACATGGAGCTGTGAATGGATCTGTTGGCAATGGAACAAATGTGATTTTGGGAATATGTTTAGGGAACATGTTCCTAAAGATTGTTTCTTAGATCTTTCTTAATGACCACATAGGTTGTTTAAGATTTCAGGCAATGCTTCCTTATCACTTGTACAGTATCAGGAGTTTTATATTTTTAAAAAATCCTGGAATGGTATCTGACAGCTGCAGGTGATTTTAAAAAATAATATCTTAGGTGCCTTCCTCTGTAGCGGGTTCTGGGACTAAGCTTTGAAAACAATGAATTTTCTTTGCATTGAATTAATAGAGATACCCAAATGGCTATTACAGTAACAAGGACTAAATGAACTCCTGCCTTCTTCAGGATGCACCTCTTTGTTTCTGCACAGTGCCTGCACTGATAATAGCTCTGGCATGAAACACATAAATACTTTCTAAGAAAACTGCAAATTACTTATATATACACCTTGTCTGTTGGAGGCCTGGCCATAGCTGAAGTTGATACCTATGAAACTAATCCACACAATCCTACTCAAATAATGAAGAAATGAAAGTTGTTTTTGCTTTTGTCTAACACTGTGTAGTTGCTTAGAACTTTGTCATATGAAGCATTTGGGTCAAAATCCTACCTGCTATATGTTTGACCTGTTTAAATTCTCTTGGGAGAATTTTGTTAGCCAGAAAATGGATTTTTAAACTCTGTTTTGAAAACTTGATTTTTGTTCTTCCAAGTAGATCTATGTCCATGTACTTCAAGGTAAATAATTGATGGGTCTTCAAAAACAACTGGTCAGGGAGACTGGGCATGAACTTACAATGGTTTGGGAAGATGGAGGGCCAGGCAGACATGGCTCTTACGAGGGCTCAGGACCAGATATTTTATTTGCTGATCTGCTTGTGTTTCAGATCTACTTCTGAAGTCAGCTGGTAATTCTGCTTGTGAATGCTGTATAAGACTAAGAACTCTGCAAAATCAGATCCTAAATATTATTAAGCATCCAGATTTACACATTATATCTTAATTCCTCTATCTTTAGTTCATAGTTGAAGGGGAAAAAAAGATGAAACCTTTAGACTCCATGCTGTGAAAGAACTTTGAATGTAAATATTTTTCTTGTATTTTTTTTCATGTAAACCTTGATAAAGACTGCTTTTTAGACTTGAGTTTGAAGTGTGGTCTTATCAATGCCTTCTTCAATACAGTGAAATACTAAATTTAGCTGGTCCTTTAAGAATTTTATTTTTTCAACTGAAAACGCTGCACTTCCTGTTGAAGACTGAGTTCATACATGAAAGTAGATGAATTAAGATAATTGAAAGAATCTTAGTATTTCCATGAATAGCATAAGTGGAGCCTTTTTTAATTTGTAAGGGCTTCACTTTACAATCATTGTGATATTTGCAAAAGCTGCACCAAAGACTGAGTATTACATTTGTAAGCTATCTAGCTCTGTGTCTGATATTGTACAAATATATTTCAAATTGTGTGTAGATTGAGGCTTTTCAATCAAACTAGGTAAAAGTAAGTTGTACTTAGATGCAATTACCATGCAGCAATTTTATTCCAGAGCATCCACCCTTAGTCTAAAGAATATTTTTGCAGCAGCAGATTGTGTTACTCTCTGGAGTTGCTCTCTTGGCTATCAAAATGGTCAAACTCAACAACTTTGTGGTTCCTTTCAAACATAGCTCAGCTGCAGCTCTCAGAAGTCCATTCCTTCTCATTCTTAATTCTATTTTTTTCTTTATAAAAGGCCTTATGATTGAAACCACCAAATCTACTGTTTCTGATTGATAATGAGTACTTGTATACTAATGAAAATCATTGTAGTTTTGTCTACTATACAAGATGTTTATGTCTGAGGACTAACAGGGAATACTAGAAATGCTCTGCAGAGCAGCTTTGTCTGCTTTTTCTTTGAACTGGTGTGCTTCTTCACTTAATGTAACACTGAGCACCAGGAGAGCTTCTAGTGAGTCACTGCCTCTCTTCCTGCTGTTCTGCAAGGACAGGAATAACTTCTTAGTGTCCAGTCTCTCATTTTTAGCCTCCTAACCTGGCCAGTCAGCTTTGTCATGAAAGCTTAAAGCCTGAAAAGATGTCCTATAAAGGTGTTTTTTTTTCCTTGAGAAGACATTAGTTATTCTGCTGTGTTTCAGTGTCTCCAGTATTGACTCTGTTGTCTCTGCTTTGGAAATTTTCTGATTAGAAGAGTTCAACTGACATCTTTTCAGTTGGCTTTGCCCCTCATAGCAGAAATTCAGTTTTGTCTGTGAGCTCTGTAGCTTGCAGTTTTCATAAAGAGGAGAAGAGTGCTCATTCCTTGGGTCTTGAAGTCAGTACCACATTGATTCACTTTTGCCAGCCTGTTTTGCAGGTGAAAGGAATTTAACTGAATGAAATGTAGTTATTAGGGTGCGTGCAGGAAACATGCGAAACTTAATTTTAATAGGAACAGTAGGTTTAATTCTCTTCATTTCTTCAGAGTTACCATTGTATTTCTTATTGTTAAGAAATACAGTGGATTTACATAAAGCAACCCTACAATATATCAAAGCCCTTTTTCATCCAGGTAATTTTCTAAACCTGATTATGCAAGTTTTATTTTGTTCTGAATTAAGGTTTAATATTTGAACTGCAAAAGCAGGAAAAAAGCAGTAGGTAAGAAATTATGAAAGGGGTTTGTAAGACCTCAGAAACAATTGTAGCACTCAAAAAGTACTTTGTATCTTGCATCTATTTTGTAGATTCAGTGTATGTAAGAATAGTATTTGTGTGTTAGTTTTACAGTGGAGACAGAATACATGCTTTTAAAAAAACTTGTGTTGAATTTGTGTTTATAAAACTTTATTTGAATACTTTATGAAACATTACATGATGTCAGTCATGAGGTATACAGTATGAATATATATTATACCATATATGTACATATGAAATGTATATTATGTTTTAAATAAGACCTCAGTTTAGGTATGACTTACTGAATTGAACAGTCAAGTAGAGCTTTACTTTCTTTGCTTAGGAATTGTTTTCCAGCAGTTTTCATTTAGATTCTGTCACTTTACTTTCTTTGCTTAGGAATTGTTTTCCAGCAGTTTTCATTTAGATTCTGTCACTTGGGTCCCAGATCCTTATCCCTAAAAGCTTCTGTCAGAGTCAGGTACTCATAGTGCTGTAGTACTATTACGAATGTGAAATTGGGGAGCTTTCTTTTGGCAGTCTTATGATCCAGTTTAAAAACAAATGACTTTTAAACACAGAGGCAGGAGACAAAATAGTGAGAGAAAAGTGAGGGTAAAAATAGTCCATCTGTGTATACGTGAAATTATGTCAGGTTTCTGGAATGCACCTGAAATTTGAGACACTGTAGGATGTAGTGGATGAAAGACTGATCAAATGTTCAAAAGCTGTAAAGGTGTGGTCTGGTTGGTACTGAAGGCATTTATCAGCTGCTGTGATAACTGTGCAGTTTAAAAACTCTCCTTTGAAGTGATGGGTTTGCCTCCACACTGAGTATTGTATCTACCTGTTGTGCTGGTTGACCAGGATGGCATTTTCCTGCATGTCTTTGTTTGGGGTTTTGGTTTATTTTGTTCTCTGTGTTTTGCTCCCTGTCAGGTTAACAAATGGCCAAATGATTTGGGGATTTCGGTGTGATTGGATAAGAGCTACAGGCTTGTTGGAAGAAGTATTTTGCAATCTTGAAATCGAGTTAAAAAGCTTAGATCATGGTGATCTCTGTTGCCTACTCAGTCTTCCACTCTCATTATTTTTGAGCTTCTTCAGAACAAATATATTTCTTATCTAGATTAAATCCACCTTTCATTGCCCCCACATTAGAGATTTCTACCTGCTGCAAGTGGTGGATTTCTGGGGCTTGATGGTACCAGCAGAGATCTGGGCAGTACTCCTTTTTGTTGCCTATTAAAGCCTGTTTTGATAGTCTCAGAAGCATTTTGAAATGTGCGTTTATGTAGATGGTCAATTCTTTAGCTGATGCTGTGCTAAGGAAGTTCTTTCAGAAGTATATAAGGAACTGATTATGGCATAACTTTGGCTGCTGTTTGTCCAGTGACCATGTAACCCACTGAGGAGTTTGTCCAGATGTGTCTTTCAGCCTGTATAAGAAACCTCAGCTTGTTTCTTCATATGCACAGCTTGGGGTTCGGTCTCTTCTTTAGTTAAAACAGCTGTGGTCCTAACTCTGGACACCTTCCAAGTCATTGTCTGGCATTTTTATCAGTATTTATAGAGGAATTAATGTAACTCTGCAATAGAACTTTGGGTAATTCTGGACTGTACTACTTTAACACTGTAGCCTTTAAACCATAAATACAGAGTATGGTGCCATTTGTAACATTACATTGGTGTTCCTACTTTAAGGTTTAGGAGCTGGTATCTAGAAACTGTTTCCTGTTTGAACCTGCTGTGGGTTATGCATGTGACAGTGAAAGAACTTGTCCTTACAGGGAATCAAATCTGGCTCCTTTATTGGTCTTCCAGAATCTGTGTTAATATAGCAATAATAGCACACTTTATAATTCAATAATGCTTTCTTGAAACTCTCAAGAGACAACATACTCCTAGCTTTTATTTTCAGGATATGTAAATTTTGGGATCATTAACGCATGACCCTGAGATCAGCACAGTTAGAGCACGGTGTTAGTAATGCCAAGGTCACGGGTTTGGCTCCCGTAGGCGCGATTCACTTAAGAGTTGCACTCGATGGTCCTTCTGGGTTCCTTCTGATTCTGCTGTGATGGATTCAGAACTGGCATGTTGACACAGACTTCATGGGGAGCAGAGCTTATTTTCTGTGGAAGGAAGCCTTGTGCTTAGCAGAGGCTGGGATTCAAAATTACTTTACCTGTGTGTTTTGTTACAGTGGCTTCCTTAGCTTGGGATCACAACCAGTGAAAACATCTTTTGAGAGAATGTAAAATATATCGGGGGGTGGTGGGCTGTAACAGATTTTAGAATGCACTGAGTAGTATTTCCTTCCTTCTGTGTCTTTTAGATCTCTACTTACTTTTGATCCCTTCTTATAAGGACAGTGATGAAAGGGAAACCAAGTACTTTAAAAATATGGAATACCATATTTGAGCATAGATGAAGCCACATTTGTGATTTATAGCAGTTCAGGTTTCTGTATGTGGAAAAGGTAAAAGTGGATGACCAAAGAGAAAAAGTGAATGACTTTTACAAGCTCCTTTGAATTCCCTGCAGTTGCAAATTGTGCTGTTTATCTGTACTTGAACATGGAATGACTTTTCATAACTTCAGTGAACGTAGTATGAGAAGTGGAAGGCAAAAGTGAACACTATTTGGACATTAATTAACAGAATGTTGTCAGTCATCGCTGAGCTCTTTCTGTCAGGCCCTTTCCCTCCCAGGGATATATTGGTTGTATATGCAAATAGGAAATCAACTAGTACTGTCCTTCTGTACCTTTTCTTAATAAAAGAGACTCATTTCTAATGTGCAAAAGCAAAGGAGAAGCTCTTAATCTTTCATCTTGTGAATTTGCTACCATTTTTATGAATTGCCATTTTAATTGTTGGACTTGAATCTTCTTTTTTTTTGTTTTTGCCTTTTGTTTTTGATTCAGATACTTGCTTTGTGGTTTTCTTCTATTTCCTTCTTTTCTTGAAGGTGATTCTTCAATGATCCTCAAAAAAGAAAGGCTTAAGTTTTAGAAACTGTGGCACAAATTTGGAAAGCAGTTTTTCTATTCAAACAAAACTGTATTTTTTTCTGAATTTTTGTGTTGAAAAATTACTAGTAAAACTCGTGAATCTTTCCAGTATAGATTATTCTTGTGTGATGTATTTTTAGACTATTCTTTGTTTAGTGTTGTTTTTGACGCGGGTAAATAACTCTTTGATGTTGTTATATGTCCTTTCTAAAAATAGCTTGGGAGCTGAAAAGTATTCAGTGTCTCTTGAGTCAGGCTCATATTAAGTGAGTGGGAAATCATTCTGTCTGCTCTAATGGGGTTTGGCTCAACATCATGTCACTGTGCATTAGCCAAGCCTCAGCTACTACCAGGCAGGAATTTTCCAAAGAATAAATGTTTTCTTTTCTTTTTAAATGAAACAATTTTGTAAGGATTTTGTAAATCTTAGTTGCTGTACATTTGAAATACACACTGATCCTGCAAAGTCTTATGCCTTGTTAAGTTGTTTTTATTGTCAAGAGACGTTTTTAAAAGTCATTATCTGAATGAGGTCTTGAAAAATCAGTCCAACCTCTGATTATGTCACAAAAAGGAGAGGAAAGTCAGTGTTCTTCTAATTGTTCAATGGAAGATACTTCTGATATGTATATGAAGAAGCTGGGTTGTTATGTATGTGAATTTTGAGCAGCAGAAAAAAAATTGGCAGCTTTATAATTCTCTGGCCTCAGAATCAGAATGGGCTTGAACAGAGTAGCTGGAATTTCAGAATACCATTTCCATACCACCTTTAATGTAAAAGCATATAGTCTCTGAAAAATGGAAAAAGGAATGCTTTTTTTAGTTTATGGTAACACTGCTGAGCTGTGCTTGGCTAACATTTTTCTCATCTGTTTTATAGGTTTTGTAAAAGACACCGGATTAAATCAAATTCAAATGTTCCGTGTGTTCCGAAAGACTTGTTGATGATGTCAGAATTAGTTCTTCCACAGTTCATCTTTAGTCTGATTCAGCACTTAAGAGAGGGATATAATGAGCCTGGTATGTTTTGAATTTGTGTGTATCTAGCATATCTTACCATGCTGTTACCTCTTGCTTTGCAGTCTGTGAAGACACAGTACAGGAATGCTGTCCATAGTTTATGTCATTGTATTTTGTATCTCTCTTCCTAACAAAATTACAGCCTGACTAGGTGATTTGATTTTGTTACCTGCTGGCATGCCTAAATATGTTTTAACATTGTGCTGAGCTCTTCCAGAAAATTGTATCAGATACAGTTTGAAATTTTGTATGTGTGAATTTCAGAACATTATGAATATATAAATTATTTTCATTTGTGGTGGTTGTAATTGTTCTGCTTGTCATGGTTTTGGCTAAATTGTGTTACATCTACACCAAAAGTTCTCCTTATGTGGTTTTCAGCTCTTGATCTGCCATCAGAGAAAGACCTTCATAAAATCCTCCAGGTTTTGGAGCCTCATGTTTCCTTCCTGGAAGACTTGACCAAAATGGGAGGTGCAATGAGATCAGTTCTTACCCAGGTTTTAACTAGTCAACAGTTCTACAAAAATCTTAGCTCTGGTATGTTTATTTATTTCTAATAATTAAATTTTCAAAGTACGAAGAATTAAGCACATAAGTTTTGTTTATAACTTCAATTTCTGCATGTTTTTATTTGATATCTCAAAACACAGAAAGAACCCATGTTTTTAAGGATATTACATTGCTGGGAGGGTGAGCTTCAGGAGTGACTAGAAACATTTGTTATTAAGACCTGTAAAAACAAACATGTGATCTGTGTCCCAAATAAATGTATAAAGAAACATCTTTTCAGAAAAGTTTTTATAAGAAATCCATTCTAGCCTAGTATTTCCAAACTAGTCACAAAAGGTTATTCGAAGTGGAATATGTCTAACTTATTTTTGGATCTGCTCTCACAGAGGTTACTGGAAGAGACCTGAATGGCAAAAGGCCATTGTCTGTCCTGCATTTCTGTGCAAAGCCTTTTTCATTTTTTTTTTCCTTAAACATTAGCCCCTGCTTCATTATTTATTCAATTCTGTAGCAAATCACGATGAATCTGAAAATGTTGGCCAGTCACAAGTAACCCCAAACCCCCAGTGTAAATTAACTCCATGTTATTCTCTTGTAATTAGGAGTCCTTTGCATAGGTATGGAACAAATAGTAATTACTGTAGTTTTAAGTTGCCATAACTGGCTTGGACAGCAGCTAATTAAAGAACAGGCAATCTCCAAATCTTTGTTTGAAAGCAGAAACACTTAGTAAAGCTGCCTCAGGGGTAGTTCTCTTTATTCTTTCCTTCCTTTTTCTCTCCTGTTACAGTATTTGAATGGGCGTAATTTAATTACTTCTCTTTCCTATATGTGATGGATTTCCTGATACAGAAATACAGAAAGGGAATGGAAAGTAAGACATGCTTATCTGGACTCTTGGAATGGAGAATATGTGTTAGTAAATTAAAATATTATGGGCCATATTTTAGATTGCTTGCATAGAGTATGGAGCATATGAACCAAGGAGTTGCTTTTGTGCTTTAATACTGTTTTATGTATGTATTCAAGGTGTTGGAGAGAATGCATGTGCAAAGAAAAGTCATGAAAAGTACCTCATTGCTTTGAAAGGCTCTGGATTGGCATTTCCTGAGGATAAAATTGCATGTGGTATGCAGGAACAAGGAGCTGGAACTAGCACATTATCTGTTCAAGGTTTGTGTAGAAAAATATTTTAAGAGAAGACTTGATTATTGATGGGTTGGATATAAACTGCTTTGGGTTTATTTTTAAGAAAAGCTAATCTTAATGAAGCTGAGGGAATTACCTGTTATTTATTGCACGACCAAATTACAGGACTCTTGCCTCTATCAACAAAGCTAAGCATGTTAACTTCTTGTTGCTAATATGCTAAGACCATTTTTTCCAGTCATAACATAAGTAGAATTTGAGTAGGCAAGATGAAATTGCTCATAGTGGAATTTTGCCATTGCAACAAAGTGATTATCAATCCACAGCACTTCTTCTTACAAAGGTTCTGTGGATTTCTTTTTATTTTGGATCACTGAAGTCCATCAGAGTTTTTTTTTTTTCAGTTTCTGAAAGAATGCATTGAAGTTCTGCAATGGCATGTATTTGCAAATCCCTGATTTTGTATTGCTTGTAAATCTTACTCCAACTTCTCAGTCCACTGCTATGTATCTTTTAAAGAAAATTAATTTAGTGTTCCATTTCATACTGGCTTAAATCTCTTAAAATACTGTATTTTCAGTGTAAGACTTCTGAAGAGAATCTCTGAACTTTTTTATTTCAAAAGGTTTGGCAGGTGGTACAGCAACATCAGGACAAGGGGATTCTTCAGATGAGGTGAGACTTTTTAAAGACTGTAATGAACTGCAACAGAATATTAAAGGGAGAGAATGCTTGCAGCCAAATCCCACAAATCTTACATCTTATATCTGCCATACATTATCCAAATTTTAGTAATTAGGAATAATGGAGGTATAAAGGAATAGCTCTCATGCCTTTGATTTACTAAGGACCTCTTGAAAAATCCTGAGTTTTGCCAATACTATTCCAGTTTAATTTATGTATGTAATGGAGAAGAAATCTGTTTAGGTATTCTAGAAATCACTATCAAGTAAATTGGGCTTGACTGAAGCAAGCTTGGAGCATGTAATGCTATGAGTGGTGTTAGCAGTTTTTGGCACTTGAGAATCCAGCTGAACTGGTGCTAGCAGCAGTGAGAATTTCTCTGTAGATAAATTCTCATGTTAGATTTGACCTTACCAAACATATGGAGTGGGAGTAGAAAGGAGAGAATCTCATTTTAGGTTGAGCTTTAATAAATCAGTGGAGGAAAGTTAAATTCTGGTAGAGTAACTTTATCAATTTATTCTCATCTTTTTTCTTTTTTTTTCCTCAACTATTTAAAACCTAATTTCAACTAGTAAGCCTTAGCAGACATTTTGGTAGGGTAACAAAACAAACTTTAAATAATATAAAGAGATACCCCATATAAAAAACATCTATCCCTCAGTGTGGCAAAAGCATTCATGCACTGTGTTTTATTTGATTCCTTGAAATATAAAATCTTCATAAATAGGACGACAGGTTTGGAGAGGGCCTTTTTTCCTTTTGCAGAAAGGAAAACATGAGAAATAAATGTCATTCTTCAAATTAATTCTTTGCTTAGAACCATCTACTATTGTAGAAGTAAAACTAAGTACTCAACTGTGCAAAACTTTCAGTTTAGTTTTGCTGTTTAGTTCCCTGCAGAAGTACTGCTCTGATTTGTAGTCTATGTAAATTTTGTAATCTAGTGATCCATCTGTGAAACAATGCTACCATTAGATCTTGGTAAGAAAGAACATTTTTAACCTTTCTACATTCATTTTAAATACTGGAGGAAGAAAACCTAGTTGAAAGTGTACTCTTGCCACATTTCTTAATTATAACATAGTTTTACTGTGCTCTAAGAGAGTATAATCATGTATTAAAAACAAACTCTAAATGCCCTGTGTAGCTCACATGGGAGTACAGAGGAGAGGAATGTTATGTTTCTAATAAGCATTTCAGCTTTCTACCTGCACAGCCTATTTTGAGTTTTGTGTGAAAGGAGTGGACTTCCTTTTCAGTAATTCCTATTTGTCAAGCAGCTCATGATTGAGAAAAAGATTATAAGCTAAAAAAATTAATCTTTCTTCACTGATGCTTTCTTCAGGGCAGAAGACTTGAATTGCAGAGTCCTGCAGTTCATAGTAATATCCCAGCAATTATATCTGACTTTTTACTTGAGAATACATGGCCCTCTGATTGGGGACTGGGCAGTGGCAACATCCTGAGAACTTATTGACTCATTCCTGATTGAAGTACCAAAGCACCTTGTGTTCACAAAGACCACAGTGTTCAATGCCTAAGTGTTCAACTGTGTGTCCATCTAAAAATGAATTTTCAGATGGAGGAAATGAAAGGGTAGGCAAAATCAGACCTTTCATTTACACCATACTTGAGGTCAAGTATGTATAGATATAAAGTCTGAACTTCTGCCTCAAGGAAACCTGAGATTCAGGTTCTTTATCATTCCAGAGAAGTCTGGAAGTAAAACATGGCATTTGCCTAGGGGAGAAGGATATTGAGTACTTATTTTTAACAGCGGATATCTACATTAATTATATATCATTTTATTAGCTCCAGTAAGAATCTTTCTTTCTAGTTTCATTAGGACTACCAGTATTGGCAAAGATCCATGCAACATTTAATATACTGCTGTAATGTCACATTCTTTTTTTAACATGCAGTGTTAGATTTTGTGAAGTGGTGGTGGAGACATTTTTAACTTGCATTACATTTTGGAACCTTTAGTTTGTGGAGTGCCTTGAGAGCTTTGGATGACAAGTGCCTGTGTAAAATGTCTCCATTATTCTGTAGGGAACAAGCAGTTAGAATTGGCCTCCTAAAGGTGTCAAAAATACTTTGTTCTTGCATCAAAAGTTTATATTGATTAGAAAGTATGTAGCTAATTATATAGGTTGCCAACTTTGATATACTTGCTGGTATGCTTGCTGATATTTTTCCTCTGAAACAAAACCCTACAAGATCTACAAGTGGATAAGGTAAAATCTTAGGTGTGCAAAGGTCAGAAACTTTGTTGTGTTAAACAAAAATCAAAGCAACTAACCTTACAGAATTAATGAAATAAATGTGGCTGTTAAGGCTCCCTGTAGGGGGAAAAAAGAAATTAAAAGAATTAGGTTTTTCTCTAAAGAGTTGCACACAATGCATGATTCCTGTAAACAGTAAAAGTGTTTTCCTTGCAAGAATATATTGAAGGCTTCTCTGTTTTAGTTTGGTAGCTAAACCAGAATTTTGAGAGTATACCATCTCTTGGCAGTAAGGTTCCGAGTATACAATTGTGTCAATTTTTAAAACTCTTCCTCTACCCCAGGAGGACCAGGATGGTAGCCAAGGTGTGGGGAAGCGCAAGAGAGTGAAACTAAGCAGCACCACCAAAGGTATTTATAAAGTACTGATCTTAGTTTATCATGTTTACTTTATGTCTGTCTTAAAAATATGCAGGGATACTCAATTCACTTCCCGAGCACTGTAGTGCTGCATGTGACAGGTGTTAAACATAGCAAGGTCTAAAAGAGAGTAGCAGGTGAAAATGTGGTAATTGGCAGGTTAGATTTCCCTTGAGTGAGTACCACTGTCTGGGACTCTGTTTGACCATTTTGTCACCTCTGTGTTGTAAGCTGACCTCCAAAAATTCATTCAATTTTCACTGTGTGCCTATCAAGGCTGCAGTATAGCTTTACAAAACAGGTGTTTGATGTATTTGTTTATTCTTAACAATTTTTTTTTGATTGTGCCACTGTACAGGCAAGAATGGTTCTCTCTGGTTCTGGTTCGTCTTTCTGTCCTGTTTTAGTAATGTTTAAGATAAAATACTTGAATGAAGTCTCTCTTGAAACCACTCCATTATTTTTCTAGCTTGAAATTAGTCACTTTTTCAGTTTCTAGTCCAACATGAGTAGCACTCACGTTGAGGTCAGTGCAAGTTTTAATTCAAGAATAGCCAAAGGCAAGGTAGAACTATCCTGTGCTTGACATGTTTCTGTGCTAAAAAGTTTTTAATAATATTTAAATGCTAGTGTTAAATAAAGAAGACATTTTAGGTTGTGGTTTTTTTAATATGAGCGTGAGGAGACTGATATAAGAAATGCAAAGAATTGAAAGCCTTGAGACAAGAATATTTGGGTAGAGGAATTGTGGTGAAATTTGGAATAAAATTTCTGGAAGGTCTCTGGAACAAAGGTTTGGAGCTTGAGTTTTAAATGCAAAGGTTCATGAATCAATGAACTTGTGTGATGTGAGGAGTATGGGAAAGTAAGATTGATAGTTTCTAGTGTTTCCAGATTGAAGGAAAAGTGATGAGGAGGCTGAAAAAGCAGAAGTAAATGTTTTGGCAACAGTGTTGTTTAGAGGTGATCTTAAAAATGGTGTAAGAAGGATTGTGGTAGAGATGTGGAAGAGGCAGTAGTTTTGGAGAAATACAGGAAACATAAAGACATCCAAGGAAGGTTCTCTAACTTGGATTTAAGAGGCTGTTGGCTTGTCTAAAAGATGAATTTGAATAGGAAACACAAGGAAAAAATGCTGCTGTTCTGATGCATAGTAACTAAATAGGGAAAGAGGCAGGGAGGAAGCCCAGATTTAGGAGCTGCCTGATCAGAAAACCAGTATCAGCAGTGGCATTTCAGGATAAGTGATAGTTGAATTCAACATTTCATTTTCCCCCAGGATTGTAGTCTTCCCCCTCTGAGGCATCCCAACATGGACTGTGGTCATGATGTTGATAGCTCGTAATATCTGCCCCAGAGGAGGGAGTCTGCCAGTGGGGGAAGGGTAAGTATCTGTTTTTATTAAATATCAAATAGTTTTCTGAAGTTTTCAGTATTCATATTTTATGTCCAATAGGGTATAAAATAAGAGTATGAAAAGAAAATTTTGGAAAACTAAATATTGAATAAAAACAGATTTACCTTTTCTATATAAGCAGACTCCCTGTCCCATCGTAGCTCTTCAGTGGTACTGGCTTCCTCCAGGGTTATTTATATACTGGGGGTATCTTGGAATGCTAAGTCTCATATTCCAGAGAGATATTTACAACACTCTGTGAGGTGGCACAAAGAAAGAATAAAATATTTCTTTAAAGAAACCACAGTTTTTATGCTGAGATTCGCTCATACAGGTATGGGACTGAGTACTGAGAATTCTTTTTGCTTACTTTATTTCAAAACCTCATCCTGCATCCGTCTGAAATACCAGATTTTCAAGACAATTTTAAACCCAGAGGCACTTTTTTAAGAAAGAAATTTAAAATCTAGTGATGCTTTTCAGAAGAGTGGGAACATTAGTCCCAATGTTCTTGGCAAATTTTCCAGGTTTGATAAGAGCATTCTGCCTACTCAAATTATGTAGCAGGTGTAAGCAGATTGTATTGTTGTGTCCCTGCCTGAAACTGCTGCATGAAGTACTGGATGTGCACTGTTCACCTGTGATATGTGCCAGAGAAAGCTGCACAGTCAGTGACAGATGCAGTGTTGTGTCACTTGTCTCCCTGCCTGGTGTTCTCACTCAGAAGCATTTGGCGTGTACCTAAACTTGTGCTCTCTGTTCTGTGGACAGAGGACTTCAGTCTTGCATGGTTACCAAACTCTCATGGGCAGTGAAATCACACCTGCAACTTCATAGCAAGAGATGAGGAAGAGAACATAAATGAGCATCATATGTTGGTTGCTGTAGGTGGTGTGTAATACCTTACAAAATATTATAATATTTTAATATCACAAAATATGATAATATTTTAATATCTTTCATGGTTCTGTGAAGGTAGTATTTTATATCAATGCTTGTTGAATATACTGAATAAAACACATTCCCTTTTTTTTTGTGGCTTGTTTGAGTCTTGAGGAGAACCCTAAAATTTAAGTCTGGGCAAATTGGTTACTTGCTCGGGGAACTCTGACGTTTGGTAATAGTGGAAAATTGAGGTAATTCCTCCTAAGGAAGAGCACAAATGCCTGTCTGTCTTAGAATAGGCACAGAGCTATCCAGTGCAGTCTCTAAAGCTGTCACACTTGAGTGAAGATGTGAGTCTTCAAGGCCAGCTGGTGTTCAGTGTAAATGTTTTTGAATATCTGCAGTGGTGGGAGCACTTCACACACTGCTGTTGGAGTATGTGATTTTGTGTGGAGTTACATATCCTCAGGTGTAGTTGATTTCTAGGTATGGAGAAACAGTAGGATTATTACTTTCTTCTTTAGTCCTCATATGTTACTGGAGTGAACAACGCCTGTTGCAGTTGTAAAGCATAAATAATCAATCTCTTGAAAAATTAAGATGAAGAGTCTTTATATTTTAATTTATTTAGAAACAGAGTTAATATGATTTATGCTCTGTCAAGTGATAATTTCATGAACATTTTATTCTAGCAAAGGTCAGTTTGCAGCTTTGCAGTCTGGAAAGTGATCTGCTTGAAAACACAGCTGACAAAATGGAAAGATCCCAGACTTGATTCCTGTGTAGATCCCTCAGGGATCTACTATCAGCATGAGTAAAGGGGCAGAGTGAATGGACAGGAAAGGGGAAAGATGAGACTGTCTCTCCTGCTACCATCAGGAGCTAGTGCCTCCTCCTTATCTGGTTATGGTAATTTTTGTATTAAAAAACCCCAACAAACAACTTAGTGGTTGGTCAATCAGTGCATGTATTGCTTTGAAAGTAAGAGTAAAGGATATATTATTGCTTCTATTTATTTTATTTAGAGCTTGGTAAAGTGTTTAGATAATAAAATTCATCACTTAATCATAAATTGTATTTTGTTGTTTTAATATTTTAACATCAGTTAAGTAGTAGTCTACATTGTTTCCCTTGGTTAAGTGGTTGTGTAAATATTGTGCAATTTGCTGTGATGCATTGTAATCAGTGCAGCTGTTACGGTAAAGTGATGTGACTGAATGCAATCAATGAAGATTGTACTCTGTGGTAGAATTGTACTGAATACTTTCACTGGCTTTTCTGGGAGGTTCTTTTTATAGTCACAGATTCTGACACCCTGCAGTACTGGTGAACTTAATTTTCCCAGTGTTTAAAAAGAAATTACTTACAGAATTTGCTAAGATGCTGTTAAATTTTTGTTCCTGAATTTTTAGATGAGTGCAACTGCACTATTATTGTCCTTAGTTTTAATACTTATTGTATTACACATGCCCTGCTTCAACCTTTTCTGCAGATCAGTCTATCATGGATGTTTTGAAGCATAAATGTTTTCTAGAAGAATTATTATTTTGGACAATAAAATACGAGTTTCCACAGAAGATGGTGACTTTCTTACTCAACATGCTACCAGATCAAGATTATAAGGTACTTGGCCTTACTTCATTCAAACCTATGTATCTTTTTACATTCACATACTTAGTGTGTATTATGCCTTGCATGACACCATGTATGCTTATGTTTGAATAATAAGCAGTAAAATAATGCATATCTTTTACCTTGTTTTGACATTCTGTAAGAAGTTCTAAAGAATTTAGTATTGGAAAACCAATGTTTTGGACAAAACAAGATGGCTAAATCTGGAGCAGCCCTATTAATTTTGATTTAGTGGTTTATTTTCCTTTTTGTCTGTTAGTGCATATTTGGATGTGTTCCATTTTGTTTCATTTTATTTTACTTTGTCAATTATTTTTTATCACATAAAACACGTGGATGAGCACTGTATGATTCTGCAGCATGGTATGACTAGTGCATAATGGCAGTGATTTCATTCCTGTTTCAGTTATTGTAGTAGGCAGTGGTTTCTCCATACAGGCCATTCCAGTGTGAGTGCTCTTGCTGCAGCTGTGCCCTAGGTGATTTTGGCAGCCTTCCAGGTGCTTCCTTACAGAGTTTTGCAGTTGTCCTTACCAAGTATCTCCTGGCCTGGAGTTGTGGAGACTGGATGTCACCTTCCTGTTTTAAATCTTGGTGTGCAGCCAGGTTTGGTTGTTTGCTCCACATGTTCCCAAGACCTAGTATATACATAGCAAGCAGGCTTAACATTTTGCTCTGATCATGTCATACCCTCGAGCCATGCAAATATTTTGGACCTTCTCAATCCCTGCTGGGAGGAAAAGATCAAGAAATTCTGAAGTCCAGGCATGCAGATTTCTTCAGAAATGTCTTTTTATAATGGAACACCCCTGTATTTGTGCCCCCTGAAAACCTTGCTGCATCAAAACAAAGGACATGAAGATAACTTGCAAGGGAGAAGAAGATAAGATGTGGGCCTTCAGCACTACTGTGTCTGTGTGAAGACACCATTTTGATTTGGGATTCCAGCATAGATCCGTCTGGGTCTTAGATTCAGCTAATACATGAGGAGACATTAGGACTTCTTAACTGATGATCCATTGCTATGAAACTTGAATTCTTCTTGATATTTGGACACCCACATGGACATCCAGTTCTCCTGATCCATTGCCAGCTAAATTCCTGCCTATAAAAGCACCCAGCTGCTAGCAGCATGCAGAAGAATCTGGTAAGTGTTGCTGTGTTTCCCGTATAACTGTACTATGTAATTACAGCAGCTTCTAATGATTGTGGGAACTTTATTCCTTTGACAATGAGCCATGGTCTTCAGTGACTTTCTTTGTTCTGTTCATTATCTTTCTTCACTTAGAGTGGAGATCATGGTGTATTTGGTCTCTCTGATTGCCACCTTTAACTGGAAGTAGTCCATTTTCTACCCATCAATGCTCAGAATGAAAGGTTTTTATAACTTTTTTGGGTTAGTTGGTTTTTTGTTACCAGTTTCATATTGTTTTTCATTAAACAGTTAATTCCTATGTTAAAGCTTTAGTAGAAGCCCAAATGCCTAGTGTCCAAAAATTTTTTAGAATCTGTGTTTCCTTGCTATGATTGTCTAAATGGCATTTTTAAGTAGTAAGGAAACTCGGAGCAGGAAATGTATCACATAGCAGTACTAGGGAGGCAGTAAACTATTATTTTTGCAAGATACCTTTGCTTTGTTGTAAAACTGTCAATGCTGCATAAATTTTAAACATGTTCATGAAGCCTGTGGTTAATTTACAAGGAGTGGCTCTGCCTTTTACATGGAAAGGAGAGTACATAGTATTTTGGGATGAACTAGAAGAATCTTACATCCTTCCATTTAGCTTTTTTGAAAGAAAAGCTTGTTTGCTGATTAATCATACTGCATTCTCAAACAATAGGAATACCTCCAGGGATATAAACTATTCCAAGTAATCTCTCAGCTTTCTGCTACTTTCTCTCATCCCATCTACACCACGTGTACTGTTTGAATTTTTTCTGTATGTGCTGTTGTGCAATTTATCTGATTCTTCATGAGGCAGTTTAGCTCATTAAATCAGCAGAATTCTGCCAGGTTAGATTTTTGATAAACTGAGGGAGCTGGTTGGACACAGAGGTGTGTGATCACTGTGTGATTTGAGATTGTTGAATTCTCCCACCTCCAGCATAAACATATTAGAGTCCATCATTGCCCTGTGTAGCAGTCACTGAGCCACTAGCAAAGTCAGTTACACAGATTTTTTTTTGAAATAGGAAAACAAACTTCCCCTTAAGGATTCCCAGTACTGAAAAGAGGTGTTCAAAGGGGTGGGCTAAAACCCTGGGTTAAGTAGCTCTTCCCTCTCTCCCCACTTTGGCACATGAGAGAGATAGCACAACAAAAAGTGTGGTCTTTGCCTTACAGATTTGTGCTTGAGGCATCCCTTCCAGCTCTCTCTGACATTTGAAGCTTGGAAGATTTACAAATGAAGAAAAAGAAAGCAGAAGAAAAATTTATTGAAGCTTCCAAGAAATTGAAGGTGTTACGGTGTGGACAAGAGGAAAAGCAAAAGTCTGGAGAAAGAGACTTTAATGTGACCAAGGAGAAGGCGAAGAACGTGCTGGCAGTAAACAGGAAGATGGTGGAAGAGTGTAAATCATCCAAGAGCAGAACATTGCTGAAATCTGGAATACTGGAAATAAAGAAATGCAAAAGCATCTGGTAGACATAATGAATCAACAAACATAATTACCAGAAATGCTGTGCCTTGTCAGCACCTCCCATAGGGACCCTTGAGACAGCTATTACAGCATTAGGACTTCACTAACCTCTGGATATGCTGTTAGAGTTTATCTATTGGAATCTTAATTTTAATGCAGCATTCAGCTGGCAGAAATACTTTCCATCTTAGCATTGAGAATATAAACATGGGAGATATAAGTTCCAACTGAAGCATGGGGCTGATGTTAGTCTCCAAAGAGTCCTGGGATTGAAGTTGAGTGGTCATTGAGAGAAAAGGCTAGCTGAAGAAATTAGCTTTGTTTTTCTATAGGTAGAAATTTAGAAGCTGCTCAAGATCATAGAGAGTAGGTCAGTGAAGATAGCTAGATGTACAGAAAGCATGTCTCTCTTAGGAACCATTTCTTGCAGAAAGTTGGAAGCTGAGCATTTAGAAATGTGTTATGACATAAATTGCATTCTTGCTCCATTCTATATTTTTGCTTCGCTGTGTATATAGCTTTGGCCACCAAAAGAAAGGATATGTGGGTGCACTGATTTGGCCTACTATGGCTGCTTTTATGTGCTGACTGCAGTTTACCACAGTATTTCAGCTTCTTAACTTCTGGAATGAGTTTAGTTTCTTCCTCTCAAAATTGGAAAGCATTGTATTTGTTTGTTTAACTTGCAAATGAATGTAGCAATAAAGCTTTCTGTCTTTCCTTTGGTTAAGTGTTTTCCAGAGTTTCTACCATGATACTGTAGTGAGAGCAAATTTACAGTACTTTCAGAAGTTCATTATTTTAAATGATTGAGTCACAAAAGATTTTGATGAATGCTGATATAAACTAAAGAAAAAAAATCCAAAATTTGTCCTTAGACCTTGTTTTTGTAGGCAGCTTGAATTGAGCATGCTATGTAAAACAAGTAAAACATTAGTTTCTTCATCACAGAACCTAAAAATCGTATTTAAATATAATACAGTGTGAAGAAATAATTTATAAATAAAGTGTACTTTTTTACTAGCAGCATTAATATACTAACTTCTTAAAATACCTGCTACATAATTTCTGTCTGAGGCTTAACATTAATAGTGTGAATGTCTTGATGACAGGTCCTAATGTCAGTGATGAAAATTGTTTCAAGCCTTTAACTTAAAGGAAATTACGTGATGGGAATATCTGTAATACCAGAATGATACTGTATTAACTTTGCTCAAGTGTTGTGACTGCATTGTGCCAAAAAGCCTTTAGCTAAAAACAGTTACCATTGTGTGGGTGCTGTATGTGAAACATACTTCCAGTTACTACACAGATTTCCATCACTGTAGACCAGGTACAGGAAGGCAAGTTAAGTATTCTTGCAGTGTTTCCTGCACTGATATCCCCATTCTCACCCTGGTTCAGTTTCTTGTATCAGCAACTTTATCTTGGGGAGTATTTGCTGGGAGAAGCATTTTCTGTCCCTAACAGCAGAATTATGTCATCATATTTTTGGAAGTATTTTTTAGGTGATGACATGGTAGTGACATGGTAGTGACAAAAATATGAGAGCACTGGATCTAAGGCAGGTCAAATAAATATAGTGATCTGTATGTGGTCTGGTGAAAACATGGCTGCCTGAGGGTGGTTTTAAAATTTCTAATTTGTAGCAATGCTGGGATTCCACACTAATTCTGTGGTTATGAAAGGTTAATACTTCCAGAAGGAATAGGCAAGGGATTTTTAGAGTTTAGATTTTTATCACTACACAGCTTGTCTTCTTACTAAGCCAAGCAAGTCCAGATGGTGTTAATTCAGAACCTAAAGTACTAAATGAGAAGTGATTTCAAAGCTAGCAGGTATGTTCATGTATGTGCAGTGCTAAAGGTTGATTTATAATGCATTTTGAGGCTATTGGAGTGGAACACAGAACTGTACTAAGATTTATGTGGATATGTACAATACATTTAAATACTGATGTGGTTTAAAAATATCACTAACAATTGTTTGAAGAATAACAAAGCTGGATAATTAATTTAGTTATTGAGGAAAAAGCACTAAGGGTTTATTTAAAAAGTACAGGATTCTATGATAGTAGAAATGAAATCAGTGTAGAAATGTCTTGCTTGAAAATAAACAAACTTCACTTCATGGTTAGATGGCTGCAAGTGATAAGGCAGCTTTATAAGGCACTACTAAAGTCATTGTTCATAGTATGTCATTTTAGGACATCTTGTAGGATGTACAAATTTAGGATAAATTAATTATTAGAACCTTACTACTTTCACAGGCATGCTGACACGTTATATTCCTTGTTCGAACATTTCTGGGTTGGCTTTTTTTAGTGTGGAAAGTATAGAATGAGAAGATTAGATTCTTGGGAAAGATAATGAGATTAACAGCCTAAGATACCTCTCCCTATAAATAGATCTTTTCATTTGGTCTGTTTCTAGAAAACAGCCCCCACTTTTGGTTTGTCATAGCAACTGGTGTTTCCCAGGGTATGTTGATTGTACATTTGTAAAGGAATATTTTATAATGAAAGAAAGCTATAATTTTTGTATGATGCTTATTAACATCAACATTTCTTTATAATTTGCAGATTGCTTTTACAAAAACATTTGTTCAGCATTATGCTTTTATTATGAAAACACTGAAGAAAAGCCATGAATCAGACACCATGTCTAATAGAATTGTGCATATCAGTGTTCAGTTGTTCAGCAATGAAGAACTAGCACGCCAAGTAACAGAAGAATGCCAACTGCTGGATATTATGGTCACTGTTTTGTTGTACATGATGGAAAGTTGCCTTATTAAAAGCGAATTGCAAGGTAGGTTTAGTTGTTTGTTTGTTTCTTTCCATGGGTAATAAATTGATTGTAGAGGAAATTTAATCTTTCTTTGGTGGTCAGTCCACCCCTTTGATGCCTTTCCAAAAATGTACAGGATCTAGCAATATGTAGTAGAGGGTGAGTCTCAAAATACCCTGGAAATAGAAAGGTTGTTATCAAGATATTAATTTTTTATCCTTTGGTTTGTAGGGGTTTTTTTAGGAATGCTATATAGTTTAGAATGCAGATTATTACCTTGCTAGTACTTAATTCGTTGTGTAAAGTGCATAAGCAACTATTTGAATGAAAAATTATATATACAAATTGAGACCTGTATGAATTAGAAAAACATTTCCAAAGAATTTCACAAGCTATTTGCAGTATTTAAAATTTTTCTAATTCTTTAAACCTGTGATTGCCTAAATAAAAATTGATATAATTAGAGGAGAATAATTTAATAGTATGTCAGTATAGGAATTTGATCAACCTTTTGTTTGACAAAGTGGCAGTTTGAATTTGAGCTATTGTAGACTGTGTAACTTCTTTAGTGAAAACAACTGTTCTCTTTCGCCCTCCTTGTTTTACCTGTCTTTACATGAAAATGGCACACTTGAATCTTGCTGACTTCCGTCATTCACACTTTATGTGCCTAACAGACTGGAGACCTCTCAGCCCTCTTTATCCTGGTTTGAATCTGAAAGTACCCCCTAGACAGGCTGAGTGCTGCTGCTAAATAAGTATCATGAACTTCAGCATGAAATTGTATTTTTTTTCCCAAAATATCCTTGTCTCAGAGTCCACTCTATGTATACATATAGCCTAAATGACAATAACCAAAATGACTGCAGAATTTTGAAATCCTCACTTATCTAGCTATCGAGAGTGCCCTCATTCAGCAGCACTTCAATATGAAAAAAATTTTCTGTTGCCCTACATAGATTGCTTTACAGTATTAAAAGGAAAATGCTGAATATTTTAACAGTGTGTATATCAAATGATTTTTGCTAAATAAATGCCATATTGGTGGAATGTAATTTCAAACTATTTCTAGGCACCTTTGGAATGTTGCTTTTTGGTCAGTATGGGATGTTGCTAGCATGGTGTAAGGTTCTGTAATGGGTCAGAATTGCAGTACAGCAAACAAAGGCTGTGACTCTGATTAGTTATTTTCTGAAGAATCTTCCTGGTAATTAATGGATGTAAACTTGAGCTGGTAAGTTAAATATTATTAAATATATTTGTGATAGATGTCTGAGAAGACTTACCCTTGGAGCAGCTATTCCACTGTTTCCTTTTCTCTTTTCCCAGCACCAGTGATTTCTCTTAGTTAAGATACCGTTATAGAATTATAGACTTTTAGGTCAGTCACTGAGTCCAGCAATAAAGCTAGTACTGCCAAGTCCACCTCTGGGATAAGTCTGGTTCTTTTCAGTGTTTTCACAACATTTCCCCCTCACTGCTTTATATATGAGGGCTTGGGCATAAAGGGACAGAAAAGAAATAATAATATTTGTTATTGGGGTTTTGCCCTCTCATATTCTCAGTGGCCGCCTTTTGCAGTTCTTTGGGCTTGTATCTTGTGTTTAGTTCATGTTCTCTCTTATAATGGTGGAAATAGTAAGAATTCTATGCTGGTGAGATAAATTAAAAAGAATTATGTTTGTGCAGCTACTATAAACGATAGGTTGTTTAGTATCTGAATGAGACAAAATTTACAAATCTAGCCAATGGATAGGTGGGGAAAGCATGTTTGTGAGGAGCAAGGAAAACAGGGAGCGGGACTTGAGTGTCCTACAGCATGTTTAACTTGCATTGCTCACAGTTGTCTTTTGAACAGCTGACAACTGTTTAAAATGTACAGTTCTCTAAGGGTATTTGTGGACCAACTGTTTGAATGAAACAGTTGTATTGATAGCAACTTTGTAGGTGCTACTAACTCAGCTTACCTCTCACAGGTAGTATGAAAGGATGAGGGGTAGAAATAAAGATGCAGATGATAAAACTGGCTCCCTAAGGAGATTTATGTCCATATGTTCTTAGAGATTTTTTTCCTCTCTATCAGCACTTTCCTCCTAATGAACTTTATATGGGAAAAGGATTTTATTTATAGCCCCAAGGAATAAGTTTTGGTAATGGTTTATCCTTTGAAAATCTCTAAATAACTTTGCATTAACCTTGGCTTGTAGAGTACTCTGAATAAGAGGCAATGCCAGTGTCGATTTGAAGTAACTTTAGATTTGTCTTGTCTATACTGGGATAGATGTAATTGTTGGTCCTTTGCAAAATGCTTGAGAAGATTCAGTCAGATGTTAGCCAGTTCTTGGACAGGCCAAAGAGAACCACTCTACATACAGGTATACCTCATCAGCCAGAGACTGGAATCTCTTAATAAGCATCTTTTTAGTGCAGCTGTGCTGTGCTGTTTATGGTTCTTTCACTACATAAAGACTAATTACAGGAGTCCTTCAGTGCATCTGAACTGGAATGGAGCCATCAAGATTTTTTTTTTCTTTTGTTCTTCTTTCTGTTGAAATAGAATATTAACTGCCATGGGTACTGGAAGTTGTTTCACTTGGATCATGAATCCAGAACCAGTTCTGTTTCCCTTCTGATCTTTCCAGGAGTCCCTCTTATGAAAAGGAAACAGAGATTTGACAGATGTAGAGGATGAACTTCTGTGATTCATGGTGGGAGGGAAAGAACCCCCCCTCCCCAATTTCATATCCTCCTCTTCTAGAACCTTCTCCTGCCCTAGCCTTGGACAGGCTGCATAAGCCCTCTCTGTCCCAAATTCAGAGTGGGAATGCTTTGCTCTGCTTTTTCCAGACTCAATATGCCAGTGTAGGTTTCAATCACCAGATTTTTTCTTGAATGCTCACTGGGAGTATGCCAAATTCAAAGTAGAATTCAGGTGCTTGTAATAGGAATTGTATTGTTTGGGTTTTTTATACTTAAAAATACTGGAAGAGCCATAGCTGTGCTGGTTTTACTAATGTGCTACTTTCAGAGGTTGTGATACTGTTCAAAGTTTAAGTGACTCTTGCTAAGTGGGATCTGTGTTGATCAGTCCATGATGGAAAAAGAGCGTCAGGTACCATGAAAGAACCATTTTAGTTTTCTGCAGTTTTCTCTGTGTGTGTGACCCCAGCATTACAGTATATCCTAATTGTTACTTTTGCACTCTTTTGTAACTTTATTAATAAATGAAAACATTACTTTGTTTTCTCTTTTTTTCTCTTTTTTAAATCTAGATGAAGAGAACAGTTTACATGTTGTGGTGAATTGCGGGGAAGCACTACTGAAGAATAATACTTACTGGCCCCTGGTTAGTGATTTTATAAACATACTTTCACACCAAAGTGTGGCAAAGAAATTTTTGGAAGATCATGGTCTTTTGGTAACATGGATGAATTTTGTATCATTTTTTCAAGGTACGTGACTTTTATAATCAGTACTAATACAAGGATATTAAGACAGTTAATGTTTACAGTAGCAAAATCCCTACAGTGCTCTATGTAAATATTTAATCTATTTTTATTTCCTCAAGGTTGTATTTTTTGAAGAGAGCAGTATATTCTAGAAAACAGATTACAAAAATTATCTAATGGATCTTTTTCTTGTGGGAAGTAGCTGAAGAACAGTCACATCACACTTAGTGGACTGAGATCCATGGTGGAAGAATTCTGAGGTTGTACTTAAAGATCACAACTGTAAAACACTTTCACCAGTGAAGTTCTAGATTTAAATATATGTGAAATTAATCTGATAAATCTGGATCTTTTTCCAAGTGTTGCTGTAAAGAAATTTTTTTGACTATATAAAAAATACATTAAGATGGTGTTTCTCAGTACTGATAAGTGTTGTGCTTAGAAAGAGGACCAGCATTCAGATGTTCTGATTGACTGAGTGACATTCAAAGCAGAAGTTCATGTCCCCTGAACAGCAAGGAATGCAGTTATTAGCCAGTCTTTTATCTTTTCTGGTATATTTCTGTTCAACCTTTGTTTTATCAAATATTCTGCTGCTAGATAAGATAGATTCTTACACTTTGTGGAGTTGTTTTTAGATGTGTGGAAGTGCATAATACTAAAAATACTGCATTCCATTTAGCCATGGTTAAATCTTGGGTTGTATAACTCTGCTTATATTTTTGAAGGTATGAATTTAAATAAACGAGAATTAAATGAGCATGTGGAGTTTGAATCGCAGACATACTATGCTGCCTTTGCTGCTGAGCTGGAAGCCTGTGCCCAGCCAATGTGGGGTCTGCTGTCACACTGCAAAGTTAGGGTAAGGCTAACATTTCCCTGTCATGATTCTTGGTTTTATTCGTGACTTATTCTAGAATTCTCAAACCTGAAAGGGCTGGCTTTTGTGCTTGAAAAGGCTTTGGTTTGGCTGTCTTTGTCTATTTAAACTTTAACTTAAAACTCCAGTCAACTCAGATTCTGTGTAGGGTGAGTACAGAATTCATGCTTGTACATAATTTATTGTCTCCAGTGCTGGGACTTCAAGTTCAGATGTGTGCAGTCATTTCATACGACTGTACATATGGAATAACTTCTCATCTAGTGAAGAACTTGATAAATGTCTCTGAGTCATTCTGCCTTTGTTCAGTGGCAATGGAGATACATAAGTCGTCCTAATGTGATTCTAAAGTTGGCTGTGTGAATAGACACTTCATTATGATGTGGGATGGAGTAATTTATGGGTTTGTGTGGTTCTCCTGTCAATTTGAGGTGAAAACCTCTTAGGTTCTGACATCACATGGTCTCCAAACTAGAGCAAAGACTTGTTGCTGTTTGCTAGACTGTAAACTATATAAAGTTACAGCAAAAACAGAATCCATCAGCTTTTGGGAACACTTAACATATGAAAAATACCTTTTAGTGTTTTTCTATGAAATAAGTACTTGTATTTGAGACTAGCTTAATAAGATATGTAATAGTGTCAGTGAGACCGTACTGCCTGGATTGAACTGCGCATTGGTCCATGTGATTTTAGACCAGTTTGAATCAGGCAGTTGCAAAAGCCTTTCTGTGATGTAAATTACACTGACACATTATGAATGTGTCAGTGTAATTTACATAAATTTGTCAGTTTGAGTCTAGGTTGGTTTTTGAAAACCGAGTTACAGCTTCTGGCTCTTTGAAGTGTTCCTTTCATTTTTGCTTAGGGATGGGATGTTCTTTTTTTAAGGCCATGCTCCTCCACCAGTAGTCTTGTCAGTCATGTCTTCAGTCACGTGTTTGAACCTTTTGGTCATTCTCAATAAATCTGAACGTGTTAAAGCAATTTCATAGCTTAGTTGTTGTACTTACTTGGTGAAACTTGGTGGGTTGGAAGAGATTCCAGCTCATGTCTCACAGGATAGGGAAAGCCAGCAGAGCCTGGCCCTCATGGAGTGTGGAGCTACAGGATGGGAGCGTGGCTGTGGTATTTCCTGATGAGAAAAGGTGCCTGACTGAGGTAGCCACCACTTGCGCAACTTTTGGCTGGCCTGAGCACTGCTGCCTTTTGCATGAGAAGTGTGTCACTGGATATCCTGAGAGTGTGAGGCAGTCTGGAGTCTGTGTTTAAGGGGGAGGGAAGATTAAAGGAACAATCTGTTAAGAAAAGAGGTGTTGCAAGTTCTGCTGATCACAGAGCAGTTTGGTTTAGCTTCTGTTCTACCTTTCCTTCTTGCACACGATTGCTTCTCTCCTGGAGGGCAATGTACAGCTCTAGTCCTGAAACATGATTTAACCTGAAATATAGTATAGTTTTATGGCATTGTTACAGAGTTACATCATACAATCATAACAAGGTTTGCTTACCGTTGAAATCTATGCAGTATTGTGGTATCGTATCATTTAGGATGTTTTGTGTTTGCCAGCTGTAAGGATCTTTTTAAGTATATAGAACTTGTATGATGCAGTCGGACACGAAATGATCACACAGAGACCTGGAATCTTTTGAGATGCAGCGCTGAGCCGAAAAAGAGGCCTTTGTTTATTAATTTCTAAATATATACTTTTATTAAGGTGACAATGGATTGGAAGGTGAAATTCCTACCTCTCAACCACATTGGTCAATCAGACTATCAATCACATTCTCCTCTCATTTGAAGGAATGCAAACACTGGCCATATTTACAAAAAACAATTCTTTGTTTGTGTTAAAAGGCATGGGAAAGTGAGAAACTCTGACTCCAATATGAAACATCAGAAGGCTAAGAAAATTCTGGGTGACACTTGTAGGCCATCAGCTATTCCTTTTGGTTGCATGGCAACTTTCCCTTATGCTTGCAGCTCTAAATTATGGGTAAAAGTAAATGGATAAATTAAACAACAGTAGGCACTGAGACAGCAAGTCCTGTGAGAAGCAGCTGAGCAAGTTGGGGTTGTTTAGCCTGGAGAAGAGAAGGCTAAGGAGTGACCTTATCATTCTCTATAACTTCCTGGAAGGAGGGTATGGCCAGGTGGAAGTTTGCCTCTTCTCACAGGTAACCAGCAAAAGGGTAAGAGAAAATGGCATCAAGCTGCAGCAGAGGAGGTTCAGGTTGGACAATAGGAAGAAGTTCTTTGTGAAAGGGTGGTTAAGCATTGGAGTGGGCTACCCAGGGAAGTAGTGGAGTCCCAGTCCCTGAAAGTGTTCAAGAAACAACTGGACCTGGCACTTAGTGCTGTGGTTTTGTTGACAATATATTGTTCAGTCAATGATCTTGGAGGTCGTTTGGAGGTTTCTGTGTACTCTAAAAATATTCTTGATGTAATTGTGTTTATTGGTAGTAGGAAAGCAATGGCACTTAGAACTGTTTTTGCTCATATAAGTGTAGTGGTTTCTCTTAACTGCAGGAAACACAAGAATACACACGCAATGTTGTCAGATACTGCCTTGAAGCGCTTCAGGACTGGTTTGATGCTATCAACTTTGTAGATGAGGTAAATATCCGTAGTGAATTTAAGCAAAGTACTGTGAAAATCTGATAAAATTTCAAAGGTGATTCACTTCCTACACTCAGCCCCCTCTTCTTAGTTTAAGTGACTATTCAAGCTAGTGATCAAAAAAGGATTGCCTTGCTGAAATTAGAGATTTTAGTTAATGCTTACAATGTTATTTCCTAGGATCCTTTTTTTCCGTAGAGTCTTGGTGACTTAGATTTGTGGGTGCAAGCTTAAGCTGTGAGTTTTAAAAGCACTGCTATGGATATACTACTCTTGTGCTGTATGAAGAGCCAAATGAAGCAGGGGCAAAACAGAAGTCCCCTTCTGCTCTGCCACTTGGCAAGCAATTCTTAGTCAACTCAGAGTGCCATTAGCTTCTGGGGACTCAGAGATAAACTACATCTGTCTGAGGGAAACTTCTGAATAGTCAGAAAGAGGGGAATGAAATACTGCTAGGTTAGTGGAAAGTAAGTCCATCAAATAAAGACATATAAGATATTGTCCTTGGCGGTTGTGCCAAAAATATTTGTATGTTTGTTTTTTTCAATATACTATATTAAATACCTTTATTTTACTTTCAGCCAGCACCTAACCAAGTTACTTTCCATTTGCCACTGCACCGTTACTTTGCCATGTTTTTAAGTAAGGTAAGCCCATGTTGTAGTTTCACAGGAGATGGAAATTTGCTGTTGAATGTGATCATTCAACACAGTGTATACTTGCTTTTGTTTCTAGGCTGTTAAATGCCAAGAACTAGATCTGGATACTATCCTGCCAGATCAGGAGATGCTGATGAAACTAATGATTCACCCACTTCAGATTCAGGTATGGGCAGACTTCTGACTTAACAACTGGAGGTGTGTCTTAATTGTGGAATACAAAAATAGGCCATATGTGACAATAATAACTAGAATATACCAAGTAGTTAGGGTAATGTCTTTTTTTTTCCCTTCTTATTTCTAAAATTAAAAGTGTGGCATTAGTTATCATACTCTGAGAAGCACATAATTATAGTATTCACTATAGCTCTTCCAAATGGTAGGAGGGACCAATCCTTTGAAAACATAGAATTGTAGTGTGAACAGAATGGAGTGCAGGTTTGACAAGAAACCCAAATCTGTATTTTAAATTGAGAATGAGTTCCAGAATGGACACACAACATTTTTATTTGCACATTTGGACTAACTTGTGCATAAGTGTCAGTGAGTAGTATTTGTAATCACAGCTTTTAGATCTGACCTTTTTTAATCATGATACCTTATTTTTTGATTCATTTTGATACCATGATACTTTCATTGTGAGTATGTTTCAAGATTTTAATGAACAGCTGACGTACAAATCACTTCATTTGTCTTTGATTACTTTTGTTGTCTGAAACATGCTCTCATATAAAATTATGGTATCTGTTTCATAAACTTGTAGTGGTTCTTTTCATCTCTCACTGTCCATGAGAAATAAATTAGTATAAATAAATCCATAGTTGTTGTATGTATGTATGTATGTATATGTGTAATGATAGTGAAGAAAATGATGAGAGGGCTGGAGCACCTCTGTTATGAAGCTAGACTGAGAGAATTGGCATCGTTCAGCCTGGAGAAGAGAAGGCTCTGGAGAGACCTTAGGGTAGCTTTTAAAGAGAGCTGGGGGCAAACTTTTTTGTAGGGCCTGTTGCAATAGAACAAGGCTAGGGGGTTTAAACTGAAGTAGGGTTGATTTAGATTACCTGTATTACCTTTTTTACTAGGAGGGTGGTACAACACTGGAGCAGGTTGTCCATGGAAGTGGTAGGTGCCCCATCCCTGGGAACATCCAAGGTTAGACTGGATGGGGCTCTAAGCAACCTGATCTAGCTGAAGATGCCCCTGATCATTGTAGGAGGGTTAGACTAGATGACCTTTAAAGGTCCCTTCCAATCCAAACTATTCTGTGACTCTCCAAGAAAGCCCCAGAGGGACTTCTTACAATGACATGTGGTGACAGGACAACAGGCAATGGCTTTAAACTGAAAGAGAATAGTTTAGATGAGATATCACAAAGATGTTCTTTACTGTGAAGGTGGTGAGACATGGGGACAGGCTGCCCAGAAAAGTCAAGGATGCCCCATCCCTGCAAGTGTTCAAGGCCAGGGTGAATGGGGCTTTAAGCAACCTGGCTTTAAGCACCTGGATGGTGTCCCTGCCCATGGCATAGAGGTTGGAAATCTTTAAGGTCCCTTCCAATCCAAACTGTTCTATGATTTCTATTTTTCTCTGATAATATACTGGTGATCTGCTAGGATTGAACTGAATAGCTGAACATCCCTAAGTGTTTATAATTTTTTATGTTCTCTGAACAGGCAAGTCTTTCTGAAATTCACAGCAATATGTGGGTTAGAAATGGTCTACAAATTAAAGGACAGGCCATGACTTACGTGCAATCTCATTTCTGCAATTCAATGATTGATCCTGACATTTATCTGCTGCAAGTAAGTTTCGTCTTCTGAGAAGTCAAGCCAATAATATTTGCCTACAAACTATTGAATAAAATTAATTTAATAAAATGAATTTACTCTCTTTCCACAGGTCTGTGCCTCCAGACTGGACCCAGATTATTTTATTTCATCTGTTTTTGAAAGGTAGGACTAAAAATTGAATGTTCTTGTTCAATGTTGTGCTAGCTGTTGTGCTAATTTATAGTGTGTAATAGAAAAATTGCATGTCTGATACATATCTTCAGTGGTACAACTCTGCTTAGCCAAAACTAACACTTACCTAAGGACTCTACTCAAAGAGGTATCTCTTGATTTTAAACAGCATTGGCTTTTGATTTACAGTGCTTAGGGAAGGTTCAGATATTTGTTTACTGAGCATCTTTAAGGTTTTTTTTAAAGTTTCATACGTGTTCATTGCTAGGATATTCTGTCCTGAAGAAGTAAATAAATAGAACTGCAATTGTAAGAGACAGAGAATATAACTTTTCTAGAAAAAAAATCAGGATTTGAGCACCAATTAATATGCATTAATTTTTATATGTTGATAAATATAAGTTGTTTTTGTGTGGAGTGAATATCACTATAGCACATTCCATTGATTGACCTTTAAAAAGAAGAGGGTTTTCATGTATGTTTGTTTGCACTTTAGGTATTTATTTGGGCTTTTATATTTCATTTTAGGTTGTTGTGAATACTATCCTGAGTTTATCAGTACATTTCATGTTGGTGTTGTAATGTTGGAGAATGTTTAATTGTTTCTTCTGTCTTTACTGTTTGCTGTGTAGATTTAAGGTGGTAGATCTGTTAACGATGGCATCACAGCACCAAAATACAGTTCTTGACTCAGAGCATGAAAGGTCCATGCTGGAAGGAGCCTTAACATTTTTGGTCCTTTTGTTAAGTCTTCGTTTACATTTAGGTAAGGGTCACTACTTTAGGAATATTTGTATGTAAATAACATTATTACACTTTCATTTATATTCAGCACTTAGTAGGTGCCTTAAAGCTGTTCAACCATACAGCAATTTAAAGCATTCAACATTGTTTCAAATTTGTCAGTTACTGAATTTTAGTCCCTCATGAAATAGAAATAATACATAAAAATGGAGAAAAATGTCTTTAATGGAAGGGGGTGATTTGTGTAGGTGATGACATGAAGATTGTATATCTTTTCCAGAAAGGCAGCAGTTTGAGTTTGTAGTGATATTTTCTGATTGAGATTATACCTTTCATAATATTTGCACGCCCTCCCTTTCTTTTTCCCTGTATTTTTATGGCACTGTATCATTATTTAATATTAATTTGTATCATGTTCAACATGCTATTAATGTCAAATGAAAACTGAATGTGTGTTTTAAAATGGTGCTGTTTTACCAGCGTTTTACATTTCATTGTTCTAGGAATGACAGATGATGAGATCCTCAGAGCAGAGATGGTTGCCCAACTGTGTATGAATGACAGGACACACAGTTCATTATTGGATCTCATATCCTTGGAATATATTCACTAATGTGCCTGGTTGAGAATGACTGGTGCCTGGATGGTAATGAGGCTTGAACAACATGATTTTAGGTTACATAATTTAAAAAACTGTGTGAAGGTGTGTTTGTATATACTTACTAGCATAGGCATTTGCTCCAATTTTGGTTTTTCTTACAATAAATGCAATACTTTGTAATAGTTTAAATTAGTTTTGATGCAAAATGCTGTACTGGTCTTTAGAAGTCTTTTAGGTGTGAGGTAAAACCTGTGTTTTCCAATGATATTTTAGAAAGTTTAGTCAAGTGTTGCATTTGTCTGGATTTGAGCCTTTGATATTTTCCTAAGTTTATGCCAATATAAAAAGAAGACATTCTACATTATATAGGCTTTTGCTATCAATAGCTGAAAATGCAAATAGCAATCCTGCATGTTGCTTTGACATTAGAGTGAAGTATGTGTGTTATGGGGAAAGAATAGCAACCTAACTTCTGCACAGGCATAAGGTTCATGTCTCTGGACAGCTGAATATGTGCAGGTTTTCCTGCTATCACTCTTAGGCTGTGTAGGCAAATTAAATAGTTTGTTGTGGTTGCATAGAAGAGCTTGCAATACAGAAAATGGCACTGAGCAAGAATATTGGGAATACCAAGATAGGAAAGGATGAGATTGAGACTAACAAAGGCATAATAAGAATTATTGATTATTATATGATCTAGTAACTCAGTCAAGTATGTTAAATAAGCAATTACTTAGAACAATTCACTTAAGTGAATGACTTAACTATGTAAAATAAGTGAATCATTTATATAAGCAATCATTTATCACTGAGCAGAAGTTTACTTATTTATAAGTGCTCCTTGTTTTAGGGTAATGTCAGTAAGTATTGCTACCAAAAGTGAACTATGGAATCCAAGATGCAGAATTATTTATTGTGTTTATGGATCTTGAACTCTTTGCTTGCTTTTTCTGTATGTGGATGTAAATGCAAAACATACTCCCTATGAAGAGAGACAAAGTGTTTGTAAACAAAGGCAGTAACAGAAACTTCATATACACTACAGGCAGTGTTTTTTATTTCTCATTAAGTGCTAACAGCTTGAGCCAAGCATATAACAAGTCTTTAAAAAGTTTCATGTCCTAGCCAGGAGACTTAGATTCTCTTTGGTAACAGTTACTGTTCTTAGGAGCTGGAGCATACAGACCTCTTGTGGCAAGCACAGAGCACTGCTGAGGTGTCTGAAACGACTGACTGAAATTATCAAGAGCAGAGTGAAATCTGTGTCCTACGACTAAACTAACTTTGTTTTCCTTAACATAAACATTACATTCCAGAAAACCCTAATCCTAAAAGTGGTATTATTCCAGGAAGCTTAAGCTTTGAATCAGTTCTGTCAGCAGTTGCTGACTTTAAAGCCCCTGTTTTTGAACCTGGAGGTTCCATGCAACAAGGAATGTATACGCCTAAAGGTATGGTAATCAGTCTTCTCTTGCAACATACTCATTGGTAAGATGCCTAACCAGGGTTTGTTTGGTTTTGTTGTAGTGGGCTTTTTTTCCTTAAAAAACCCAAAAAGCAAACCCAACCTACCAATGTTGAAAACTCCACCCCATCCTCCCCATGAAAAAGCTAAACCTACCACTGCCACCAAAACCCCACAAAACTTGACTTTTTCGTTATTGTTCACTGCCTTTATTAAAGAGCATTGCTAAAGACTGAGTAGTCTTTAATAACTTGATAATATCAGTAGTCTTTAATAATTTGATTTTGATCTAGAGTGAAAATGAGCTTCTCATACTAATCAGGTACCCTCAGAAAGCAAAGGATAATGGAAAAATAAAAAATTATCGTATTTGTATTTTACTGATCTGCATACTTAATTATTCATATTATTTAAATAAATCTGATATATATTTAGTAGAGTTTAAAACTGTTTGACTAGCATTTGACTGGTGAAATGTCAATTGCAGATACTTTCTTTGAACTTCTCCATCTTTGACTATTAAAGATACCACTATACATACTTCTTTATTTTATGTTGCTTAACTGTATTATTATCCTGTAACATTTTTTGCAGTCAGTAGTGAGGGTCTAGAAGAAGTTCAGGCTAGCCTTGTTATAGAATATTGTTCTACAATGCATACAGTTCAAAAATGACAGTTTCTTTCCCTGACCAGCTTGTCATCTAAATTGGGCTTAACACAGCATTGGTATATCAAAGGAGAGAAATAATTTAAGAGCTCAGTGTTCCATTACTGTGTCCTGTCACTGAGCAGATAAGCCTGTAGAAATCTGAAATGCTCCATGTGCTCTGCTTGTGCTTCAGGCTAATGGCAAAGCTGAGGAGGGATTAACTCTTTCCTTCCTCACATACCTCCCTTGAGAACTGAGAAGGTTAGAGTCTGGAATTTTGAAACCATTTGGTTTTGTGGATTTTCTGGGGGGAGTGGTGGTTAATGTAGCCACTAGTATTGTAATCACTTTACAATATTAGTTTGCCTGTTTTTGTAGTGGGATTGAAGTGTCAATAAAACTCTTTTGTACCAATTAACAACTACTGAAGTAGTTTTGTGAAACCAAAGTTTTGAGAATTGATTGGTTTTGGTTCTTTGTGTAATTAGGCAGCTTAACACCAATGTATCTAAAATAATTTAATTTTAATGTTACATAAAGTACATTTTCTTATGTCCTATCTGGTTTCTGGAGCTCAGTACATGTTGGTCTTTTTCATAACACAATGTGAAGGAAAAAGAGATGGATTGTGGTGTTTTTAGTTCTAGCACTTCATATTTAGGGAATCTGATGCTAGATTACAGTGTCTGGAGTTTTTCGTATACAGTTTTCTTTTTTTAACTTATGTAAACAATTTGTTCCAGAGGTAAACTGTCTTAAGTATCTCATCTATAGTATTGAATAATGAAGTGATTTATGACACTATACTGATTCTCTTTTTCTTAAAGTAATAAAAGCTGAAAAATCTTCTGCAGGAATAAAAGCTGACATGGCTTTTTTTACCCTCTTAAGTGTTCATATTCTCCATAAAACTATATAAGTTCTCAAACCCTTTGCTTTTAAGAATTGTGGTTTGTGGCCTGTCACAGTTAAAGCAAGTCATGATCAGATCAATTCTCTCTAATCCCTTGTTTCCCTAAATTTGAGGGAGTGGAATCTGCTTTATGTTCACAGATCCCTACATTTTGCTTCCATTAACCATCATTTAAAAAAACAAAACCAACCCAAACCAACTTCCAGAGCCACGTTCTTTCTACACACTGTAGATTTGTGTGCCCAAGATCAGCTGTGTGTGCATTTCCAATATTCACTGTATGGCTCACTCAGTCCTTTTTTCTCATTATGCATTAACAGCCCAAACAAGCTTGGTGTGTGTTTCAGACTGCAGTATTAAATTCTGTTCAGAAAAAAATGTTGGGTGGTTTTTTGGGTTTTTTTTCTGCAAGAAGAATTTGATTGTATTTCATACACAATGGAAACTTTGCTAGGTGTTCTCTCTCAGCAGTCTGTGAGAATATCTGTAGAACTGTTAGCCTTAGCAGGGGTTAATATATAGAGGACAGACCACTAGGTATGAGTATAGAAACTTGTCTTCCTGCCTGGGGAAAATTAATCTCAGAAGTGTGGTAAAGCTGCTTATTTCTGCCTGTGGAAACTCTGAAGAATGTTGTAAGCACTTGTGTTGTGTTACGCCTGCTGGTGGAGCTAAAATTCTGTATCTGCTGGGTTTCTTCCTCATTTTGGGGTCATTGAATCTTGCCTTCATTTTTTGTGTTATGAGAGCTAAACACTTCAAACCAATTAATAGAATTAATGTCTTCATTTGGCTTTAGACTGAAACTTTTGGTTTTTTAATAACTTGTAAATAGAAAAACAAAATAGGCCATCAAATGGGATACTTTTATAGACTGTTTAGACTTTTCTGTTTGTGATTGCTCTGAACAGCCACTCTGCATGTCACTTTAGAGCTACTAAATTAAACAGATTTAACTAAGATTTTAATGCTGAAATAACGCATAGGTACTAGATATGTTATTAGGCATATTTGTAAAGGCATATTTGTAAAGGACTGATCACAAATCTTATTTGATACAAAGCTTGACCATTTTCGATACTGAACAAGAAATTGTGTTGTTGCAGCAATTTTGTTCATTACACTTAATGGTAAAATATCATCTACCTGCTAACAGCTCCACAGTCTTCACTTCCTGCTTTCAAGAGGCTTGTGCTTATCATGTACCAAGTGAAAAATAATGTAAACCCTTTCTCACATGTACTTGGAATGAAAAAGAGCAAAACAAGATGCATACAGAAATGATGTTTTGGGGGTTGCTTAGTAGTGTTATTTTTTTGTTTTGAAACCAATCAAAATTACAGAAAAAATATTTTTCTATTTTGATAGTGGTAATTATTAGCATAGAAAGTATTACTAGTAAGAATTATTATAAATTGCTGGAGTTTGCCAGGAAAAATTATATAGAAGAAGTGACATAATTAAAGCTAGTTAAGAAGAGAATCTCAAATAAGTGGTAAGGTCTATAAAGAGAATGCTAACATGTAATTTCTTTCAAACAACAGCTGAAGTTTGGGATAAGGAATTTGACCCTGTCATGGTAATACTTCGAACGGTTTACCGTAGAGATGTGCAGTCTGCAATGGACAGATACACAGCATTGTAAGTGAGATCATTTTTAGCAATGCATCATACACAACATCAACATCATACTGTTGCTCATTTCACAACAATTTTTTTTGTTTTCACTGCCTGGTAATGCTAATCACTTCATCAGTGTTTTCAAGCCCCAGATTTGTTCTTGAGAAGATAGTCTATAAATTTACAAGCAATAGCAGAGTTTTGGTTATCTTTGTCTGTTACTCTTCCATAAATGTTTAAAAGTACATCTGAAGGGCCCCTGACAAAGTAGTGAATGTCATCACAGATAAAACGCTTAACCAAAGGTTAAAAAATCATTTACAACTTACTTGAAAGAGTCTTATCTATTTTTCTTTAGTTTACTCTTAGGTGCACAAAGCAAAGTTTATCTATAGCAGTGGCAGGTTTCTACAGTATTGCAGTGTTTAACAGTAGTTTCAACATTTAACATTTGTTTCAACAGCTTAAAGCAGAGTGGCAAATTCCCTGGAAACCCATGGCCTCCTTACAAGAAGAGAACACCACTACACCCAAGTTACAGGGGTCTCCTAAAGCTTTTGCACTGTAAAACCCTGCACATTGTACTCTTCACACTTCTTTACAAGGTACAGTCGTGATTCACAATAAGTGTGTTGGTTTACTTCCACATTTTTTACAGAAGGTCTTAGAAGCATGATTTTTTAAAGTTTAGTTGGAGTAGTCAGGTTCAATTTTATTATATAATAGTTTTGATTTTGGTTTATTTTTCAAGTCTGGTACAAGTTTTTTTCCTACCACTTTGATTGCTTCATGAATGATTATTTCATATATACACACACTAAGTAAGTACCCAAGTGGATGAAAGATCCTGTTCTACTTTGAGGAACGCTGTATTAACCATCAGAGTTGCCATTCAGGTTGTTCTTCCATGATGGTTTCAGGGAGCACAGTGGCTTGAATGATGTTCCTTTGGCTCCTATTGCAGAGTTTTAAGGCACCAGCAGTGCCTGTTCAAAAATACACAACTTTATTAGCTTTAAATCCTCAATGTCAAATGAGTCTCATAACTGCAGTTGTTTCTACCGTCATTTTCCAAAAACATTCTGGCTTTTGATAATGTTATAGCAACTGTTTTTCAGGCTAATTCAGGCTAATTTCAGGTGCCTTTAAGTTATATTTGGTTTTATCTTTGATAACTGGCTGCTGTCTTCAAGAGAAGCACATCCTTTTTGAAGAATCCATTCATCAGAAAATGGACTTTGAATCTGTACTTAGAAAATGTTTTCAAAGCATTGTGCTGCCGAGGCAGATGAGGGACTATGAAAATTGCTTTGTTTGAGTAGCATTTTTCCTAGGCAAACTTCTCCTTTTGTGCTCTTTTAAGGGCTCCCAGCTTACCTAAAACTCATATTTTGCTTCATTGTTAAATTTCTGTTGAATGGGAGATATCTGTTGTACTACAGGAAGGCTGGTGAAGGAAAGGAGAGCTTGGGACAATTAATGTTTTGACATTGAACAAAAATGGAGAATATAGGGAAGGAATGCAGCATCTTTTACTGTCTTGCTTGGGCATCTTTGGCCACTTTTTCCTCTTAATGTATTAAGAACCTTCAAGGGCTTAAATCTTGAGGATCTTAGCCATTACTGGGTTGCTGTTTTGGGTGGAATACCAAATACTTTTCCACCAGATTTATAGAGGGTAGAAAATACATTGTGCTTGATTCTGTGGGTTGGCTTAAATAATGCCTGCTCTCTTTGTGAAATTTTGCCAATTCATCACCTTTATTATATCTCTTGGCTTTTGGTACTTTCTGTGGAAGAACAGTAAACTATATTTGGTGATGTTACTTTTCAGAAGCATTGGTCAATACGACTTTTGACTCCAACTGGTACAATTACACCTGCTCTTCATATTAACAGAATACTGAGTGCCCTTTTTAAGTAAATAACCTCTGTCATCTCAGATTTGGTTGGGCTTGATTAAATCAGCTCCTCAGTCACTTTTTAGAAAAGCTATTGTGAAACAATATTATTTTTAAGAACTTTGTTTCTCTGATGTTTCAAATGGCTTTATCTGCTTAGAAAATTCATCCATTCAAAACCAAGTCATATTTAAAACTTTACTAGGCTACACTCTGAAAATACTAATTTGTGTAGTAGCCTGTCTACAATGAAATTTTTAACATATTTTCTCATCCACTTTTTTGGTAACTTGCATTTTTTTGCCATTTTCTTTCCTTTAATTTGGAATATTCTCAAGGGGAAAGTTGTCCTGGTTTTTAATTTTAGCAGTACTGGTTCTTCCTCTCAATGCATTGAAAGCTGTGTTAGAAGAAAGATATGGGCATTTATTAATTTAAAGATAAGGTCATTTATTATTTGTAGCTACAAAAAATTATGCAAAGGTGGTTGTAAACTAAATTGATGTTAACCTTAGTGGTATTCCCAGTTATGCCAGCATCACTTGTAGGACTAGGACCTTGAGAAACCTTTGGTGATTGATCACATGAAAAGGGGAGGGAAGGCTTGGAGCAGCTTTTTGCATGTAACTGGCAGCAGTGGTGTCTGTGCAACTGTACCTGTCACTCTGGTGCTAAAGTAAATCACAGCTGGAACTAGTAATAGCTTTAAGGTACAAATTTGTTTGACTGGAAAGACATCAAACCAAATTTTGCTTTTGTGATGATGATCAAAGGTTAGGTTTTTTCCAAACCTCAAAATATTTTTTAATCAAATTTAAAAAAAAAATCCACAAAAACTGAAGAGTCCAAAATGTATTATCCAGAATACTTGATTTAAAGTTTAGATGTACTGATGCCTTCATCTTTTATGATGTGTCTCTTTCCCTACCTAGATATTAATGGATCATCAGAATTTATCAGAGCATGTGCTTTGCATGGTTTTATATTTGATTGAGCTGGGATTGGAAAATTCACCTGAACAAGAATCAGATGAAGAGGTAAGAATAAATACCCTCATTTTGTTCAAAATACAAAGGTATTTTTTAATGATTCAGTATTCTTTAAAATTAGATTTTACCATAGTAGTTAGAATAAAACATCTTTATCAACATATGTAGGGAACAACTAACAAAAACAATAAAAACATACTGTTGTGAGGAAGAGTATAGTATCTTGTTATGTTTTTCAGCAGTTTCTGTATATGTAGTCTGACAACACAGATTGATTAGATCTTTACTACTGCATAAATTAGTACTAGAAATTGTGCCAAAAAATTTTAAATCAAGTCTAAAAATTTCTAAATTTTCAACTGAAACCCTTATCACTGAGCATTTTGTGGCTACAGATGTGTATCTTCTAAGATATGTGAATTAGTCAGAATTTCAATTCTACTTTTAATGATATTTGAGTATAAAAAGCCATTACTTTTGTGATTCCAGATTCCCTTCTGTTACCATATTTTTTTAACTGATCAACACTACTTTTTGACTAAGAATTTGCCACATTTTTTTCCAGAGATTGACTTCTGTATAGTTCTGGTTTTTTATATTAATCTTAGATTGTACAGCTTTGGATTACCCTCTGGACTTCTTTCGCTTCTGCTAACTAGCATTATATTTGTATTTGATTATATTCAAATAAAATATTTAGACCTATGTATTTATCAGCCCTGTGGTTCTCACGGGCCTCACATCAGTTACCAATATTTTTAAGAGATATATTAGCTTTGTTGAGGTACATAATGTTCAACTGCTCCTATCTCATGGAGATATTATTACCTCTGTAATACAGTTACAAAAGCAGCATGAATCATTTTAATACATCAGAGAAAGAGTACCAGGGTTTTCTTAATTGTTTTAGGAATCTGCAGGTGGACAAGAGCGTTGCCACGACAGTTGGTTTCCAGGTAGTAACTTGGTTTCTAACATGCGTCACTTCATTAACTACGTCCGAGTAAGAGTACCAGAAACTGCTCCTGAGGTGAAGAGGGAACCACCTGCAAGTACAAGTTCTGATGGTTTAACTTCATCACAAGTAAGTAGATACAAATTCTAGATTCTCTAGGTTAGTTTAAGTTGCCTGTTTAGGCATTTTTGTTAGTTTTATTACTTTTTTAATGAATTCGTTAGGATATTTTTTTCCTTCAGTTAGTTTTCCTATATGTACTGATAGCAGAAATAGAAGTTATTTCAAATGATGCCTCCTTCCAAATGATGTATTTAATGACTTTTTTTGTCCTGAATCTACCAGAGTTCAAGGCGGAAGAGCCTCCAGAGAGAGGTAGATCTGTGTGCAGTTTGTTTTCCTAAGCAATTAACTAGCAACATGCTTTAACTGTGCTCACCTTAACGTTCAGTGGAATTTTCTAATTTTCCTGAATTTCCTTTTAATTCGTATTGCAAGGGCTTGTGCTTTTTCCATGTTCTTGATGGTAATCTTAGGTGGTAGACTTTTAAGCAATAAATTGCCTTTACATTTTTAATATGTATTTGGAAATAAAATATTCCTATCAAATATAAAATGCCATTGATAGCTTACTGCTTGAGCTTTGTGTTTAGGCCTGTTTGGTCTTGCCAAGATACTACTAACATTTAATTATGTAGAATAGTCTTAGCTTTATTGAGTCTAGGTAAGTTTAACCTTATATTGGAAGTGGTTTTGAAATTATTAATAGCAACTTGTTGTTGTTGTTGTGAAAACAAACTAAACTGGCTATGAATCTTTCAGGTGGGATCCTGAAAGATTTATAGCCAGTAGATGATACAATCTCCGTGCCAGTGCTGGTTTTGTATCTATTGTGTACAGCATTTCACATTAATATGTGCCAGATGCAGTGAAATAAAATGGGTGTTTCTTTTGCATGTTCATGTCGGAAAAAAAGACAATATCTAAAGTAGAAAGATGGCATTAAATAGATTAAAACATAAAGAAGGTAGGTGAGATGATGTTCAGAATCCCATTTTTATATTTGAAATCTCTTAATTGCTCAGCCTTCTGAGAAGAAGAGGGTAAGATGTCAGTGTGCTGAATTTCATGTTCAAAACCCTGAAGAGGTATCTTTCTGCTGTGGATTCAGTATATGTATCCTTAATTTGGTACTGCAAGCAAGAGCAGTGCAAGATAGATCTAAATAGGCTCTGTCATTAATGTAACTGCACTCATGCTCACGTGCCCTGGATTGCAAGTTCTGCTGGCAAACAGGGGGACGTGGCTTCTGCATCTTACTTATTAAGTCCAGATAAAATGCACAATGCCCATGGGGATGTGTGGGCTCACCTGTATTCACCTGTGTGTCATAATGAGCAACAGTGCTCAGTAGACTTGAATAAAGGCATTTAAATGACATAAAGATACTGAAATTATTATTATTCTAGAAAAACTAAGGAAATATTACTTGGATAACAGTATTGTTAATTAGACTAGAGTAAAACCAGTTGTTACTTGTTTTGATATGGATATTTTCCTTTGGTACTTGGCTTTTTATGCAGTTGCATGTAACAGACATGCAGGTTTATATGCAGGCTTAGTGTTTTGCTGCCCTAATTTTCAATACATTTTGGGAGCGGAGAAGAATTTTTAAGTTTTGTGCTTTTCTTCCTAGCTTCAAATATTTTCCACAGTTTTAGAAATGTGTGTTGTTTATACTTGTATTTTTGCAAATTAATCATGATGATTTTTTTCCCCCAAGAACTCAGGGACAGCTCAAGTGTTCAGTTTGGTCGCGGAACGCAGGAAGAAATTTCAGGAGATCATCAATCGGAACACCAGCGAGGCAAATCAGGTGGTTCGGCCCAAAACGTCGATGAAATGGTCAGCGCCTGGTGCAACTCCACAGTTAACCACAGCCATCCTAGAAGTCAAGGAAAGCATACTGTCTTTGCTGATTAAATTGCATCACAAACTCTCAGGAAAACAAAACTCTTACTATCCCCCGTGGCTGGATGATGTGGATGTTTTAATCCACCCAGAAATTCCAAGATACTCTCACGGAGATGGAATGACGGCGGTAGAAAGAATTTTACTGAAAGCTGCTGTACAGAGCAGATTGAATAAACGGATCATTGAAGAGATATGCAGAAAGGTGACGCCTCCTGTACCACCAAAAAAGATTAGTTCTGCAGAGAAGAAAACTTTGGATAAAGAAGAAAGGTAATATTAATAACAAGATAAAGGGGCAGTAGAAGGACATTGTATGTTGTGTATCTGTTGATTGATCTTTAGGATTTTATATGAATTACATACTAAAACAATAACTCTTAATTTTACAGTTCTCTTTATCAGATTTGAGTATACATGATTACGTGGGTACTGAGGAAAAATGTGTACCTTGCTATTTTAGGTCTTTATGTTATAAAATTTTAATACTTTTATGTCATATACATAAAATAAATGGCAACCCCTTATGTTGCCATTTATAAAACTCATACGTACAAAGTTGTAGAATTACGACTGTGTTAGCTTTTGTGGCTTAACTTGAAGATGAGTTAGAATTTTTATTTGTACTGTCTGTTCATTCACATGCACGCATCACACCATGATTGTTTGGGGGTTTTGTTTATTGTATATGGGTTTAATAATTCTACCTTTTTTTTGCTTGTCTGACTCATTCAATTTTAAAAGTATGTTCTAAATTTTTTTATAATTTTTATTTACAAACAAGTTTGTATTTTCTTATTATGTGGCCTGAAAACTCAAGTCAGATATCTGTTTAGGGATGAATTTTTATTTTTCTTAAGTTTGGACCGTTTTGAGTTTAATTTAGGACATAATGAGTCCTGAAAGTCCCCAGAATACTAGCAGTATAGAAACTGAATGTGGAGACCCTGCTTCTCTTAGGCTTTCAGCAAACGATGTGTTGGCATGGGAGTCCTATGGAAGAAGAATCAGCTAGGGGATGGCAACTAGAGCTGACAAAGAGGTGAAAGCTAGAAATGACAGGGGTAGTGGTGAAACTGGGATGGAAGGAGAAAACCTGTGGTCACTGTACCAGTGGAAAAAAGAGAAGGTGCCAGAACAAGTGATCAGTTGATATGGGAATATTCAAGCACATCTTGGGTACCTAATCATTAATGTGGTACTCAGTGTTGCTAGATTAATGTACAGGAGAAGGAAGAGCATGGATGAAACAAGTAACCTTTCATATAGGAAAGGGTAAGGTCATTCCTTTCCCTCTGTAAAAGGATGTGATATTTTCAAGGATCTGTGGGAGGCACGCTAAGTTTTCAGTTAAGTTTGGGGGCTAAACCAATGGTAAAAATGAATGTTTCCCATTTTTGTTTTCTGAGTGATTATTATCTTCTTCTTAAATTTACAGTGGTATTGGTGGACCCATGAAGTTTATTGAAAGACAATGTGATAATTGAAATGACTGAACCCATAGAGTGACAATGTTCATAAAGCCAGGCTCCAGTTTTTACTGTTTTGATTGTTTTGTTTTAATTTTCCCCATTCTGGTTTTGTATCAGTGGAGACTGAGCAGACTGTGAACATTAAGCAATCACCTTTTTTAGCTTACTTCAACATACAATGGCATCACTCAGGCAATGGATTGTTGCCATAGAAACTGAAATACAGAACTAGAAGCAAGCTTGAGCTGCTTGCAGTATTTTTTCAATTGCAGTGTCATATTCCCATAGGCCATCATGGAAAATTACTGAGCTGTACTGAATCTGTCAGAGTTTGTTTATGTCTTCTTATTAAATGCATCTATTTACAGTCACTCTCCTTTTAGTCAAGGTGTTTATTGAGAAATTTCCAGGGAGAAATAAATAAAATCCAGTCTAATGAATGCTCTGGTCTGATCCTCAGAATAATGAATCTTAGTGATGTTGTAAATGGAAGTTATTTTGAGAAATGGTGACTGTACAATGTAGCAGATAAATGGGCAGAGATATTTGGGTCTTTCAGATGCCTTTAAGAAAACAAGTTAGAAGCTTTAACTTGTAAACAAGTCACCTCAGGATGACAAGTTACACGATGGGAGCTGCTTTGGGCCTGTGCCTGCCAGTTCCTGTGCCAGGACCCTGATAATCAGGCAGTGCTTGAGACTAAAGAGGGCTCAGCCATCAGGGCATCAGCCACCCAGGGATGTTGTTAAAGCCCATGTTAGTTATCTGAATCATCTCTGAGCAATGGAAAAATGCATTGTAAATGCTGACACACAGAATTTGTAGCTATGATAGGGCTTCTGTAGCTGCACTGGGGAGGTGCTGTGTAAACCCCCTCAGCTGAGGACATTTTCTGTGTGGTGAACTGTGGTGTAGGGCTTTTGTTTGGTTTTCCCACTTCCACTCTCCCATTTCCTCTGTTTGTAAACTCATGGCAAAGTAAGGAAAATTAATGTCTATTTTCTTTATCTTTTTACATCCATCAATATTCCTCTACCCACTGCAGTATTTGACTAGTAAGATAGACAAGAGTAAGTCTCTAATGTTTAGCATTTGTAATCCCAGAGCTGTGACAAACAATGAGGAAAAGTTAGTTAAGTCAGTTTGGCTTCAGGGAGATAAGGGCTCATAATCTGGACACAATCTCAAGGTTCTTTAAATCCCAGTATAAAAGCTGTTGGTGGCCAATATCTTAGGTGGAAATAGGGGAGAAGGAACCACTGTGAGGAGGCTTAGCTGGAAAATAAATTATTCATAATTGTTTCCCACACCATCATACTCGATATTAAAAGGGAGTGAGGTTTATTACGAGGTTTATTATTATTCTGAGGTTTATTATTACTGTTATAATTCTGACGTTTATTATTACTGTTATAATTTGCAAATGTTGGTTTCTTGCAGAAATACTTGTTTTTGTACAAATTACATTGCTCTCGTTTTCTTCCCATGTGTAATAGATAAAAAAGATTCAGGACTAAGGTCTTGAGTTCCTTTTCTTGCGATGTTATGGCCTAATCTGTTAAAAGATCCTGTGGTCAACACTTTTGAAGGATGTTTTAGGACAGGATTTTATTCTGTTTTTTCAGACTCAAAAGAGAGTAACACTGATTTCTTTTAAAACTCTCCTTTGGAAAAGCAAATGATCACTTCTTTAGGCTTGGAAATTATTCCTTTATATCAACCTTAATTTGGAATGATGCTGTTTAAGGTGGTAGTTGTAATCAGCTTGACATTCAAAGGGCTTTTTTGCTCCATTATGTATGTTAATTTTTTCTTCCCCTTCTTTCACATAGACGACAGAAGGCTAGAGAAAGGCAACAGAAACTCTTGGCCGAATTTGCCTCGAGGCAGAAAAGCTTCATGGAAACTGCCATGGATGTTGGTAAGTTTTTGTGTGCCTGACTGCTTGCTTTTGTCTTTTCTCAAATGTTAGTGGAAAAAAACCCCAACCATCAACTACTCTATAACATATCCCCAAATTAGTTTGTCTTTTTAAGATTGTATTTTTCTTTAATGTGTAGTAATAAAATTTAAGATTATTTCTCCGTAGAGCCTCAAACTTCAATAAGGTGAAAATTTGGCCTTTTAAATGTGTTTATGGACTAAGGAAAATACAATTTTTTAGATCATCTCAGTTGCTATAAGAGATGACACTGTATTCTATTTCAAATACTGGCTTTACAGCATGATCAGGTCTTGTTTTTTCTTGAGGATGAGTTATTTCAGACTCTCCTGTGTAGAAGTGCATAATCCTGATTAGTTTGTGTTCAGCTGAGGAATGGAAAGTATTTTTGTCATTTGGGTCACTCCACAGAAAATTAGCACTTCTGAAAGATAAGGAAAAGTGGGGATCTTCCCCTGCCTTCCATCAAGGCTATGAAGTTTTGATTTGAGTTTAAGCATTAACCAATGCTTAAAAATGGTTAAAATATTTTGACAACTGTATTTGCTGAAAAAGTCTGTCTTTTGAAATTGTTAAATTCCCTTCAGTTCACAGGTTGCTGAGAAGATTTATTCATTTATACCTATTAATCTTTTGGATACCTTTCTGATCTTGGATGGGGCTCTGAGCAACCTGGTCTAGTGGAAGATGTCCCTGCCCACAGCAGGAGAGTTGGAACTTGATGGTCTTTAAGATCCTGTCCAACCCAGACTTACTAAGATTCTATGAAATTAATGACTCTAGATATGATGTTATGTTTGGAGGGTGTGCAATATTCTAATTTTCATCTGTGAACTTTGTATTGTAAGTCAACCTCATTAAATGGTAACTATTTGTTTGTAATCTGTTTGTTGAAGGAAGGAAGAAGGGAGGAAGAACCTTGCAACTCTCCTTATTAAAAATGAAGTTTTTATATGGTCGTGGCAAATTGAAAGTAACTGGGAAACTTTGATTCTTCAGTCACTTAGATTTTGAATTCTTCATAATTCAAACTTTGAAATTGATGGGGTTTATATATGAAATCAGATTTGTGTATATCTATATGCATATAGATACAGATATGGATGTTCCTGTCAATAGCTGTATAGTTATATTTACATGTATACATAAATGCACATAAATACTTCCATGCATAAGTTTTATAAGCTATTTTTTAAGATAACTGCTTTGATTTGTGGATGATTCATGGTACCTATCTCAGTAAATTACACAGCGTTTATTTTGGTGAAGGACTGTGTACACTTAGCTTTTAGTTAATTAATCTTAAATACTCAGGTAAGCAGACCTGGGCCTTGGTGCTTGTGATTGTGCATTAAAAAGTTCTTGAGCATGCAAGATTTAAATCACTTGCTTCTTTGCTTCTTAGTGTTTAAAGAATTAATAACTACAGATGCCTCAGTGTAAAATGTAGTGTTTGTTGTCAGTTATGCTAGATGATGCGCAGCACTTGATAGAATCAACTTAATGAACTATATTTTCATAAAGTTAATTCTACATAAAGACATTTGGCAACAACTTAATAGAATTCCAGGGCATTGTGTTAACTAATAATTACTTTACCTTTTCACTAACTGTTTTCAGTGTTTTCTATGTTGTCATTCCATTTTCTGACTTTGTTATGAAAATACACTGAAGTAGTACTATAGAACAGTACTAAATGTTAGGTTCTGACTGGCATTAAAACAGCTCTCAGAAAGTAAGTTCATATGCCATTATGGTGCATGGGGTTTGTTTAAAAATCTAGATTAATTTTTGCCAGGAATATTTTCTTCAATTTGTTGATGTAAGTGGTTTGTTTAGATGTGAATGCATTCTGTATATGATACAGAGAATTACTGAAAATGTTGCAGAAACTATTGTTACTCTACTTCTAAAGCACAAGACACAATAAGAATTCTGAAACTAGTCTTTCTGGAGTGATTCAATTTAAAACTAATCTTGTGTCATTCATAGGTTTACCCTGAATTGTAGCATACAGTGCTGAAATAGCTGTTTGAAAATAAAATAATCCTTTCATACTAAAATCAGTAGGAATTCCTTCCCCTCTCACACAGTCTGGTACCTGTTACTTTTCTTAGAGATTGAAGCCCAGCAGTAGGTTTATTTCTTCATTTTGTCATCTTGTTGTAACATTATTAATACTGTCAAAAATGCAGGGATGATGAGGCCTCAGCTCCCTTGTTTTGTCACCGTTTCAGTTGGTGTCATTTGGGCAAATTTTTATTATCATAATCATCTTTTAAAACTTTACCTATGAAAAGGAGATGTGATTCACTGGTAAAATATGAGAACTGTGGTAATTGCTTTTGGGTATAGCGCTTAAAACTCCATAATACCTTTCTATTGACAGTGTAGAAGATTGGAAATACTCTGAAAATAAATGTGTCTAGGAAGAGGTAGGAATAATGGAGAAGAGCCAAAGCTTAAAGGTTATTTTATTATAACCTGTATACTTCTTAGTTGCTAAAGTGTTTAATCCCCTGAGGTATTCCTCTTTGATTGTTGGGATGCTGCAATGAAACATGGCTTAAAGGGAAGTTATCTAATTACATGTTAATTATTCAATATTAAATGTGTCTCATTTTACTAGTAGAATTTATTTATTTGAATCAACATGCACAAATTCATCTGAGATTCTTAAAATAAAGGTTGGCATTTTCTTTCACATAGTTACTGTAGAAAAAAAATCCAATTATGTAGCACTTTCCATTTGTGCCCCGTTACTTTCTATTTATATTCTGTGACATCTGCAGAGCTGCACTGCCATTCAAGCTTGCCTGGAAGTAATTAGGTGAAATTTAGAAACAGTTATGTTAATGAACTAGGATAGAACAGCATCCACTGTGCTGTCTTTAGCTGTTTGACTGCAGGATAAACAAAAAAAGGAGAAAAATAAACCAAGAAAAATGTTCTAAGAACAGCAGATAGAACCCTTGAGGTGTCTGAGGGACTGTCCAGAGAGTCAAAAATGTGGTGTTGGTTTCTGCTCCAGAGGCCTTCCTACTCCTGGTCACAGCTCCTGGTCACAGCTCCTCTGGGCTCTTACAGAGCGCAGCACCAGGGTCAGACCATGGTTTATCTTGTGATGTGGAGCTCTGTGCAAGAGGTTTTTGAAACTTCATAACCTTCAGAAGGGACTTGATAAGAACAAGACTAAACCACTCAGTTCTAGGTTAATAGTAGCTTTTAACTAATTACAGTTATATTTGTAAAGATCTCTCCGTCTGAATTTTGTAAAAACAAAATATGATCTGTTCCAGGCATGCTGCTGAATTACTTATGTATTGAAAATTGATAAATTGGTTGTTAATTAAAAATGCTAAGATACCTTTCATTTCTTCAATAGTTTTCATGTGTAAGTGGCTGGTGTGATTTTTAAACTTTTTTAATGCATCCTGATAAGTATGTAGACGATCTTTTATGCCTTTCTCTCAATGTGTGTCTTAGCAGGATGCCATTTTGTCCTTCATGAAACATTCCTTAGTTAGACTTAAAAAGAAGCACAGAGTTTTAATGCAAGGTGACATATATTTCCTAACACTCAATCTTCTGAACCCAGATAGAAAAATAAATTAGGTACTGATCTCTTGAGAATATATATGCTGGGTCAGGGCAAAGAATATTAGCATACTAATGGTTGCTTTGATACCAAGGGGCTGCTTTGACACAATGTGTACAGCAGGACAAATGTTGACTACAGTCAGTGGAGATTGTGAACTATAGTTACTGTGTTTACAAAGCCCTTTTGGTTTGAGGGTTTTGCTGGCTAGGGGAAATAATGGAATGCATCCTTAGCTCTAGAGAGTAGAAATGAAATTAAATTCAGGTAGCAATGCATTCTGCAGTACATCAGTGTGCTAGTTTTTAGCAGATCAGTAATTTGTTAGGAGGTAGGAAGTGCTAGGTTTTTTCTAACTTTGTTTCTCTGCTTCTGTTGGTACAAAACTAAACAAAGAGCTAAATAATTAATTTTTAAAAAACTCTTGGGATCTCCAGGGTTTGGCTCTTCCCTGGATTTCTGTCACAGTTTAAGTTTGTCCATCCTCCTTCAGTGTTTTAAGGCTCATATTTATTCAAATTTGTGAAATAATTCCTAAGGACAAAGAAAAGTTCCAGAACCGACTGTAAGGGGATGAAGTACTACAACATAAGACAAATCTCATGACAGAAACGTGGTGAATTGGTACCAGTACCATTTGTCTTAACTTGTATTTTTCATTGGCTCCTTCCTCACACACTGACATCATTAGGTCAAGTCTGTGAAGTCAATTAGATTAAATGTTTGGAGCTGGTTTAAGTGAGTAATTGAGGTTTATCAGAGTCCATTCAAAAAGAAGTGAGGGGTTTTGTTTGGTTACAGTTTTTCTGGTATTCTTGAGATTTTAATTTCTTTCCAATATCTATTTCTTTTCTTTGACTAGCTCAGGTGCATATTATTTTATGAGGAGGTCTTCCTTGAAAGTTTATTGTTTGCCAGAGTAGCCTAGCTATACCTACATCTAAGTAGTTGTGAAGGAAGCATGCACTTAATCATTGAATTGTAAAATCAAATTAGCCTGATTTTTATGTGCCTGTTCCCCATAGGCAATAAAAGTATAAATTGCATATATTGAAGTGATTTTAAACATCTTTGAAATCCTAACTTCTGGGGGTTTTTTCCTTCAGGTTAAAAATGTGCAATTTATGATGAATGAATGGTATTTTGTAAATTAAATATTGACAGATTTTTATGACTTCCATTGAATTGCTCAAAATCAGATTGATACGTTGTATTCTCTTTCTGCGCTTCTGAAAAATATTGAATGGTTGCACATTTTCTGTTGTATTGACCATAGAAAAAGAGGGAAAAGAAAACTGAAACTCTAGTCCTTGCAAATTTCTTGCATTTGATACCTAGGTGTACATGATCATGCATTACACAATTATGAGGTGATGTTAGATATAAAAGGTGACATTTAGTGTTCACTTCCTCCCCTCTGTGCTACCTTTTGTTTCTAAGTTTCCTGGATGTTTTGGACATTTGCAGTTGATGCACTGTGCATTTTATTTCATTGTACATCTGGCTGCCACTAGATGGTGATAGACATGTGTACAATATTAACAACTGCACCTTGGTGAAGATCAGGGTTTATTTTCATATGACCCTCAATAACTGACTAGGAAATCAGTAGAACAGTGTAATTTTGATTCAGCCCTGTGAGGAAGAGCATTGCATGGAGCTTTTTATAGCAAAGAAATATTCTGCCTGGCACTCAACGCGCCTCTCCTTATGGCAGCAGCCTCCTCTGCCAAACTTGTAGTAGACTTTCAGAAGACAGCAGTTCTCATAAAAGCAATTCTGCATGAGGATTGTTGCTGTACTCAGAGTTTTTAGATTCTATGTCCAGTACCTCAGCCTACTTAATCAGAGGGATAAAAGGGATGGTTGAAGGTAGGGAGAAAGTGTTTTCCCTTAGAAAAATTATGTTCTAAGAAAGACACAAAACCCCACATATTCTAGATCAAGAGGCTGACTGTATGTGTTCCTGAGCAGCCAGGAGTGGCTCATTTAGTCCTAAGGTGCTTTTCTTTCAAGCCAATAAGGAATTCCTAACTTGGATTGTAACATAACATAAAATGGCTTGCCCTGAAATCAGCACCACCAATTGTCATGTGATGGAAGCTATGTCAAGTGCAGTGGCTTTGATCCAGAGCTGGGCCTTAGCCTTGAACATTTCTGTGCACCTAGGATGGAGCAATGTGGACCATGAAGAAAACAGGCATTTTTCCTTCAAATGGTTGTTTCAGTCAGCTATGAGCAAATCTGCTTTTCCTAGAGAGTCATGTTGTTGCCCTTCATCTCTGTATGTTCAAAGTTTTCAGTATAATATCTAATGAAATAGAAGTTAGATCTCTGTTTTATAGAAGTTCTAAAAAGACCAAGTTTAACACAAAACTCAAATGGAACATTTAATTCCACAGGGAGTAATTTTGCCTATGGAAAAACATGTGCTTCATTTTGTAGGGTCTTTCTTGGAAGCAGAACGGTTCATTTCAAGCAACTGACAATGTTTTAGTTATAGATAAACTAGAGAAATTATTTTGTAGTTTTTTCATCACTACCTCAATGCAGATGGACTGGACATCCTCAGATGGAAATCCTCAATTGGATTTCTTTACTTCTGTTTAATACAAATTTTCTTACCTGTTTTTAGAATCACCAGATGCTGATATTGCCATGGAGGTGGCTACATCCGAACAGCATGTTTCTGAGGCAATATATGACTGTGTCATTTGTGGACAAAGTGGCCCTTCTACTGAAGACAGACCCACAGGGCTGGTTGTACTATTACAAGCATCCTCAGGTATGAATGTGTGGCTTGTAGGAAAATGAGTGTTTCTGCAGCTTTAGCATGTGTGCATAAATCCTGTTGTGTCTCGTGAAGTCTGGAAATGCAGGGTTTCCCAATTTTTTTGTGGATGGTTGTCTATGAGACACATAAAGAACATTTTAAAAGTTTGAGGGAAAGAACAAACAGTTTAATTCCCTCCTGCTTTATATTAGCACTTGCAAATGCAGCAGTGCATTAGAGACCTGCAGGAAAATCAGGAAAAACTGGAAGGAAAAGAAAATTAAACAGCCATCAGTGTGTCTGCATGTAGATACAGGTGGTAGTGGATATAAGTGTTTGTGTATATATGTATGTATATAATGTAAAAGTGCAAAAGAACTATTTTTAGTATTTAGATTCTTCAGTAAATTTTTACTTTTGAACATCCACAAAGCTCACTATAATTACAAACCAAAATTGCCTGCTTGCTTTCTCAACTGTTTGGCCCCTTGTTCCCCATGAATTGCTGCCTTTGTTCACGCAGTGCTGGGGCAGTGCCGCAACAGCGCCGAGCCAAAGCGGCTCCCGACCACGGAGGAGGAGCAGATCTATCCCTGGGACACCTGTGCGGCGCTGCACGACGTGAGGCTGACGACTCTGCAGCGATACTTCAAAGATGTAAGGATGGCATGTGAACAAGACCACTGCTTAAGGAACTTGTGTGTGAAAAGAGAAATGAAATTATAACTTGGAGTTCGCCTGGTTTCATTTCTACATCTAGCGAATGCGTTTCCATGTTGCAGTCGTTCTGAAGTGTTGACATTTGATAGGGTCCTTATTTTTCAGTAGCTATATTTTTCCAGTTATATTTTTGGTGATAGAGATGTTGTATATCCACAGGGTACACAGTCATTAAACATCTACAGATACTCTCTAAAAAACGGTATTTCACAAGCTACACAATTGAAATTTGGTTTCACTGTCTAAGGAAACGCCAGTTCACTTGTAGCCCTTCAGAAAACACAGTCAAGGAATTGCTCTCAATCAGGTGAGAGTATTTTGGAAGCACAAAGTGGAAAGAGTTGGTTTAATCTGTAACAGATTTCTGAGCCACTGCAGGGAAGGGGAGTATGAGTGGATGGGAAGGAGAAATCAGTAGGATACATCCTCTTCTCCTGAATCCTCAACTCCACACAATGTCTGAAGTTCAATTTTACATTAATTGATAGTAAATGTCTGCTTTGCAGTTCTGTTAGCTGTTCCAAACAGAGTTTTTACATTACTTCAGAAAGCCAAGTTACAGCTTTTCACATTTAATTTTGAGAACCAATTCTTGTTGCTTAGCAGGACATGTTCACTTGTAGACCTTTGTGGAAGGGCTGCCTGTGAATTCCCTAGCTAGTGTCTAACAGAGCTATGGAAGATAATACACAACTGTCCTGAGAAACCATTTTTGGGGAGAATAATATGGAACCTGTGACGCTAAATTAGCTTCTGTAGAGTAGTCCTAGGTGAGATGCCAGCTTTTTAGTGCATCTAACTAAATAATGAGCCTTTAGAAGCTTAAAGATTGCCTTTAAAGTGGAAAAACTGGCAATTTTTATTCTAACACATTTGCTGCCTTTTTCATAGTGACATCCACAAATAACTAAGATTTGCCAACTGCAGCCAAACTTGCTTATGTAGATTAATGTAGAGTAAAATTCATAAATTGTTTTGATACAGTCCTAAAAATTGGTCAATTTTTTCAGAAAGCATGTTATTCTAAGGAAAATATCATGCATTTCCTTCCTAGAAAGTGGAACTCCAAAAGACCTAAGCAAAAGATTATTTTTTAAGAAATGATTTATAGCTGAGAAAGAATCTGTGGACGAGCTTGTCTTCTTTTGACATTGATGATACTGGTTTAGTGTTTCAAATAGTTAATTAATGTTTTTTTCTGCTGAAGTGATAAAAAGCATGGAAGTAGTGCTGGAGAGGAGCTTTATTTTTACATGGTTGCATACTACAAGTGGAAGGAGTTCCAAGCAAAACATTACCAAAAACTTGATCTTACTAAAATGTGTATTTCTCTTTCTGTGCAGTAACACTACCAACAGATTAGTCTAACATGCACTGTAATGCAATTAAATACTTTCAAAAATTCCAGTCCTGATTCAAACATCAGTTGAATTAGCTATTTTTGCTTTCACATTTTCAGGTCACTACTGTGCCAAAAAAAAAAGTCTCTGCATGAAAGAACTAATTCTTAAATTGCTTTGGACATAAAAATGGAAACATCTGCTAGTGTCTTGTGTCTCATTCAGCTGAGCTAAGCAATAAGAAGTCCTTTTGTTTATCAATTGTGTCCTCCCCAACCAGTGTCCTTCCTCTAATAGATTTTGGGAGGCAAGTGAATAATTTCATTTAGTTGTAAAAATTTTAATCATATGAAATATGATCTAGCTTATTCTGCTAGAAGAAAAAAAAAATCAACAAAAATGCCATTCAAAAGCTACATGCTGCATAGAGATTAGGTAAAACAGATCACTTCTTTCCATAGAGATTCAGTCTTGCACTTTCTTAGCTGGAATTTGATGCTTGCTGTCAGGGAGTAGATTTCTTGCCCATTAAAGGAAAAATCATTGAAAGTGATTATTTTCAATATGGAGAGGTATGACTAAAGATTAGGAGATAATATGCTGAATTGATAGGACTGTTTCCAGAATCACTGTACTACAGTACTCTGTAATCAATAGCTTGATGTAGGTGTGCTCCATCCCAGGCCTATGGCTTGCTTTGGACTCTGCTTTATTTCTGAGCTCAAGAGTAATAGAGTCAAGCCTTTCTGGCTAAGACTTTGAGGTTGTTTGGTTTTTTGGGGTTTTTCATTTGTTTGTTTTATGTTTGGGGTGTGTGTGGTTTGTTTTGGTTTTTTTTTGGTTGGTGGGGTTTTTTGTTTGTTTGTTTTTTGTTTGTTTTTTTTGGTGGGGTTTTTTTGTTTGCTTTTTTGCAACTGCTACTCAGTAGCCTCATTAGATATATGTAAATACATTTAAATAAGGTAAATAAATCAGTAATAGTGGTTTTTGTGAATGAAATATTGGTCCTGTGGGGCTTAGCCAGATACATCATACAACCTTATTAATACTGGAGTCTACTAAACCATGCAGGAACCAGCAGGAGAAAGTCTTTCTTATTTTATGGCCCGAGAGGCTCACAGCACATTATGAATGACAGTTGGAGGCATGGTAAACAGGAGCATGTCCCATAGCTAAAATTTGTAATTTTGTTTTCATTTCCCACTCACATGCAGGAAAAAAGAAAAAGATACTAGGCCACCCTTGGAAAATGCAAGTGTCAGAGTGTCATGGTACTCTGATTTTGCTTCATACATTTAAGATCATTTTAGGGTCAGTCTGCACTAAAAATTGCTTTCCAATTCTGGTAGCCATGAATCTTTCTCTGTTCTTTAAATGTATAACCAGAATGTACATTTCAGTCTGTGTATGAAATTTTTGAGAAATGGAGATTTAATACTTAGACTGACTATAGTTAGATACTCTGCAGGAGAATTTTCTAGAATTCCTTATAAATTTGCCAGAGGTGATTGTTTCTTCAGGTCATTATTTTCTGAAAAAAAATACCAGTGGGGTAACTTCTTTGGCTTTGTGGGCTGTAAGTGCAACCTTCAAATAAGGCTGATGTTTTCAAAATAAACCGAATCAACAACTGAGTTCCCTGGACAAGTATTTGTTCTCTTTTCCAGTTATGATGAGATACGTATGATACTGTTCAACAACTCATTACAACCCCCAAGTGTTTACACTGAATTTTAATAACAGATTGTAGTTTAATTATGTAACTGTGATATTGCTATTTTGGTTATCTACAAAACTGAATGAAATGTGTTGTAACAGTATATGTAACAGTAAATGGGATAACTTCTGCTATTAGAACAGCTGTTTGAGTTAGACCCACCTTCATGCAGTAATGCAAGAGATTCCTTAAAGAAGTTGTTATCTAAAGTGACAAGAACTGCAGAAGTTTAATTTAATTATTGGAAAGAGTAGTATAATAGCAGCCATGTCAATCAGCATAAATAAACACTTTTTATAAAACGGATTTTTTTATTTATTTCCTCAGCATATCTTTTAATTAAGTAGCATGCTAGTAAAAATCTACCTATCTTGTAATCTTAAAGTTTTGGCAAATACTTTTATAGCTTTATATATAATTGTTGTTTTTTCTTACTGTTGTTTTGTTTTAGAGTTCCTGCCTACAAGCAGTGTCAATAGGCTGGGAAGGAGGTGTTTATGTACAAACTTGTGGTCACACTTTACACATAGATTGTCACAAATCTTACATGGAATCCTTACGGGTAAGTGAAACTGAAGACCACAGTTGTTTATTTGGATCTGAATGGCTTTTACTGAAATCAGTTGGATTTATTATGTTAAATCAGATCAATCAAATGTTTTGTATAAATGTACAGAATGGTTTTATTATGTTTCAAGAACTTAATAACTTAATCTCTCATTGCGTCTTGACATTACTAACAAAAGTACTTTGTTTTCAGTTGTTCTGATATATCAGAAAAAATCATGTACAAAATTAACCAGCACAAAAAAATAAAGGCTAAGTGATGACTTCTTGTTTCATATGAACGAGCATTTTTGTTCAAGATTACTTTACAGGATATTTCTTCAGGTTTTGGGTTTGGTGGGTCTTTTGGTGGGGTTTTGTTTGTTTGGGGGAGGGGGATGGTTGGTGAGGGAGGGTGTTTGTGTTTTTGTAAGTTTATTTTTGTGGTTTAGGGTTTTCTTTTCATTTTGAGAAAAACTGTGCGCAGTTCCTTGTATTTTTAGTGTCAGCATTGCTCACACTGTGGAATTTAACCTCTAAAGAAAATAGGAGGTGTACAACCTTTCTTGAATCCCATGATGAATTGTTCTTTTCCATATTAATTTAATTTGCTTGCAGCAGTAATTGTGTCATCAAGATAAATGTAAAATAATATGAAAATTACATAAAGTAATATAGCAGCAAAATCTGGACTTCTGTAGTAGAGTCTCACTTTACAGAATTTTGGAAAAGTGGTTATTTGCTTCTTATAAATTCTGAAGGTAATTTTTCTGATGGATTCTCTATTAAACTTGAAACAAACTGTTACTCCATGTAATTGTATAATTGAAGATTCTAGATTATTTTAGTGAACTTCTGATCTTAACATGTTTCATTAGTAACCTCAATGAGTGCATCATAATTTTGACTATTTACTACCATTTTTGGGACTGAAATAATTTATATAGACCTGTGTTCATTTGGATAAAACATTTATTTTTACATAATACAGTTAGATATCAACATGGGAAACCATGGAGGTAACTCATGAAGCTGAAGAAAGGTTTCTTGCCAATCAACAGGAATACTGAGGGCACATCTTCACTTTCCTATACTTCTGTGTCCATTCTTTTATCCCTCATGTGATACAAGAAATAATCAGGGTTCTTCTCATGCTGCCTGCCAAGGGCTACTTGATTAGGCTTTTTTCAGCCTGTACTTGGAGTTTCAGACTTTATGGGGATTGTCAGAAAGAGACAAATACACCATGAAATGTTGGAAATACTCCATTGAAGTCTTTCTACTTTATTATGGGGATATTGTTAACAATGTAGAGTGCCTAAAAATCAGGAAAATTAATGGAGTTGGAGGATTGTAAGACAGTCTCCAGTAGCTAAGACCTTTGTCAGTAAAATGGGGAACTGTTCTAGTTATTCTTTCCTTACAGTTTTAGGTTTTAGACTTAATTTTTTACCTATACACCTGAAATGTCAAGCTAAAAAACCTACGATAGTTTGCAAATTTCAGCAACGTCTTCTTTATTTTCTTTTAGAATGACCAGGTCCTCCAGGGTTTTTCAGTGGACAAAGGAGAATTTACCTGTCCCCTGTGTAGGCAGTTTGCCAACAGCGTTCTTCCTTGTTATCCTGGAAACAACATGGAAAGAAGCGTTTGGCAAAGTCACAGTAACAAGTGTATGCAAGACCTTGTGCAAGAGGTGGAAGACCTTCAAGAACAGCTGGGAACTTTCCCAGTAAGCATCAGTGTAAGGCAGAAAGATCCTTGTTAATTTGCCTCTACCTTTCAGTTTTTACGTTATATTGCATTTGTGGTCTCTTAGAAACCTGGCAACCTCGGAAAGTTCATTTTCTTCTGATATTGAAGACAACATACTATAGTTTTCTTATCAAAAAACTTAGAGCATTTACTGCATTACCTACTAAAAATAAACAGTTGAAAGCTGTGACAAAATGTGATTAATGTAATTTTTTAATTGAGTACATTTTCCATTTTCTCCATAGTAATTTACATAGAACAAAGTCATGTGATTTCCATGCAGTGAAAAAACAGCAACAGTCTTATAACTGCAAGCTATTTAAACAGTGTCTCTTAAGAACTTTGTAAGATGTGGACTATTTGTTTTATAGAAAGAGCAATTTGCAGATGCTCATGTGATATAAAGCGTCATGAGGTCCTCTGAATGACAGAACAAAATATATTAAATTTTGTTACTTTCAAGTCTTGATGGAGACACTTTGTGTTTTTGAGTACTTGTAAAGTGCAAATATGCCTTAAAATAGCACAAGCACTGAGATTCTTAAACTTAGGGGATGGACAAAACAGTCATGTTTTCATGCTCAGAACAAATCAGAATAACTTTCAAAAATATTCTGACACTTCTGTGAGCCAGAATACTGACTTTTAATGCGTATTTTTTCATAACCTGCAAATGTGTTTTACAAATATGAAAGTGCTACGCTTTACAATCCACTATTGCATTTCTTCAGGCAAAATTAACTAATCTTCTTCTGTGTCTTTGTTCATAGTCTGAAACCAACCTCAGTAAAGAAATGGAATCTGTAATGAAAGATATAAAAAGTACCACACAGAAGAAGTATACAGATTATAGTAAGACTCCTGGATCACCTGACAACGATTTCCTGTTTATGTATTCTGTAGCCAGGTGGGTATGATTTTCTTGTTATATTTTTTCTTTTGCATTTCTCACTAATGGTATTAATCACTAGATAGCTTTCTTCTTTTTTTTTTAAAAAAAGGCATTTAAAAATACTTCATTCTCTCTAAAAGGGACTTTTTTGAATAGTCAGTACATCAAGGTTCCATTTTCTGATTTTCATATACAGGCATTATGTAAGATGAAAACATGTGCCTCTCAGTTCATTTTCTCTATGTGCAGCAGTGGCACAAAACCTGGAGAACATTGTGTCATATGCTTTCTTAGTTTTCTTCTTAATTCAAGGTTTTGCTTTTCATATATCAAAATTTTATGTTGCATTTCTTGTTTTACTTTCCCAAATTGTCAAATCTACTCTGTCTGTCTTCTGCAGAATTAGATTTCTTTCTATATCACTGCCATACTGCTAATTTTTAAATCACAAGGTGTTTTTTCTCTCTCTGCCACACATTAGTTTTATTTACTTAAAGAAGATCACAAAAGGAACTTTTTTTATTACACCAGCAACCAGGAATTTCTCTTCATTTAGTCTTTAGACTTCTCAAGTGTCGAGACCAGCAGCATTTTCTTGGTGATGTTTGGTTGTAGTTTTAGAGGTGTCAGTGTCACAGGCTCTCCAAGAAAATCAGTCCTTCCTTCCATACCGTAAATGTTATGGTACTCTGAATGGTTAACCTGTTCAGAGTTAGTGTAATACCAAGTTTTCCCATAAGAATTTGAAATGCTCATTAAGCAAATAATTTTCTGAACTCTGACTTACTGAGGCCTGCAGGGAAGGTGCTGACTGCAGAGAAACTGCAAGCATAGAAGTGATGCCATTGAGTAGCATTTTTTTATTGCAGTTTAATAAACTCTGGTTGCTGAGTGTCTTTAGTATGTAAGTGGAACTATTCAAGGCTTGCCTCAGCAGGACTCTGGATAATCAAATCTAAGGTTCTGCTTTTCACAGGAGGTTAGACCATCTAATCTCCAGAATTCTCCTCCAACTTGGATTACTGTATTATTCTATTAAAAGAAATGCTATCTGTATTCTTTCAGAGTATTTTAACTGATACAGAAGAGCTATGAAATTCTATAGACAGCAAGTTAAAGGATTGTTCTGTATTTTTAAGTGGTATATTCTATACAAGGATAAGTAATGTTGGGATTCTTAGCAGTTGTGTTTGATCAATACAATTAAATGCCCTTCCAAAAATACAAAGGACTCAAAATTAATATTTCATGTATCAAAGTATGATTACTTGTAACCATAACTTGACATGTCATTTAAGATACAAAAATGGTGTTAAAATACAGTTCTGGGAGCAATGTTATATAACTTAAAATGCTAGCTAAACATATTTTAAATGTATCTATATATTACTGTTATATTTACACACAGAGCTCAAGATTTATTTTCATTCAAAGAGTTAAAAATACCTCAAACTAGAACAGCATTTCATTGCTGCTTGCACTGCTGGAGAGAGAAATCATGGATGACCACTAAGATTAGAATATGTCACTTGCACCCCTTGTGACCTCTTCCTGTTAGGGTTAGACTTGTGTCACCAGTTTTCCATTTATCCATGTTTGATGAATTTCAGGTGTTGGATGCAGCCTTCTGTATTGTTACTGTAACTCCTAAGATTGCTCATGAGGGAACCTGGCAGATCAGCTTCAAGGTGGTTAACTCGTCTTGCTTTTCAGTGCAGAAATCCAGATTTATGTGCTTCTAGTACTTGATAATTGCATAAGAGGGTTATAAAACATTAAACTTTTAAATAGACATTTTAAAATTACTTTGAGGTTTGTATTTGTGGAAATAAATGTTTACATCATCTTCCAAACTGGAGTTTTCTTTGTATGATTTTATTATGTGATTAATTTTAAGTAATCAAATAACGGACTATCCACAATTAAAATTACATACTGAAGTAATTTACTTTCTGTAAGTTATTCCTGTCATTTGACCTGTTTCTTCCTGATTTCTACCCAGACTTGTTCTTAAGGTAATGATACCCTTGTTCCTTACCAATCAGTAACCTTTGAGCATTTCTAGTTCCACGTGTTCTGAAGCATTAAATTGTTTTTGGTCAGACATTCTACAGCTGTTGCATGGTTTTTCCTGGTATTTAACCCTTGTTTAGATGAGCATTTGAATATAATGATATTTTGATTAACTCTATATATTTCCATGTGAATTAAACACTCTTAATCTTCTTATAAGTCATGTTCCATTTTCAGTTATAAAATGACATCATCTCATGTCCTAAGAGATGCCAGTTTAGAGCTGAATGCCAGCTTTGCAGTGGATTACTGCATGCTGCAATGGGAAGGTGAAAGGATATATATAGCCAGTTGCTGCAGGTTATTCTTTCTCCTTCAGGAAGAAAGGAACTTACTTTTCTTCATTTTTGCTTACCCAGGCACATGTCACTGGTAGCAGAGGGAAAAAAATAACAAAAGAACTCTCTACCACCTCATGGGAGGGCCAGCTGCTGTCTGTTTCCCTAGCAAAAGGGGCATTCTGGGTCTTGGCATCCTGATTTGCATGCACAGCTGGAACAGCAGCTCCCTGGCTACCTCCTGCTTTTCCAACAGTTATATCTTGTTAAGTTTGTACCCTTTTCATGCATTCCTCCTTGTCTTTGCTGACATTTACAAGATTAGTGTAGGATGTCATCACCAAATCACGTGTGCCTAGCTTTAATTTTAATAGTTCCATATTCAAAGCATTGAAGACTGTCATTGGTGGTGTTATCTTGGAGGACTGTTATGTATTGCATAGCAGTAGGCTTCACACGTTTGTTGGCTGTGCAAACAAACCCTTTGGTTTTGCTGTCAGCTATGTATAGACTAATGTAAGAGCCATGTGGTCTTTCCTTCTGAGTCTGTGTCTCAGTATCTGAGGTTTTTCCATGTATGTGTTGTGTTTGTAAATTGAAGTGAGAAAAATGATAGTGCTTAGTATGCTTCTTCTGTCCCAATAGGAAGAGCAAGTCCATCCAAATATATTCCCTTTCTGGAGGGGACATTGCACTTTTACTTCTCCCTACTCTGGCCTGGTATGAATTCTCAGAAATATGGAATCACCCTTTCCACCCCTAATATGTTCCTTTCATAAAAGCCCCCAGGAAGGCATGAAGTAGCTCTGGTTTTAATCAGGAGTCAGGACAGCTGAGCCAAATCCATTTTCCCAGGGTTTTTTCTGTGAGTGAGGAGGATGATAAAGGCAGTGTTCTACAAATTTTTTTTTGCTCCAGTGAATGACACTGAGATTTCTAGATAGGGAAAGAAGACACTCATACAGATTGTCTTTCTCATTCTCTTTCCTTCATTTTGAGGAGTCTGAGATAGTAAAGGGTTCTTTCAGAGACCACTCTGTGTTCCACGCTTCTATTAGATGGCCCCAGTTTTTCTTCATTACTTTTCTTCAGTAAAGGGCAGAGGGTACACAGCTCCTCAAGGCAAAGGGAGCTCAAATTAGGGAGAAGATACACTGGTCTTCAAAAAGGATTGAGGTCTGTACCTGATGTAGGATATTTTCTGAAGGATAAGTGTTCATTTTCACAGAAGATTTCACAGCTTTCTCTACTGTGCATGATTTTGCATTTTTATACATTTTGAAAGAGACATATTGAAGGAAAGGGTTAATACTTACATTTCCAAGAAAGCTGAGCTGTAAGGTGCTGCCTTTGAGGAGCTGGGGACAGTGAAGAATTGTGGGAGGTGGGAGTTGGTATCGTATACGTAAACAGAATGTTTGATTACAGAAATAACTGTCCTTACATTCCTCACAGTAAAAAGTACTATATGACACCTCATATGTACCAGCAAGAGGTATTTTTCAGAATTGTCCCTGAGGTTTCTTTTGTGAAATGGCACATACGCCTTGGTGGAAGGGAAATTTAAAATTGTAGATCTAGAAAATTATTCTTAAACATTCAGGTAGCCTTTTTTATTTAGATCTTCATTATCTTAGTTTTAATGGAAGATTTTGTTCTTCAAATTAGTTATCAGCAGGTTTGTAGAAATAAAACATGATTTCCTTCATATTCCCATGATGAACTGGCACGTGCTGATCCACAGTTGCTATTTTGTCCACTAATATGAAATCCCTGTCCCTGCTTCCTTGCTGGTAGATTTTCAGAAGTTCAGTGAGCACTGCAAATCGCCTGAAGAGTGGAAAATTCCCCTGTCACACAGATGCCCTTATCAGCAGCAACCAGATGGAGCTCTGAGCAGGCACATTATCAATGTTAAATTGCCTTTTCTGAGTAGAGAGGATTAAAGCATTCCTTCAGAAATGGATGGCATAAGCTGCAAACTTAGGGATAGGAATATTGAGAAATGTTGCTATTTTAAAAACATAGGAAAGTATCTTAACAAACACTGCATATCAAAATGTGTTATTCTTTCAAGTTGATGAGGCTGAAATTCTTAAAAAATAATTTGTTTTGAATCAAAGTCAGCCTGTAGTTTCCTTTTAAATGTGTGTGTGTGGGGATGTTTTTAGCTTGGATACATTATGTGCCTAAAATTCTAGAATAGATTTTAATATTCAGTCACATTATATCAAACGTAAAATTGTTTCATTTTTTCATTAAAGGATAAAATATGTTTAGAATGAGATTTGCAGTTTGGATTGAATTAGCAGAACAACACTTCAGAATAATAGAATTATATTGCTTTATTTTAATTTTTTAAAAAGTATGTTGACTTACTAAAACAGGCTTTCAGAGAATATAACACAAATTGTTTGCTCCAAATCTTGAGAGTAAAAGATAATGCAGTAGTGAAACATCCAGTTCCAAAATGAAACAAAAATTAACAAATTTGGCCTAAACAATTGGTGCCTAAGCATCAGATTACAGTAATACTAAGGAAGAAAGCATCAGTGTGACAGGCAGAGATGCAGTGACACAACTCCTGTTTCATACTAATGAGCTGCAGTGAATAGTGTTTCGTTCAGAATTAACCTCCAAGGCTTTTAATAACTAACTTATCTATGAAGGGCAGTGCTTTGATTATAATTTAGACTGTATTCATATTTAGTTGATGCCATACCCATTGTACTCTCTGATTGTTTAAAGTGGAACAAAAGCTCTGCCAATAAAGAGAACACTTTTTAGATGTGTATGATTGACTGAAAGTTAGCCAATCTGTATATTGTCTTTCCAGATTTGCGCATAAATTCCCTTATTTTGCTGTGTGTGCATACAGAAGAAAGCCACAGAATTAACATTTTTTAAATTCTTCTCTCAAAACTCAATACAGTACTATGTTAATGTAGCACTTAAAATCATATATGACAATATCTTGATAAGATTTGTTTTGTTCTGAGTTATATTTTGACAGTATTCTTTTAGTGTTTGTTGGGAGTTTGTCATGATTCATTTGTGTCCATAGAAGCTTGAATAATCTTCCATTCAATACTGTTAATATTTTTCTTACAGAACAAACTTGGAACTTGAGCTGGTCCATCGAGGAGGAAATTTGTGTTCAGGAGGTGCAAGCGCAGCTGGGAAAAGGTCATGTTTAAGTAAGTTCCATGTTCTTAAATGCAGTATAAATTAGAATATTGAATAAAGATGTCTAGTTCTTTCTGGTATTTTCTGAATTACATCAACTTTTCCTTTTAAAACCTTTTTTTTTCTGCTGTAAGGAGTCTCTGGGTTTTTGTTTCTGTTAGAGAAATCTGAAAACTAATTTGCACAAATTCTTCATTAGAGCTGTTCATGTCTTGTGAGTACAATTATTTAGAAATCAACTGTCATACTATGCATGTAATATTTTTTAATAAGTTTGTATTTTTGTGAGTAACACTAGAAGTATTTTAAAGGGTAAAGCAGAAAAGCTTGCTTTCACCCTGGTTGTTGCTAGCAATAGGAAAGAAGTTTGTTTTCTGGATGCTAATATAGTTCATGACTTGGTGTCATACTTAGAAATATGCAGGTACAACATCCCATGTCTTTAATTTGCCTGTTCTTCCACAAAGTTTTGCAAATTTTCTTTCATAGAAATTTTCAAACTTTGTTGTTCTAAAACCTTTAAAATTGTCAAATAAAGCAATGTCTTGCTGCCAGAAGTGTTTTTCTTAAAAGAAAATATTTTAATCTTTTACTGGAATAGAAACAGTTACAAGTGAACATTTTCTTTTGTCAGGAAAAAATAGAAAGCCTGCCAGAATACTGCCACTACTACTACTGCTTATTTAAATCAAGCTTATGTAGCAATAGCAGCAGATTCCATAGGAAAAAAGAAAGCTAGGGCCAACCTCTGTCTTTTGGTACCCAGTTTCTGGGGGATGCTTTCCTCATCCTTTGAGGTGCTGTCACCAGATGCTGTGCTGTCCACATTCCCTCTAGGACAAAAGCCTTCTGTTACTGCCAGCAAATGTAGTTCAACTAATTTCATTCATGTGTTGTTAATTTAAAAAATAGTTTTAAACCATACTGCACATTATCTTTCCCCACCATCACTACCCCTGTTTCTCAGCTGACAAAAGTACCTGAAAAGTGCATGTGTTACAAGAAGATCTCTAGATCACTGTGTACAAATTTGAAGCATTTAGTCAGGCAGGTTCTGCAGATAATTTATAATTAGCTTACAATGTATTTTTAATTGTATGCTCACCTAGTAAGATGGACACTTTCTCCCTGAATTTTAGGTTGTTACTGATGTGTTACCCATTTGACAGTCATATATTTGGAAGAACATGGATGAGTAGGTTAGGGTGGAGATTCCAGTTTAAAATGGAAAAAATTTTGAAAGTGAAAGATTTCATAATGATGTTACACATAATGAGAGTGTATCCTTGTTTTCATATGACTTTACTGGTAATAAAATTCCTTGACATTTAGAGTTTAGAAGAATGTATGCAGGGAAGTGGCCAGTAATCTGCAAGGTCGTGTTTTTATCTCACTGATAGTTTTTCAAAATCAGGACATCTCAGTTTTTATGTGTGATTTATATTCCAAGTTAAAAGTGGAATGAGACACATTCACTACATCTTGAAAAACACTGTGAAATGTTTGATGTCACGTCAAATTTGTTACACGTACCTATCTAAGAGCTAGATAGATAGATAATAGATCTAAAAGATAATGGGTTTTCTGATGGTGCTTCACCAACTAACGTCACTAAGTGCTGGAAGATCATGATTTTGCAGAGAGTGCTTGAACCACTGGATTGATGGGCACCTTCCTTTGTGTACATCTCTGTAACTTCACTGTTGCTATTTGCACTACATCAGTTGATACAAAGGGGGAAACTACCTCAAAGTGTTTTTTCTTTCTTTGGTGTTATTTGAAGAAAAAAGAAAGAAAGAAAAAACATGCCACCAAGCTAAGGCCTGGTAACTGACACTAGGTGGTTTGTATAATACATTATTTAGTTTTTTTCCCAGTCTTACACATCATCCCTTCAACATCCTCTTGCATAAAGAAGGACTCTTGCATTCTTAGGACATTTTTTGCTGACAGTCTGTGAAAAGATTTGTGAGGAATTTTAATACATATTTCTCAAGCCTTGAAATGCATGGAAAATACTTTAATCACTGGCGAAATTTCTTTTTGGAGAACTACAAAATTGGAAATGATGTATTTCCACTGGAGAATTGTCTTACGCTGGGTGGATACTTCAGCTAGTTATGACAGTTTTAAGTCCTGTTTAAATTCATATTTACCTGTTTTTCCAACTCTGTATGTCTCAGAAACTTGACTCTGTATGTCTCAGAAAATGAACAAGTTTTCCTTTCTTCAAAATAGATTACTGGAACAAATTAAACTTACTAAATTTACCAAAAGTTAGAGATCCTTCTCACACTTGAGAAGTAAAGAAATTGTCTTCTCAAAGAGAAGCTTGAAGAAGCTTTTCAAAGCAACATCAATTGTTGCTTTTAAAAATATGTGCTAGTTTACAAAATATAAAATGTTCATAAAATACATCTTTTTTGGTTGGAAATCCACTGTGAAACTGTGCATTAATTGTCTGTAGGAAAAGTAAAATAGCCCTGCAAGGAAAACTTTGTTTTCATAGAATCACAGAGGCTTGGGTTGGAAGGGACGTTAAAGATTATCCCCTTTGTATTCAGAATTGTGTACATATTTAGGGAGAAGAATTTTTTTCCCTGTGATGTGATTCAACTGTTTAAATATACTTGCACACAGGGGTTTAATCTAAAATTGCTAGTATATTGATTGAAAAGTATATTGATGATTTTTTGAAACCTGATAACATATTTTGATTTTATTTGCTTTTTCTACTTACAATACATTGCGCTTTGTTTACAATAATATTTTTCTGTTCCTGTCTTAAACTGTTGTGTAATTTTGGGTGTGCTGTACTAGTGCTTTTTCCTTTAGCAGTTGCTAAAAGGATTATAGTCATATTTCTGATAAAGAGGTGTGGGCAGCCTCTTACCACAATGCACTTGATTTTTTTCCAGTTTTGGGTAGAATGGTAATTTTTCTTTTTTACATCTAAGTCAATCATATTAGTGTTCTTAATGTTTATCTGGCACTCCAGAAACATTCAAGGCCTTCCAGGTAAAGGCACTACATATATTAATGTGTTATTGCATAAAGCAGCAGAGACAAGTGAATGTCATCTATTCACTGTTAAAATGTCCACATGTTGTTTATGTTCTGTATTGGTACTTCATAAAATTATGTAGCAATCTAGTCATATTCTATCTTCCATTAAAATAGACTTGTTTTTTAATGTAAGGTAATGGGATTCACCTAGAACAGACCTGTACAGTATTTCCATTTATTGTTATTATATTTAGGTTTGGACATTAGGCTAAATATGACTTGTGGGAGCAGAGTCAGCTTTACATATATAACAGGGGTTGTTTTCACTAAACCATTATATAATTGTGTATTTCCTTCATTGGCCCTTCCATATCCTTGCATTTAAGTTCTGAAAATTTGCAGTTCTGTAGATTCATATTCTGAAGTATATTTTATCATCCTTCCATAGTCATTTATTTTTCTAAGAGCAGTCCTGTTTTTGAAGTTTCATTTAAAATGTACCGTCAACTTCTTCATTGTCTTCTGCAGTGAGAAAAGAATGTTTTTTAATATCCATATCCCATCTAGAACTTGAGTACTGTTCTGTTAAAGTCTTCCTTGCACAGTATTGAAGCTGGTTTTCTTTTTGTTTTTAAACATCTTTCATGTCAAGTTCAGCAGAAGTAATCTAAAACAACCTAGTTTGGCTTTTTCTGTATGTGAGACACTGAGCGGGTTTTTTTGTGATTAAGCATACCACTCTGTGCTAGTCTTGTAACAACTGTGAAGTTTGGTGATTAGATATTGTGGAAAATAGAATATGTTGTCCCAGGTGAGTTGTTACAGCAGCAAACATCAGGGAAGATGGTGGGAACAAATAGGTCAAGAGCTGTTTAAGTAGATTGCACCATGAGGGCAGCTCCTCTTGGGAAGTAAAATTAAGAATGATTAATGTAGCTCATAGTATCAGTGACCAAGTGTGTGTGAGAAGAACGGTGAAGAAAATTTGGCTGCAAAATTGCTATTTTATGGCTTAAAGTTTTGTATGTGTGTAACCAAAAAATGCAAATAGTATCCTATTACTTTTCACTTAAAAATCAAGTCCTATTGGAAGGACTACATTACAGTTTTAGAGTCTATGGCCTTGCAAATTCTCTTGGGGTTAGGGAAAATTATGATCTATAACACCTGTACAGGTCTTATTTCTCTGCTTTATAAAGTGTAATAGACCTGTTTGTCTTCATTTTCCATATTTATCAAACAGGGTCAAAACACAGCATTAAGGCTGAATTGTAATTATTTCTCTGTATGGTTTTTATATAAGGCCTTGAGCAACCCAGTCTAATGGAATATGGCAGGGGTCTGGTGGGGTTGGGACAGGATAATCTTTAAGATCCATTCCAACCCTAAGCATTCTCTGAGTCTGTGACCTCTCTTTAACTTGTGTAGAAGTTTTCCTTTGCTATTTGTACTCTGGTAATCTTGTAGTAGTTGATAAACAGTTCCACAGAATTCAAACGTTACATAAAAATGCATTTATAATCTTCCTTTTTTAACTTTTAAATAGTACTTCCTTTTCTTTCTGCCTGTCTGGTTTTTTTCTTTTTGGTTTGATGTTTTGGGTGTTTTTTGTGGGTTTTTTGTTTGTTTGTTTAGGGTTTTGGCTTTTGTTTGTTTTTTGTTTGCTTGGTTTTGGTTTTCTTCCCTTTGTGAGAAGGATAGAATTAGGGTTTGGGTAAAGATTAAATATTTTATCCTCTTGTCATCTGGCTTCAGTTTCTCTGTAAATGACCTCCTTATCCTTATGCTTCCCACAACCAGCAGTCTGGCATTGCAACATCAGCTGTATTAATTGGAAGGACGTTATTTACAACTGGACATCAAAACATTATTTGAGACTTGTTTAAACTCTTAAGTAGAACATCTAGCACCTTTGTAACTTCTGCAGTGGCTGTAAACATTGTGAAACAGTATTGCTTCGTGGGAATTGTTTTTGTTGGTTGGTTTGTTTCGGTTTTCTTTTCCTCAGTCATTTGAAGCCTTTATCTTGATTATGGTGTTAGTTTAATCAGTGCTTTTAGTGTTTTTGTGAGCATAGAAACTCATTGTTTCTCTTCATGATTCCTTTGTATCAAATTTTTCAACCATGTTGGAAGTAATGGCTGTCTCCATTTTATCAATATGCAGCCACTTAGTATTTCCTGTTGGGAGAAAAACCTAATTCTTCTATAATCTGCAAGATTGAACTGGAGCTGTCTCTTCCCTATAATCATCTATGTGGATATGGTTGCAGTCCTATGCAGCTTCTGAAAATAAAGATCATAAAAGAAGTTTTCAGGAATGCCTTGCTACAGTGGGGTTCTGTGGTTGGTTGGGCTTTTTGACGTTGCAGAGTTTGGGTTTGTGGATTTGTTTGCTTGGAGTTTTTTTCAGTTAGGAGCTGTCAGTCTGCAGATCCTTGGTGCCCATTCATGCTAACTTGGGAAAAGCAGTTTTTCTCACCAGCTGATGATCTTAAGTATTTTCTAAAATACTTGGTATGTCACTAATATCTGGTGTGGGAGAAACAAAGATAGGTACTGTTAGAATTCTGTTGCTAAAATTGATTTTATACACTGGTGAGTTTGATGTAGAGGGCAATTAGCTGCTTCATCAGCAATTAAGACTTAGTGAAGATATAAGAGATTTTGTAAAGACTATCTAGTCTTAATGCCTTAATAGGCTTTTCCTGACCTTCATGGTTTTTTTACTGATTCAATTCTACTGGATCAGTGAGGGATGGGAAGATGTCAGCAGGTCTTTGCAGCTGCTGCTAAGTGGACTATGTAAATCTCTACCAGGAGAAAAATATTTCTCCATCTCCTTGTTGACAATCAAGTCCCATTTGGTTGTATCAAGTGGTTTTAGTTATAATCTACATTCTTCTTGATAGTCCCAGGAAACTTGGGGAGAAGGGAGAAGCATCCCTGGTCTGGTAAGATCTTCACAGTTGAGACAAGGATGTTTTTAATTCCAACTGCAGTGAACTGCTGTGTCACTGTGTGATGTTTTCACGTTATAAATATTTAGGGAATGTAAAAAGGGAAATCTGGATCAAGACAGAAAATTCCATGACAGCAGTATATGTCCTAAAATGAAGAGAGACTGGAGTAGAAATACATTATCTAAACTGTTGCAAGCAAAACAAAGGCAGCTAATTCCTTAGTTTTCTTTGTTTTCATTATGACAGCACATTGCTCTACATTGTGGAATTGGAATTAAAAACAAAAAGCATCATCTGATTTGAACTCTGGTAATTTGAGAGTTTACTTTACCAGTAAAGAGACCAGAAAAAAGCAAGTAGAAAAAAAGGCAGCAAAACTTATGTAGAAATTTGGGGTCACTTCAGCAAAGATCAAACCAAGATTACAAGTAAGATCAAAACTTAAATTTGAATTCAACCTCCTGAATCACTCATTTTTGTCAGGTGAGCACAGCATTTTTAGAATTTCATCTATCAAATTGCCATCTTTTTATGTCTTGATTTTGTCTTCTTTTGTGTTGTGCATATCATACTGAACCTGAAAAGGGCTGTGAAATTGCCTTTGTGGACTCCTGCTTTTTGCACTGTAACATAGCAGAATATTTTTAAGAGTTTTGTCAACATCTGTAAAATTGGTGTGCTTTATTGTTAAAAACAATAAAGAATGCAGGTGCTGATGCAGTGTGGATATATAGACAAAATACCTGTTATCTTTGGGGTTTGTGAGAGGAGCAATATTATAATGCTTCTTCTTACAGCTTCAGTCCCAGTGCAAAAGACAGTGTCTTATCCCTTGAGCTGCTCTTTTGAAAATGCAGATTCCAATTTTTATTGCTCCTCTCTCACAACAGATTAACTCCAAGAAGTAAATCTACCAAGAACAGCAGTGACAATAACAAAATAACAATAGCATTATTTTCATCACTTTCAGAAATGGATTAAGGAATGCTAATATGACTGAAAGCTAGTTCTAACTGCTAATCTTGATGATTCTATGAAGCATTGTTTAAGCTTTACATGTATTCTATGAAAACAGAGACATGAGCTGAGTTGTGACAACAGTGCATCAATGTAGGTAATACTCAGGTCTGTGATCATGTTTTAAAACAGTAATAATCTTGCCCTTTCAAATGTCTAAAGTTTAGAATACTGCCAAGCCCCTGATGACTTGCAGCAATAAGTTATATTGTGCATCTAAAATGCGTGATTTTTATATTTATTCAGATTATCTGGATGCAGCCTGCTGCAAATATTACAAAGTTAGTAGAAGAGGAGGATCAAATTTTCAAGATTTGATATCCTCAAAGAGGATATTCAAATTTTGTTACTGCTGCGCTTTCTGAAATTAATGCTCTTCCTACAAAAATTGGTTAAGAATGATCTTTTGGTGACTATGAGCTACAACCAGGTCCTGCCTTTCTCTCTTACAAGGGTGGGCTTTCCTGCAGAGAACCGGCTGGAAGGAGGCCTGTGAGGGGCAGAGGGTTTGGGATACCTGGTGAGGTTATGGCCTTCCTTCCCCCTCTTCACAAGCCTGGGCATGATTGATGTTTCTGGGCCATTGTCATGGTAACGTTTTGCTGATAATTGTTTAAAAACAGTCCTTAAGGGTTCCAAGTAGGGTGTAAGAAAATGGGAAGACATTCTGTATTTTTATGTTTTGGAATTATGCATTCCACCAGTACACAGGAAAAGCCCTCGGGTATTCCTTTGGCTCAAGGCAGGTTTCTGCCAGTCCCTAAGGTGGTGGCTGCACCAAGCACTTGGTGCACAATCGAGTTGCCAGTTCTTGCTTTGCAGTGCTCTGGTGTTCTGCTTGGCTTTCTGCAGTACTTCGTACTGATATAGGCAGTAAGTAAAGCCATCGCAGTGGCTGAAGCGGCACTAAGGCTCGGGGTGTGCCTCTGGCAGGGGCTGTCCCGGGCGCGGTGCCGGCGGGCTCAGGCCCGGGCCCGGCCCAGCCTCGGGGCGCTGCCCTGCACGGCCGCTGAACGGCAGCGCCCTGCGCCGAGCCGCTCAGAGAGCAACGTGTCTCTCTTCCATAAATGTTACACATTTGGAGATGACAAATAAATGCTCCAGTGCGAGAATTTGGTGCTTGCCTGCTTATTGACATATTAATAAACGCTCGGAAGAGCAGCCGTTAAAGGAAGAGGGGATGAATTAATAACTCTCAACAATTTTCAATTTTTTTTTTTTTTCATTTTGCGTAGTTACCCATATCTGTTTAAAGCAAGGGGCAGTTGAGGGGGAAAAAAGCATTCATTTTAGGGAACAGGCAGGGGGGAAGGGGCAGATATTTTCACGGGTTTCATTCCAAATAAAATCATGGTTGAAGGATTTTTTTTATTATTTTGGCGGAATATATAAGCATATTTTCAGAGTTTTCAACTTTATCAGCAAAGCAGTGTTTTGCTAAGAATCTTGCCAGGAGAAAAGATGACTTATTTTGTCCTCACTGACTGTTTTTATTCAGAAAGCAGGTGGCAGCTATCAATTCCAATACCATCTACAGCTCCAATTATTTTACAAACCCCAGGAGCTAATTACAGCCCTCAGGCTCTGGCAGTCAGCTGATTTCATCATGCGACTCTCTTGGCCATTGCCTACCTCTGAGTAATTGTCTATTTATGGAAAATAAATTAATAGCTGCTATTTCTACTTGAAAAAGAGGACCTGTGAGTGTGTAGGTTGAGCAAGTGGATTTTAAAGAGGGAGAGAGATTTAGAGAGAAAGATTGAAAGGGATCAATTGAAAGAATAAGGGGTGGGGAGGAAAGAGAAAAAAGTTAAAATGAAAGGGAGAAAGGAAGCAGGGTCTTAGAAAATTGAACAGGAGAAAAGCGTGACACTACATAGCAAGATACAGTGTGACAGGAAGAAAAAAAGTAAAAAAAAATTGTGGGAAATTATACTTTAATTATTTCAGTATAAACCTATGAAGATAAAAAAAAGATTCATAGGAAAAAAGTGAATCCTGAATAGTCTCTGGTTTAGTTGAAGATGTCCCTGCTCATTGCAGGATGCTTGGACTGGATGAGTTTTAAAGGTCCCTTCCAACACAAACCATTTTGTGTTTTTATTGCATATACCTTTTTGAAAATGCTCTTGACCTAAATGGTGCCTGCCTTCTTGGGTGGCTTAATGGAAGGAAGGGTTAGATGTTGTCTTTATTTGTGTGATCATATGATTCATAGATAAAGATAAAATGTGATTTTTGTATAAAATACTGCAGTAAATCTCCATGTGTGATTATGCATCCTCTTTTCAAAAAAATTTACAAGTGTTTTGCAAATTATATTTTTGATACAGTGGAAGTACAGAAGGTTTTAAAATTATGAATGCAAACTGCCTGCAGGGTGTACAGACAAATCTCTGACATTACAAAGACTGTTGCTACTTTAGTGTCATTTGTGTGTAGTCAGAAGTTTGTTGGTTTGGGGACTTTTTGTCCAAAAGTTACCTACAAAATAACCATATGAAGGCAGAAGGAATAATAAACCTTTTATAGATGGAGAACCAAAGTGATCCTGCCATAGGCCAAAACTTGTAGCAATTTTAGATTAAATTTCAAATATGTTGTGTACAGAACTTAACTGTGCGAGGAATGAAAGCTAAAAGTATATCAGTTAAAAGTGTATCAGTCCCTGTTAAGAATTGTTTAGGAAATCACCTCTTCTGGCATAAACTGGAGAGGCAAGTGAACTAAGCATGGAACCTTGGCAACATAACAGCATATGAAACAGGATTTTTAAAAAAGGCTTGTAATGAAGTACATGGAGCACCAAAACAACTGAGATCTGGTCAAAGCTTTCTAAACAACCTTTCTCTGAAACTTTTTTCTATATATAGGCATGTGTTCCCTGCCTTCTATTGAAATACTACTTTCCTTCAAATCCTTTTTTTGAAAATAAATCAATCCTTAATAAAAATATGCTTGTTAGGGTACCAGCTTATTTGGAAAGACGTGACAGGCTTCTCAGAATCCTGTAAAATACCTGATGGCAATGTAATGTAAAATAGTTTATATGACTGTATATAATGCTCAGCAATCTGTCTTCTTCACCTTTCAGATCAGCTGTTTCACGTGTTGGCCATGCACATGCGCCTCTACAGCATAGACTCTGCATACAATCCCTGGAGAAAGCTAACCCAGCCGTTGCAGGATAAAAATTCAGAGCAAGTATTTTATCTTACCCAATATCAGTTTTACCTGGTGAAAGAAACATTCTTACAGAGGGACTTTGAGTAACTTTGTCGTAATTTAAATTCTCTGTGAGGTATGCTGATGGACTAACATCTAAAAATTGTATGTATGAATTTGTAAAAATATGTTTTCCAATTTCTTTTACATGAAAATCTGACAAATACCAGTTTTGAGCTGAAGTTTAAAGGCACCTTTTGCAGTCTTAAGCACATGCAAATTGAGTAGTATTGGTAAGTGGATAGAGCACTGCTGTTCTTGATATGGATGCTCAACAAAATTTACATTGAGATAAGTTGGTAGTGTACTGAAAGCTGAGTAATGATTAATAGCTGTAAATAGGTCTAATATATGTGAGAAATAATTATATTTTAGGCTAATAATTTTCATCAAGCTTATTATTTTAAGCAAGTTACTTACCCAAGTTTGCTTTTGAAACGTGAACCTTATATATGCAGCTGTACAAGGATTAACTGTATAATAAATTGAACCATGTACTTCATTCTGCAAGGACTCTTCTCCTTACTTGACTTAAGACCCAACACTTTTCAGATTCTGTCTTGATGACGAGGAGAAAGGTTTCTTGCCTAAAACCAGATTATGATTTTTCCTCATAAGAGGAAAACATCACATTTTTTTTCTCGTAGCACCTTAAGCATCTTCTTCATACTAAGCTCTACATTTTATAGCTTGCAATTATGTCAAAAGACTGTCCTTTTAGTGCCTATCCAGCTGTGTGTTTGTCAGTGCTTCTAGGAGCCTGAGGTAGAAAGCATCAAGCAATTTCAAAAACTGATCTAGAATAGTGATGCCACAATCCTAACTGCAAACTGGGGAAGACTATTAAAACAATTGTTCTCGTTTCTAGTTTAAGATTCTATTTTTCCTTTGGACCCAAGTTTCTTTTTGCAATGAACATTAAATTATTGGAGTAATGAAACTATATTAAGAGATTAATTTATAAATCATTAGCAGAAGAAAGCATCAAGTATTTTATAACCTAAAAGACTGTGCTGTTCAGCATGCATTCAAACTGCTTTGGGGATCTGCTTTCATGTGATTCTGATTGATACCTGACCTAGATTGAGCAGTGGGATGATGTTCATAAATCTGGTGTATGGTTGGCTGAGTTACATGAGACAGAATTCAGATCATGTGGCCAGAATGGCTGTGGGACAGATCACACATTTCTCATTTTGGTGTTTGAAGAGCTTGCTGGCTTTGGAAGCAGCAGTTAAGAGAGGGGGCTTACAGAGCTGATGGAATTCACCATGCATTGCTCATGTCAAGGCTGAAGTGCAGTATGTTAGATTTCATTAGGCAATACTTTGAATCACTTAGAAATTAATGGTCCTGTAGGTCTGTGATGCCTTGCTTTGCAGAAAAGGTTGCACGCTGGGAATGCATTTGAGCAGTTCTTGAGTTTTCTGCACTGGTTTTCAATATTTCATGGTAGACTTGATGATATTGGTTTGGCACAAAGTCCTAAATAGTTTGTAGGAAGCTACGACTGAGAGAGCATCCATTTTGCCATGAAATAATTTACTGGTGAGATGCACAGATGCTTTTGAGCTGGAATATTTTTGCTTGCTCCTTGGAATGTTTTTCCTTCCTTAGTCTGCAGGCACAGAATGCTACAAAGGAGGCAATTTGAGGACATGTTTTTCATATATAAATTGGAGCATAAAATGAGTATCTGTAATTATACTGCAGAAATTTGAAGTGGTAGTTTGACTTGAAGGTGGCATTCGTAGGATTGGTGTGTGTGATCTGATTGCACACTTCTTAGAGTTACACAGCCTTTTGAGAAATACAGAATAGCAGATTTTTCCAGGTACAGGAAAGAGTGCTCAAAGCAATTAGAAGGTGAAAACTGCTGAAAACTGAAAAAGCTTAAGAGGATGGTGGAGAAATAATCATTGCAGATTTTAGATGTGAATGGCATTCTGCCACTTTGAAGTTAACGAAGTCATCTAAGTCATCAGCCTGACCTGCACATGAGACTTCAAGGAAAGACTTGCAGAAAAAATGTCAGTGAGAGAAAAAGTTCTATATTTTCTGACTTTATTACTGTGATTCCAAACAATTTAACTTTAGGGAAGTCACAGAAGCAAAATAACTTCAAACCAATATGCCATCTTTTTCTATTTAATTTTCACTTTAAATTATTATTTGAGTTGAAGGCAGATTTCCAGAGAAGCTTGTTTAATCCTCATTTATTTAAAAGGATGATTTTCAAAATGGAAAGAAAAAGACTCCACACACACGCAAAAATCTGTGGAATGCAAATACCATTACATTATCTTCTCACTCTCATTTAATTATAGCTATTTTCTTTAAATATACATAAATATTTACAAATAGAACTACCCAGATGTAGAACCCACAATTTTTATCTTAGTTTCCTACAACTCAGCTGTCATTCTTCATAAATAATGCCTCAGATTTCCTGTGTCTGGGAGAACTGATCAAAGTAACTTGTAAAGAGTCTCACAGAATTGCCTCACTGTACTTCCCAAAACCACTGGTTTTGTCCAGTGCCTTCTGCAATTGTATTTCAATCTTGTAGCTGAAAATGGCAACCAAAAGGAAGACAGGAAGAAGCTCAAGTGGCCACAGCAAGGGAAAGTAGAGAAATAAGGAAATTTTGAGCAAGGAGATAGCTTATCAAAAAGGGCCTAAATAATGTGAGCTGCTTGGAAGATGCAGGGGCAAAAGAAGAAGCTAAGTCTGGTGAACTGTGAATGGTTTAGTAGATTATTTCTCCTGTGCAGTTTATGTTGCAAAATTCAATGTATGCTTGGTCCCACAGGCTGTACTTAAGCAAATTGTTCTTCTAGAGACAGGTCTGGTTTCAATAGTGATCAAATAAACAATTATTGTGGTGCAAAGGGGGAATAATAGCTTCTGGCAGGGGGCAGGCAAGGAGCAGCTGGAGGCAATAATTACTAAACCCAGATGTGAATTTAATGGACTAGTCCAAATAGTCACAGTTTCAGGAACAATGAACATGAAATGAAAGGCTAGACATGTTTTTTAAAATTTAAATCTCTACAAAGGCTGAAATTTTTGTGTCTATTTTGACAGACAGAATATGTCAGCAAAGAATGGATTGGTAAAACATTAAGGATCTGTGCAACAGAAGCACTTGGAGGGAGGAACTGCATGATAAAATGAAATGCTGGGTTATTTTTACTACAGTGTTTCACTGATGTTTCGTTCTAAGCTAGATCACTTCAGAGACTGTTTATGGTCTCATACTGGGGCAACAAACTGCAACTCAGGGATAGGACTGAGCAGCTGTGTGTAGGAACCTCCTAAGTCACATCTCCAGCGCAGAAAATTGAAATTGAGAAAAGCCCCACAGTTTTTATGAAGATACTTTGAGACAGAGAGAGTAGGGTGGTGAGATAGCAGGGTTTAGTTAAGGTTTATGCAAGAGGTGGTCTATACATACATGTGCTGCAACAGGATTTACGTGATCTATTCCATACAACAAAAATCCTACCTGGAACAGCTGTCTCTCAGGACATATGTTATACACTACATAGATTGTGACAGTAGTGGCAGCTTTAGAGTATTTGCTCTCAGCTGTTTATTCCCTTCCCCTGCACTGTAGCTGTCTTCTTTGGCTGTGCTGATCTAACTTGGGCAGGCTGCATGAACAAAGTCAAGCAACAAATCCATGTTTTAAAAAGGTTAAATTGAGTGAGTTTGGGAGCTCAAGGGACTGCTGGGGGCACCATGCTAAAAAGAGAACGGGAGATGCCCAATGTTAGTACTGTCAGTGAATGCATAATGAGAAACTGACCTGCTGTCAAATCTGCTGTGACACAATGAAGAGCAATTGTGAAATTGTGATTATATCCTAAGGTGCAGCCAGAATAAATAGTAGAATTCTGCTTTCTTGCAGTGAATACCAGAAGCTGCGTATTAGTTTGACCTTTCCACCATCTGGGATTTGTGGGCTTTACTTCTTATCCTGCAAATTGTGAAGAAAATATGTTTGCCCTAGCTGATGAAACCTTAGTTTAGGTGTATCTATATCCCTGTGTCTCAAATTTTCTGTGTCTGACAGCGCAAAGAGATATCAGGCTCAGAACTTTTACTTTACTTCTTGAATTTTTACCTTTATAATTAGTTGGAGTTAGCATCAACCAAAAACTTTTAAGTGTCTCTGGTTGAGAGAAAAGGGAATGGGGAGTATAACTGCAGGGAACCACCATAAGCAAAATGGTGCATATTTCAGAATACAACAGAATTTCCCATTTCTCAGTATCCATTCCCAAAGAAGTGACTCCTGCATAACAGCTGTTAGGAGGAGGATGCAGAATACAGAGACAGACTGTCAGGTGATAGACAGCCCTGGTTTTGGCACAGAGAGATGCAGCCCAATTACCTTGGGCTGGAGGAGAGGTCATTTCCATAGAAAAAGCTGAGCTTTGCATTTTTCATTTTAGGATGTGTTCATTTTGCACTGTATAGTTTATTTTCACCACCAACTCCCATTTTAAAATTGATTCAGCATACAACTGTTACACATTTGAATCATTTTGTATTACTTTGGTCCTATTTGCTGTTGTACTTGCTTTCTTTTTATTAAGTGCTTCTGTGGCACAAGTTTTAATAGTTAGATTTATCAAGCTTTCATATATGCATTTGGGATTAACAAAATGGACAATTTCCATAAAACACATTTCTAAACACATTTTGTAACATCAGTTTCATTGTCATAATGAAGTTTCTGAGGCTCTTAACAAATGACAGAGCAGTTTTTAAGTGCTTTCATGTGCTGCAGTGCTTGATGTAAGCAAAAGCAGCTTATCTAAACCCCTGACATTTAATGTATTCTCAATTCATATGAACTGAATAAATTAGAAAAGTAACTCAGTTGGTCCTGCATGTGCAGATGAGTTCATTAATATGTGATGCTGCCAGTCAATTATGGTATTTTTTGTGTGTATATATATATATATTTAATAATTATGACAGAAGTGGTATTTGACCTAATTGTTACATGACTATAAAACAATATTGATACCCCTGTCAGAAAGAAGTGTTCAGCTAAGTGTGACCAGAGGGAGTCAGATTTTTTTAATGTTATTCCAAATTAAATTTTTCCCAAGTTTATATATAAATTAGGAATTAAAGATGAGAAATAATTTCAGGGATGTCCATGGATTTGAAGTCATTTACGCAATGAGAGTTATTTTAAAATTCAGTGTTTTATATCATAAAGCAGAACTAGCTGTAGGTAAAAGTAGAATTAGAGAGACACAGTGAGATGAGAATCTTCATGGCCTGTATAATTTCGAAAGTGAATACAAATTTTTGCCCCCTTTGTCTTCTTTAGTATTCAATATACTGATTTTTAGAATATTTGGGATTTGTTTAGGAGTCTCGCATATATATATTTATGTATATTGCAGTGCTTTGAAGCAATAATTTTTTTAAATGATTGATTATAGCAAAAGGGTTATAGATGGTGTTTATTCTGTAGCTGTCTGGGTTCATTAATTCAAAAGAACCAGTTAGACCATGCTCTCTGTCACTTCATTTTACAAGACCAGTCAGCCATGTGACCGTAAGTGTTCTTTTAATCCTCCACTTGTATGACTGCTTCTGTGCGTTAAAATTCGTGTCACAGACGACTCCTGCCAGTGCCTTCTGTAGAGAGATGCCTGAGTTTTTGGGAAATCAGTACCTATGTAGACTTCTTCCAAAAGCAGAACCACCTTTATGGGCCTCAGAGATGATAAACTGGTTGAATCCCCAAAGCTGTTAGAGAACACTAAAGATCCCATGCATGCATCCACACACCACCACACGTGGGCAGCCTTCTGCAGTGCATGTGTGCAGGAGCTCAGCACCAGTGCCCATTGCTGGAGGACTCTGTTTGCATGGGAGATTCAGGGTCAGTGGGACCAGGACTGCAGTGTGGCTCCTGCAGCCCAGATCTGCAGCACCACCCCTGCTTGCCAAGGCAGTAAGAACCCACACAGCTCTTTGCACCTGTGCCTTGGCAGAAGGGGAAGGCTCACAGGGCAGCGTGTGTATCATATTTTATCTCAAGCTGCTTCTGCTTGACATCTCCATCACACCCTAATATCAGTTACCAGAGGAAGAATGGTTTTTCACCATTTGATTTTTTTGCCATTTAACTCAGCTGTTGAACCTGAAGAATAGTGTTGGTTGGAATTTTGTTGACTATTGCTACAAAGCTCGAAACTACTTCCTATCTGCCAGCATTTTCTGCCTTTTAGTATAGGGGAACAAGATGGTGTTATGCCAGTAAATCTGGAGAGTTGAAAGGTTTGCACTATCTCTGTGCTTATTTGCTGTCCTTTTAGATATCCAGGGAGTTTAATAAAGACTGTGTGTAAGATTGCATAAACCCACTTGTCATGGCTGCTTGAGCCTTCATTCCCTTACATGAGGGAGAGCAATAGCTTTTCTAAGGTCTCTGTTTTCCAATAGGAGTATTCCTTGTTACATTAAATGTTTGAGGATTTGTTATTCTTACAGCCTGCTTACATGTGTATGTGTGAAATGCCATGCTTTGGAAACAAATTCAACTGTTTGAATATTCCTTGGCTATCTGTATAGACACAATGAGTTCAGGCAGTTTTGAATGTTTTAAAACATTTCAGCAGATTCAGGTACCCAAGTGGTAATTTCCTCATGAGTTATTACGTAAGTAACATTAAAGTTTTGAATTTAGATCAGTTTTAAAGTTGAGATCAGTTAGGCAAATTGTCAGGTATTAGGCTTCTGTAAGCGTGATATCAACTGTAATACTATTTAAAATTAATACAAAATAAATTATGAAAATAGTATCAGAAGTGATTATCTTTTGGTTTTATTTCCAGGCTGGTAAGTGAAGAACTGCCAGAAGTTCCTGTGCTTTACAGAGATGTCTCATCCCTTTTGCTTATCCAGATTTTAACCATGCCTCAACCATTGCACAGAGGTATGTTACAAAAATATGTGTATTTAAATGATTATGTAGATGAGGCTGCTTTCATGATGGTTTGCAGGATGGTAAATCATAGCTGATCTACCGTGTATTCTAAAATAATGTTTCTGCCTTATCTACCAAAGGTGGCATTGAACAGAAGTTTTTGTTCTGAGTTGACAGGTTTATCTGTGTTTCCTGTCTTTTTGCCTTATCAGTCAGCTATTCATTAAAGATACAAGAGCTGAGCAGAAACTATTAAGTATTTCTACTGAAAGAAAAGTGTCCTTTTTTTGACCTTCAGCTTTTGCTTAGAGAGACAGCTCAATACTTCAAGTTGAACTGAGTGCCTAAGGGCAAAAAATTTGAAAGATTGTAATTTAATTTGAATTTCAGAGTTTAAATTGCAGCAGTCTTATGTAAGAGTTCATATATGAAGATAATAATTGCTGTATATGCAGCAATTTCGATAGAGACAGCATACAGTATAATTGTGAATAAAAAATAAATAGATATTAAAAATTAAATCTTTCATTACTAAAATCAAAACTGTCTTAAAACCTAAATTACTTTTTCTGTGTAAAAGGAACAGCTGAACCTAGTTCCTCTTGCTAATAGGTAATGTATGTTCCAGAATTGGGGTTCAGACCCTCTGTCTCTGGCTCGATTATTTGTAATTGTATCTTTATTTGAAAATGAGGACAAACAAAGCAAGTATCACTTTACTGTTTCACTGACAATGAGCAGAGTATCTCCCGTGGGATCTGTGTGGCAGTTTTGATATCAGCTGAGTTTTGGTAGTTTTTGAATAGGTAAATTCAGGAACTGTTCTGCTCTTGATGCTTACACCTTACTAGAAACTGTTTCCCCTTAAGGAGGTATTCAGTGTTCAGCTAAAGTGACTCTACGTGTATCCATTAACATTGTGGGTTTGTTTTTTCAATTCAAGATACTTCAAATCATAAAATCATTTAGGTAGGAAAAGACCTTTAGTATCATCAAGTCCAAATGTTAAGTACATAGTTATGAATTAAGTAAATTCGAAAGATTATTAGAATATGAAAATACTAAAATAATAAAATATTTTGCATAGGAAGACTATTGTCAAAATTGTACTTTTTTTTAAAACTACAGTTTAAATTAACTCTATTGGAAGGACTCAATCAACCTAGTATAAAAACAGTAAATAAAAGTTTAATGAGACTAACATCTGAAATTTAGGGAAGGAACTGTTGTAGATAAAGTACAAACCAGTGGTGCCTTCATAGTCCATGTCCAAGCATTGAATACCACCATTTAAGACACTATATTTTATCCTAGAAAAGACAACATTCAATTAATAGTGAGGCATTTTATGGAGAATTCTGTAAAAAGCCTCATATCAGCAGCATGTTTTGTCTTTGCTCTTAGGTTTATTGTATGTTGCAGTTGAGAGGGAAATGGCAAGTGGCAGAAAGAAAATAAATGTATCTACTTCAAATCTGTGAAGCATTAAATTGGAAATAAATTGCCATTTATCTTCCTAATTTTTGTTTCATCAAAATGGTTAGGCAGAATGAAAAGAAAGTCTTTCATAATTCTATGTTTGGAGGTGTAGAGCAGTGTTCACAAAAATAAGTCATAACAAATTTGTTTAAAACTTTTACAATGGGTGTGCAGGTCACAGAGTCAAACTCAATATTATTAATTCTTTCTAAAGGGCTGAGGTATAACTAAGGGAAAATGGCTTGTGAAATGTCCCAAGGTCAGTGATAGGGGTGAACAAAATCTGTTTGACCCTGCTGCTTCCTGAATTGCCTGTGCTTCTTTGCTGTTGCCATGGGGTGCAGGAGCTGTGGCCTCAGCTGCACACTGGGATACACACAGGAGGCTGATGCCTGTGTGTGTTGACAGATATTTCCAGTATATTCCTTTAACAATAGACTTAAGTAAGTTGCATTGTGTCCTCCATCAAATATGACATCTTTTTTCAAGTGTATACTTAAAATCCTTTTTGTTTATACCTTTTTTTTTTTTTAAATAGAGAGTGTTCTGTAAGGAGGACTCAAAATCTCATCTCTTGCCCTTCAGATGGCAATTGTATTAACTTCCCTATTAACTGTTAATTTTAAATTCAGACTGGGAATTGCATTAACTACCCTATTAACTGTTGGATGGGTGTTGGTATCTTTTTCAATCTGACATAGATTAAAGCAATAAAAATGTCATTACTGATCAGCCTCTTCATTCAGAAGAGAAAATTGATCTGAATCTATCAGAAAGAAAGAAGACTTCTACAGAAAAAACTTTGTGGTGGAGGTCAGAGAACTTACAAGCATTAATCAATTTGCAGAGAAGGGAATGAGACTGATATGTGTACCTCTGTGTAGTGTAGCAAGCAAAATAAATATTGTGTTTAAGATACTAAAACCATTTGTGAATCTTCTTTTTGCTTTTGAGTTTCACACTGGGACATGGGCAGAACTTCTATAGGTTTCAAATACTTAGCATTTTGTTTGAAATTTTTGAAATTTTGCAAGGCTAAATGCTTAATAATCCATATAGGAGGTTCTAGTTCAATTCTGTGGCAGTTGTTCAGAGGATGGTGTGTTCATGGTGTTGTGAATTGGGACTCCATACAAAACAAAGATTTTGCTTCCAGCTCCTTTCTTACAGAAATAGCAAATGATGGTGTGTACAGAAACAGAGAGAGTGGCTTGCTGGTTATCAAAACCTAAATCTGTCTTTGTAAATTGAATTCAATACCCCTCACACACACACCAGTCCTTTCTGTGACACAGTCTTTGGATGTTGGGGTCATTGAATTGAAATTGGACTTTTTTTTTTGTTACCATCAATTGTAAAAAGTTTTATTTTTCCACCACCTGACTTAGGACCCCGTGTACAGATTTCTAGAAGTGTACAGAGTGTAGGTTCTGATGATTTCAGTTTCTGCATTGCATTGAATGTGAAAAGAAGCAGCACTGATAGAGAGTGTTTAAAACACAGGCTCTGTGTGAGCAGGAGTGGGTCTGAGGCTGGTGGGTGCAGGGTGAGCAGCCCAGCAGTGCCCAGCGCTGTGCCTGGTGCCCATGCAGCCTCGCAGCTCTTGTTCCACAGCCTGGCACTGCTGGGACGTGGTCTGCAGGGCTGCTGGGACACAGCTGCCATTTAGCAGTGCTGGATATGTTCCAACTTGAAAGCTCCTTTTGGGAGTTGAGACCAGCCTCTGTGGACTCTGGGAAAGGTTTTCTTCTCTGGTGTGTAACACCTAAATTCAGCGCCTTTTCCTGTAATACTGGTTAGGCTCAGCTGCTGAAGAGGCTGACCTGGATGTTCTGACAGATTCTTTTTTTATAAAGCTTGAATGACATGCGACAAAAGTGCAGCAAGCAGCTTTCAGATGAACACTAACACTTTTTTTAATGATTGGATAAGGATCTCGACTAAATATAGTATGGATGTAATCAGTTTGAACAGTATCCAGTTTCAATGCGGAAGCTGAAATATTTACCTGTATCTTGGAACTTTAATATACCTCTCACGGATTATCTCAAGTTCAGTGCTGTCTCCTTTTGTTCTGAAGTTGTGTTTTCAAAGCAGGGTTCAAGCTTTAGATCAAGAAGAACTTTTTTCAAAGGTTGTTTATACAAAGATGTTCTTCTAAATTTAGTAAAAAAGGCCCTGTGTTCTTAATTCTGCATCTGGTTCTCTTTGGGCTTCCTTCTGTCTTCGCTGCGTGCCAGGGTATATCATCTAATTTGACATTGAAATTAAAAGATGTATATTGTTGGTAATATGCTTATTTATTTTCACATTCCTTGCACTAATGTTAAAATTAGAGTTCTGGAAGTGTTTCCTATTTAAATTTAATTTTTAAGGGTATTGGTTGATGCATATAATGGGATGAGATGTCTTGAAATTATTTGGTTCCAAAAGGTTTTAAAAATAGGAATGTAAGAGCATTTCTCAATAGTATTCAAAAATAAGTACAAAAGTTCTGGATTAGCCTATTTTGATTAGATGAGCCTGGCCATAGTAATAATATGGCAGACTGTCTCAGACTATCATGTTAGGGACAGGAGTCCTAAATGCATTTTAGTGCAGAACTTTGCTCAGTGGTTTACTTCACATCCTTGCAAGCTTTAGAATTATTAAATTGAAAAGATGATCTAGCAAAAGCACAGCCTGCCCCAGGGTGCAGCAGGAAAACAGCACACAGCCCCCACAAGCACACTGCAGAAAGTCAAATAAAGTTGCTCTTTGCAGTAGACAAGAATGTAACAGCTTTAGCATTACAGGTACCGACAGCTGTCAAATACTTGGCATTTTAAGAGAGAACATAGTAATGAAGTGATAATTGATGCAGTGACTGATGTTTTAGTCTGTTTCCCATGGGGTGTTTCTATGACTATAAAAAGCCTTAGTGCTCATTACACAACATGCAGCCTCTGAGCAGCTCCTGAGATATTTTCCTAAGGGGGGGAAAAAAAAAGAAGATGAAGTTCGTGCAGAATTCAGGACTTAAGGGTGACCCAGATGTGGGAGTGTGCAGTTTTTGTCCAATTCTGGATACTCCAAAAAGGTAATTCATAGTAATTTATGGGTCACATACATGTATGTAAATACAAGAGCATTCATTTAATTGAAACATAATATGGGCTAGACATATTTCTGGTGATTGAACAATCAGTATTAAGGGGGGAATTGGGGACAAAGAATAATTCTATTTAGCAAACCCCAGATTTTTTAAAATGTGCCAAGACACCCAGTGTTGAGCACTGCAATCACCTGAGGAGAGCTACAATGTGGAGCAGGCTGTGGCAGCTGGTGCCTGTTGACAGCAGTCTGGCTTTGCTGCTCTACGTGCAGTGGGTTTCATTCATGCTTTCACAGTGTGAAATTGATTTGTGTTCCTTGTATCTGCTGCTGAGGGGTTAGAACTCAGTACCTGAGTTCAGTTCTAGCTACAATTACAATCTCCTAACTCGGGCCAAAGAGGCAATTTTAACAGTTCTCTGTGTGCGGTTTCATCTTGTAGAGTTCAGTCCCAGAAAATTTCCTGAAAGCTTGTCTGCTGTTATTCCTCAGGGGGTAGGATTGCTAAGAAAATGGACTTTTCAGCAAAGATAAAAAAAAAATGGCCTCAAGATCTAGTGTGATCTGGTGACTCCTCCTCTTGGGGAAATGTGAAGAGGAAGTATCATTAAAATGCTGCCTGCACTAGAATGGGGGGATGGAGTATAGGACCATTCATTGTCATGTTTAACACAACCTCCATAGGAGGATAATACAGAAAAGTCAATTTTTAATTGTGTAATAACAAATGATCTTTTAGATGTTTAAATTTTGCTTCTCGTTTATACTCACGTAAGCTTATATTCAGGGGCATTAAAAAGTTTCTAAATCCATGTCTGCATTGATTTGTAAACACTTGTTACATAGACAAACAATTGTTATTTCACAAATTTAATTATGTACTCAAGTCTTGGCTGTGTATATTTTAGAATTTAGTAATGGGTTTTGATATTAGATGCAGGAAAGGAGAAGCAAGGTGTTTCATTTTCCTGGCCTCCTCATTTTCACATATGAAGCTTGTTTAAATCCTTTGGGAAGAAAGAATGAATTTAACCCAGTTTTTGTAAGGTGTTTATGTAAATAAAATTGTTTTGCTTGACTTCAAAGCCTGAGAGGACATTTTAAACCCTCATTTTTCTCTACATTTTCTTAGATATATATTAGTTATGTCTATGCTTAAGGAGTGGTATAAGTGATGATAGAAACTTCTTTGATCTGCCTAGATTTAAAAACAAACTAGATAATTTGGGACTGGAAATAGAACCTAAAGTAAAAAGATAAAAAAGCACTGCTTCAGTATCTTCATTTCAGTGAATGATCTTTTTTTTTTCTGTTTCCATTTTAGGAGCTCTTATTTTGCTTCTGTTGCTAACTTCCCCCCCAAAAATTCAGAATCTTTCTCCTGCAGCCTAGCTGTAGGAAATAACATATTTCCTTTAAGTATTTAAAAAAAATAAATCCTAAAGATCTTTGAAGATACAGTAAATGCCAATCTGACTTTTGTCTTCCTTCTGTATGCATGTGAGGTCCAGTAAGTAGTACTCACTCAAGAGTGTTGTGCAGCAAGTCTTTTATGGCTGGATCCATATCTGGAAGTGAAGGCTTAGAAACTGGTACACTAGATGTTCTTGTGGTGCTTTTTTAAAAAAAATTGTTCTTCCAGTATTTGTGTGAGCCCTGATGGGAGCCGGAAGAGATGGGAGGATATGCATTTGCTTACATCTGCAGTAATCAGTAGCTTAACTTGAGGTAACCTTTGGACAAAATAAAATTTTGTATTATGACCAGGCCACTAGGATGAAGTCACTGCTAATCAGGACTAAGATGAACATAAGGAGCAGTGGAAAATTACTTGCCCTCTACTTGTTCTGTTCACTATGGCTGCCAAGTCATTTCTGAAAGCCAGTAAATATAGTTATATGTTGTTTTGTACATTTTGAGGGACTGTTCTTTTTGTATAGCACTTGTTTTTCATTTCAGAATCATCATTTCCATAACTAGAGACTCTGTAATCATTATGTTTGCTAAAAATTTCAAGTGTTTAAAAATTACTTTCTCTGTTTTACAGAACACTTCACCTGCATTATAAAAGTGCTGTTCACTTTACTGTATACTCAAGCCTTGGCAGCACTTTCTGTTAAATGCAGTGCTGAAGATAGGATGGCATGGAAAGAGTCAGGAGCTCTCAAAAAGGTTGGTTAGTTTCTTAAAACATTTGTAAAATTATGCTTAAGTATTTCTGGTATGATTGTAACAGGTGCTTCTGCTTTGCATGTAATAATTTGTTTCTGCTTCAAAATCTAGTATTTTGTTTCTGGGTGTGCAATTTCTGCAGGTTTTTGTACATGATGAGACTTAAAAGTTTCACAGTTAATACCTAGATCCAAAACTGAGTTTCAGCTTTGAGTCTGTATCTTTATAGTTTCAGTCTCTACTTTGTTGCAGTGCTTGTAATCAGTAAATGCAACTTTCCTTCCCGTGAAATTGAAGCCTTCCTATATAAACCTTGGGCATTGATTCCATGTGTTTACAAGAAAAGCCTGCAGCCTCCTTGGAGAAAAAAAACCCTCTTGACTTTTCCGACTTGCTTGTGCTATTTGTGGCTAGCCTTATAAATTTCTCTCACTATGTGGTCGAGAGTGCTCATGTGATGAACAGACAGAGAAGGGAATTTGTCACTATTGTTTCCTTGCCTTTTGGTAGTATTTACAAGTAAAGTGACAGTGCATCTTTCTATTTCAGTTCAGCTGATTGAATGTCAGTTGCCACCAAAGACAAAGTTCTCTGCACTAGCACCAACATTCTTTTAACCCTTCAGTTAACTTTCTGCTCCACAGATTGGTTTTCAGAAGGTCAGAAGGATGCCAATGTCAGAGGAATGGAAAGGATAGAAGTGTTGGGACCAGAAGAAGAAATGGGTATTACCCCTTTATACAACAGCTGGGCCTTAGATGTAAAATGAAATGAAGACTGAGAAGCATAGTCTGCCTTTCCACATGTAATTTAAATTTGTCATACTGGTCAGTCAGAATTCCAAGGACTTAAGGACAAATTATCTGCTGGCCTGTTACTGTGAGATTTTTTTTTTTACATTGGGATCACTGGACACTATTTCATTTTGTTAGGTCCCTATCCACCCCTTCTTTCAATATAATGTCATTTTCTTAGGAATACAAAGACATTTGCATGAGGTTGTTGCTAGTGATCAGTTTTTTTTCATTGTTTACTTAAGTGGTTCTCAGGTGATACATAATTTTGCAGTTTGAAGCACTCAGGATCAGCCAGTGGTAATCACACAGCTCCCTGTTCCTCTCTCCCAGCCCTTTGGCTGCCCTTCTCTTCTTGAGCCTATCCCTCATCCTCATGCACGTCACGAGGGAAGCTGGTTTTTAATTTAGAAATCCAAGTTCTTTCTTTAAAGTTTCTTTAAGCCCCAGTGGTTATAAAAATACAGTTCAGGTCGGCTTTTCCTTCTCTGCTGGTGAGATTGACATTTTAATCCTGGAATGGCTACACAGATCACACCTCACTTAACTTTTGTCTGTGGATAATGCTAAGTGAATCTATTACACTTTGGTATTCCAGACATTAAACATGGGCTGAAGACTCTGCTTTATATTTATGTCAAATGATCAAACAACATGAAGAGTTTAATTTCTCAGCAGGGCTGAGAGGTGGATATTGTACTTTGGAAACCCAAATTCACCCTCATTGTCTTTGCAAGGTGTGTTACAGTGTCATAGGAAGCACACTGTAAATGCCAGTGGATTAAACATCCAGGAATAACGTAGAAAGGTTTGTCTTAGCTGCTGAATTAAGTGTGTTGCCTTCTGCTTCTTTATAAGCATACACAGTGAGTGTGTGGTCCCAGTATGAAAGGTGAAGCCACCATCTGAAATAGAGAATGAAAGTTGATGTCAAAATGCACCAGAGAAACCAACTGATGAATTATATGCATCATTACGTACTGAAGCATTTGATTTCTTTAAGGAATCACAGTAATGTTCCACTCCCTTGTTGTTGTGTTGAAATACACGAACAGAACTCAAAATTCATTTCCAATCATCTTTTCCCAGGGTAGAATTTATTCTGACTTGGAAGAAAATATTTATGAGAATACTGCCTTCTATTTCTTAAGGCTTTCTGTGTTGCCTTTAAATGTAATTGCTATGGCACAAAGCTAAGTGGTTATTTATTCTTTACAATAAATGTATTTTCCATCTGTAGTAGACATTGTTTGTTCCAAATGCAACTTTGTACTTTCTGATAGATTCATTTTAAATTAAAATGTGTAACAAGTGGTTTGTCATCTATTCTGGTTGGTATGTTTTCGAAAATTAATTTTTAAAAAAATTCTTGTATTAGGATTCAAATTCTGTCGAAAAAAGATGTATCCATGAAGTGATTCTTTCTAGTTTTAAAGTAAGCATTTATATACTCACAGAGAAGATGTGAACTGCAAATGTTATACAAGTGCTTTCATAAAGCACTCAGTTTAGAGCATATGTAATTCAAGTAACAATTCACATTTCACTCCTTGAGCTAAGTGCAGTCCCTTTCTGTAAAATTATATATTTGGTTTTAATTTTTTTTAAGCATTGTGTATCTTTGTAGGTCAAAATTCACATGTTGATCAGAAGGAAGTATTCTTCATTGCTGTTGCTATTACAGAAACATTTTCTCCTTTTTATGACCAGTGCTTTTTGGATTTCTTTTCTTCTCATTTGCAGAATACATCAGGTGGAGACAAATCTTGGGAAGTATTGCTGGGTCATGTGATTAGTGAACTGTCTAAGGGGAAGATATATGAAGAAGGAGAGACTGAAGAATTAGCAGTGGTATTGGCAAATTCCTGGAAAATTTACCCAGCGTGTCCCTTGAAGTTTTTTTGCCTCGTTGTTATAATGATTTTTCTCTGATCTTGCTAAAGACTTGCAGTACAACTCTTTATTTTCTAGATCAAAGCATATCCCTTTGGGACAGTTTGCCTGTGCAAATCCTTCTTTTAATAATATGAGATGTGGTCAATACTACATTGAGAAGATTATTGACAGATACTTCTTACAATTACAGGTTTTAATCATATATATGGGTTTTAATGATAAGTATGAAAGACCTTTCAGAAACTTGGAAAAGTGAATATTTAAGTAGAGAACCCATTTGTCAAGGGGGAAGAAAACCTACAGAGGTATTGCAGATTCTTAGTGAAATGCTGGCCTTTGGAATATGTTTGATGCAGTTGTGTATATGATATGTTAAAAAAAATACTTGGTTCATATTTGAGTTTCCATACTTAGGGGATCATTTACTTGGGACAGAGTTTGGTAATTGCTTTCTCCTGTCCAGGTCAATCCGGATTCTGTAGAGTGCTATCTGCAGCAGTTCTGCCTGCCTTTCCTCAGGATCACAAGCCTTCTTCAACACCACCTCTTTGGAGGAGATTTGCCTAGTTGTCAGGTACAAAATTAGAGGGGCACACTCAAATGTTTCCATATAAAAACTAGAGATCAAAAATTAGAACTTTAAGGTGTCTTTTTCATGGTATACATTTTCTACCCTAAGATTTTTTAAAATCATATATTACAGCACTGCTGTTTTCAAAAAATGGTATTATATTATTAAACTTCAGCAAAGTCATGCTTATTTAATTAGGTCATAGGTGCTTGTCTTGTAAAAAAACAACATACTTCTAAAATTTGTCCAGCATTTGCAGAGATGGTGTGATTCCACACAGAATGGAATTCAGTACTGATTTTCTTAATGCTTCTTAATACTTCATTCTCAGAGACATTGCATCAGCAGACAATTATGTTTCAATTCCATGACTAATTAAAGTAGAGTTCACTGCAGTCAGCTCCCTCTTCTCCTTGCCTCAACATCATCTCCTTTGTAAAATGCTGTTAGCTAGTTTGGGATGCTAAACAAAAAAAAATTATTGTGGAGTTTGGGGCTTTCTTGTTTGTTTCTGTTCTTTGAACTTGTGGTTTTTTGTGGGAGGGAGTTGTGTTTTGTTTGTGTGGTTTGGGTTGGGGTTTTAAATGTGGTTGGTTGGTTTTGGGGTTTTTTCCCAACAATTTCTTTGTTTCAAGAGTCCAGTTTGAAGTTATCTGCTAAGATTGAACCTTCCTGTGTCACTAAGCATGACTATTTGCATCTTAGTACTAGAATACTTTTTTATTGAAATAGATATATTTTTAATAAACTATTTTAAAATTAAGTTCTAGGTATTAATCTAAACCTCTCTGATTTCATGCCTAAAAAGGAAGATGAAGAATTCACTGTTCTTGCAAGCTGCCTGGGTCTATTACCATCTTTTCAGTCAGCTCATCAGTTCACCAGTGCCTCTTGTCTTGATTGGCCAGTGCCAGCATTTGACATGATATCACAGTGGTGCTCAGAACTGGCTTCATTTGCAGATAGACATCCAGATCAAGTAAAGGTATGTAGCAAAATTATATTTTCCAAAAGAGTCATGATATGGAAGCACCTATTTATTGCTTGATTCATTGTGCACATATATTGTTGCTTTGGATAAGGATCTGAGAATATAACTTTTAAGTGAGAGAGAAATTGTAATGAGAAATATTAGTAAATTGATGTGGGTTGAATTGGCTAAAAACAGGAATAAGAAGACCTGTGTGGTTTTTATGGTTGCTGGAGACAGAATATAGAAACACTATCCTTAGATGATAATAGGACTCCCATATCTTCTGCACCTGTAGCCAATAAAGGGCAGGTAATAGAAACTTAAGGAAAATACCTGTCAGAACTTTTCCTTGCCTGTTTTAAATTACTGTAAAACATTGCATCTTCAGTTGCAATACTGAAAAAAATGAAAAGGTTAAAATCTGTTTAATAGTTACTGATGAAAGATGGTACTTTTTCTCTGAAGGTTAAAGAGATAATACCAAGACTTGAGTTAGTGCAACTAAAATAATCAGTTTTGAAATGGAAATGTTTCAACATGACTGCATTGTTTTTATGACAAAGCTGCATCTCAACAATTCAAGTCCCCCCCTCCTAAATCTGTGGTGTCAGGGGAAAGCCAGATGCATTCCTCACTCTGCAACATGTTTGTTCCTGTGAAAATTTGAATACCCAGATTAATCTCAAATTACAGTTGCTGCTAATCTGTTAGACATTGTAGATTGCAGTGAAACTGATAGCATTCTTCCCATGATTGGAAGGTAACCAGGTACAAATGCATTGTATCTTTCTTTATTTTTTCTTTTTTGCAATTTAGGTTTCAAGATCCTGCACTCTTAATTTTTTTTTTTTAACCTTGCAAAAAAGATCCCATTTGGCCACTATGCCCATCAAATATAAACACAGAGAAAAATTACTACGTTGAAGGAAAATATATTACTGTGTAAAAAACCCCCAGGAACAACCAACCAACCAACCAGAAAAACCCCAGCATAAAATTGGACAGTGTTTCTAAGAGCAATTGAGAGGAGTTAGGCTGTTCAAACCAGTATTTAAGACAGGTAGTGCCTCTCTTACCAAAAACTGTGAGTTTTGGTAACTTTTTAATGGCTTGTGTCCATTGTGGTTTTGAAAAACAGGCAGATGTCTTCCAATATAATTTACAGAGCCTAACTTCAGTTCTGTTTTGAAAGTTTGAGTACAAATTTTAGCTGGGAGACAGCTTTTATAGTCAGTTCCAGGGTTTGGGAGTAACACATTGATATTGCCAAACAAACTTAGTGCAGGGAGTGAGAATCTTTCCTGTAGATCACTTTTAATCTTCTTGTTTTAGCTGTGAAGGGTTTTGCACTTAAAATGTGTCACATTTAGAAAACATCCTTGGGAAAAGGCTAGTGTCCATTTTGTACTTGTTACAAAGGATGAAATGTGACTGCAGTTGGGGAGGGTGGTGACTATTACAAGGTGACATTTGACTTCTAAATTTGTGAAATGCAAAGAAACGAGGTATTTTTAAACTGCATGTTTCTTTTATTTGGTATTCTCTTTTTTTAGCAAATGCTTTAAAAATGCACAGAACTGATATATCTTCTTACCTTATTTGTAGGCTTTGCTTATCCAGGAACCTAAGTGGGACTTGCCACGCCTCCTTCAGTTGCCTGAGAACTACAATACCATTTTTCAGTATTATCACAGAAAAACTTGTTCTGTTTGTACCAAGGTTCCTAAAGATCCTGCTGTTTGCTTAGTTTGTGGTACTTTTGTATGCTTGAAAGGACTGTGCTGTAAACAACAGAGCTACTGTGAATGTGTACTGGTAAGAGAGAGTTAATTCAAATTCTGTAATTGATTCTCACACTCATTGATAGTTGTTAACTCCATTGCTCACTTCTGATGCTTTTCTTTTCAAAATGTGTTTATATAATCATAGAATAGTTTTGGTTGGAACAGACACTTGAAGGGTCATCTAGTCCAACTCCCAGTGATAGAGTTTAGTTCTTATTTCTGAGGGGCAGACCTAGAATGGATTCTGGAGGGCAATTTACTTGCACAGCAACCTATTTCTTCTTTTTGTAAAAGTCTTCCAAAGCCATTGTGTGTAATGTTGACATGTGGTTTTGATTCACAGCCAGCTGAAATTTGTTTACATTCTGGTTGTCCATATATTATTTTAATTTTCCTCTGTTTTGTTTCCTTGCTTTCCAAGTACATAGAAAATCAGTGTGTGGTTGATTTGAGTATTTTCTGATACCTGACCACCTACTAGAGATCTACAGATTACATAGGTGCTGATTTAAGGTCTTTGATTTTTTCAGGAGCAACGTTTTCTAGTCACCATATATATAAGTTCTTTCAGGAGCCCGAGTTGGATGACATCTATTATTGTTCTTCAGACTATGATAAAGGTTTTCTTTGATAGGTTTTCTCTTTACTATCATTGAACAGTTAGGGGAAGACTGGAACTATATGGACTTTACAAAAACGTGAGAGGAATTTGTTAGAGAGAGATTTGCAAATGGGGCATAAAATGTCAGCGAGATTTTGAATTGCCTTGAAATTGTTTGAACTCACCTTTCTCTCTCATAATGCTAATGTGGTGAAAGAAGAAGGGTGGGCTAAATTTACAATAGAATTTATAGTTACATTTAAGGTGTCAAGCTTCATGAAAACAGAATGTTATAAAAAAAGGAATTAACAATCCATATAATTAACTAATTTTTGTTGTACTTGATGGGTTTATAGCTTCTAAATGTAATCAAACCATATAGGAAGCATGAATTTTTAATTGATAAAATTAGGTGATGAATATAGATTGTGCTAGTCATAGAGATGAATGACATACTGAACAAAACGAGCTACTAAACAAAAATTTTGACTAGATTTGTAGAGCCATAGACTAGATATGTGAGCATGGATAAAGAAAGCAAATGTTTAACAATATAGACTGTTGTAACAGAGGTAATACTAAGTTTTTCTAAATACTGTCTCCTGTTTTTGCCATCTGTGGAAAATATTTGGTAATCCTATACAGAGAGCTATAAAACAACAAATTCAAAATATTGTACAGAATATTTTTGCCCTTTTTTTTGTAATTCAATTTTTACATGGTAACAAATATCCTACCTTTTTGAGTAGGGAAGCCTTTTTTTATACATGTGTTGTTATGGCAGCACAAGACACTGAATTCTAGTTTGGATGGAGAATTTTAGGGCAGGCTATCCTTGGCAAACTGTTTCCTAGTAAATGATGTCTGCGTGTTGTTTGAAGCAAAACAAAGTATTATTTTTAAAATTTCTTCTGTTGCAAAGTTAACACACATTAACAGAATCTTTGCACTCTTGCCTTTGTACACCCATAACATTACAGCATTCTCAAAACTGTGGAGCTGGGACAGGAATATTCCTTTTGATTAATGCATCTGTAATCATCATCATACGAGGCCATCGTTTCTGCCTTTGGGGTTCTGTTTATCTCGATGCACATGGTGAAGAAGACAGAGATCTTAGGTAATGTTTTCATTACAGCTGTATTTCATTGGTGCCTCTGTGTAGATCAATTTTGTCTTGTCACATGCAGTAACAGATAATGATAGAGCTCTACCTTCCTTGTGTGGGAAAATGGAAAATCTCTATTTATTTCAACTTGGACTGACTTTTATTGTCTTGGGTTTTTGTGGATTTTTTGGCCCAGAGGTGGTGTAACCATGGAGCTACACCAGGAACCCAGCAGACAGATTACTATGTTGCCATTCCCAACAACTGTTAATTCTGAGTGTTGTGTTGGGAAACAGTTATCTTCCAGTTTTGTTGTTTGGCCTTTAATCAAACAATGCAGTTGGATTCCAGTGTAGGGAAGGAGCATAACCTCCAAGCTACATATTACTGAGAAAATAAGTGATGTTTTCTGGATTCTACTATCCAGTGTAAGGAAGGGAAGTCCCAGCAGGCACCCTACCAGAAGCAAAAATGAAAACCCCTTCCCAATAAAAATGCATGTTTAAGCTGCAAAAAAAGTTGTATGATTATGGTGCTGATCATATAATGAAGCATCTTTCTATTTACTTGGCATATTAACCATTTATTTTCTTCTTCCCTTTTTATTCCCTCCACAGGCGTGGTAAACCCCTCTACATATGCAAGGAAAGATACAAAGTGCTTGAACAGCAGTGGGTGTCTCATACTTTTGATCATATCAATAAAAGATGGGGGCCACATTATAATGGCTTGTAAATCATCGTCATCATCATCTACACACCATCTAACTGCTGTTACCATGAATGAATGCATCTTGACTGACAATAGCTTTAACTGAATGGGAGTTTAACTCCTTGGCTCGGGATGGAATTGGGTATGGGCATAAAAGGGAAATGGAACTTTGTCAACATGTGAAATCTGTGCAAAATGAGCTGTTGTTACTACTAAAGAATGATACAATAATTGAAATTAAATCCTCAAAATGGTGTGAGCAATCTTATTGCACTCAGTAGTCTATTTTTCTTGTGTTTTTTTAAAGCCCATTATTGTTAAGAAGCACAAATTTTACTTGGAGTTGTTTAGAGGCTCCAGGGGTAGATGTCTGGGTTTTATTTTTCTTTGCATGGAGTTGGGTTTTTAGCAATTTTTGCTGAAACGGTGTATATGTCTATTACATCTACTAAGTATGTTGGATAAAATTCCTTTGCCTTTTTTGTGTTGGCTTGAGGTTTTTACTTGACAGGCATTTGTAATTAGGTCTGTAAAACAGCTGTGAGACTGCATGGTAATAATTGGTCTGAAAGTTGAATTTTAAAAAGTATTTCACTTACAGAGGTCTACTGAAATATTTCAGGCGTTACTGAAGACTTACACATTCTCAGGAACTTCATTTTTTTTTCTCCATAAGTAATTGAAATAGCTGTAAATTAGGTATTTTACTGCTCTTCATGTAATCCAAAACATACATTCTGTCTTCACTTTTTTCCAGGCAGGAGCTTTTCTTTTTTTCATATCATTGAATAAATGGTTAATGATAACATACAGAAGAAATTGCTGTACATAGGGAATTTGTATGGTCCCCAACATAGCAGATCCCAGTTACAAGCATAACAACCATAAGCCTGCCTATCATTCCAAACCAGATGTATGTTTCAGAATGATTGGATTAAGAATGTGCAGGCTATTCTAAAAATGAAACATGATTTTGTATCTTTACTGTCATTTTAGGAGGTTCCTCAATATTGTATTTGTTTAAAGTAATCACTGTTCTTTCTGCTTGGTTTCCTAAAAAGGAAAAGTAATTAAAAAAAAAAAAAAAGGAAATTAAACAGAGGTAGCCAAGTTGAGCTACCAGTGCATGTGCAGCCTCACTGGATGAATGCCAAAACAGTTTGAGCTTAGAGGACTAAAAAATTCATGAGAAGAGGCATGACTCAGCTAAAACCCATAGTGTAAGTAGGTAGGAATGATTATAGTCACAATACTGGTATGTAATATATTGCTACTATTGTTTTTCCCAAGTCTTGGACATGTGTTGGCTATTTCATACAGTACAACCAAGCAGTTCCTGGTAGTTTTGACTTCCACAGCTTGCGTGTAAAATAAAATTTATGTGTGTAAAATAAAAACATCTTATGATAAAGCCACATATACAAAGAAAACAATTCCCCAGTGGAAATCATTACCTAGTGAAAAGTGTATAGGGGAAATAAAATGACTGTATAGCAATCAAGAACAGACTGAAGGAAAAGTAAGTAAACACAATGAGTTTTTCTGGATACCTGCAATTTGAAGCACCCTACAATAAAGGATACTGGTTTTTATACGTACATATAAATATATATATATATTTCAAAAGTATTACAGTACTTCCTGTAAGATTAGAATTACTCTCTTTCACTGACTAAATGGCTGTGTCTTTTCCAAAATACTACTTTTTTGATACTGTATTATAAGTTCTGCCTGTGATATTTTTGCATTGCTCATTAAGAATATCAGGCCATTTTGTAAGTGTGGTTAAAGAGCAAAAAGATTCTTTACATTGCCAGCATAACATTATTACAGGGCTCATGAACTTGAGTGATCTGTAGTTTGAAGCTCCAGTGCTATATTTACAAGAGATAATGTGTCCAGAATTTGATTACTGTGTTTTATTTAAAACAGAATGTTCTCTGATTGTGCATATGGACGTGAAGTAAAACTATTAGCCTTAACTTTAACATTTGGGTATTTCATAGTGGTTATTATAGTACTGGTGAATTAGTCACCAGTTGAGTTAAAAACAACAAAAAAATTACTTGGTTGAAAAACTGTACTTGAATATTCTTGCATGCTGCTAAACAAGAATTTTTATTTCCCCCATAACTTTTTAAATCCTACTTTATCAAGCTAACCTTGAAAAATAACAGGTCCAAACTAGAGTGGTGTGTGCGTGTATTACTCAAATGTTCTGGTGGGATATCCTGTATGAATGATCATTTAAGTACAGTACATTACTGTAGACTCTAAATCAATCTTTATAACACATCAGAAGAGTACAAAACTAGGACTACAATAATTGGCATTGTAAGATATGTTAATAAAAGTCTACTGTCAATCTATGTGTTCATGAAATTTTTTCTCTCTACCCCAGTAATCCAGAATGACACGGAATTCCACCCAGTAGCCAGGCAGTTATTTAAATGTTAAAACCTTATGCATGCAAAGTACTTTCCATAGAGAGTAAACCTGGTACATATTTTAATTTGTTACTTACAGTCATGTATTTTGCAATAATAATTTGGATTATTTTACTCATAACTATAGCACTTAAAGTAGTGCTTAAGTGTATTCCAGCTACTCCAGCATTGCTGCTGCAAGCTGCTAAAGTTAAATTGATGAGTTGAGAAACTACTTCTGGGAAAAGTGCTTGATCTTTCCTGTCAAGTTTCTGGAATAACTATTACTTCAATTTGCTGAATGTAATATGTATTAAGATTTTCTTTTCTTTTGACCTTTGAGAGATTTGGTGGAACAGTCTTCTTTTGGCCTTGACCTTTGAATAACAGCATCTTTCCTTTTTCAGTGGTGGCCTGAAATTTTTAATGAATATTTTCATCACCCCTGCAATAGGAATCTCCTATAACTCACAGTATTTCACAAGGAAATTACATTTTTCTTTCAAAACCAGGATCTTTTCCTACAGTATCCAACAAATGTTGTTCTTTCCTTCAGAATCCCATGAGATCAGTTCACATTGTGTGCATAGCTGCCAGAGGACACTTGAGTTTTGTAGTGATCTTGATATGATTTCAATCTAATTTTCATCTAATGCAGATTCTGCAGTCCTGTTTTTCAATTTCTTTTCTCAGAGGTGGGGGCAGTGATGAATGGAGCCTGTCTGACTATTAGCATAGATGAGAATGAAATTATGCTGTTTGCAAAGAGACCCACAGGAATTACCTGAGCCAGTGTGTGGAGGTTCACAGCTCTGAATTACCAACTACAAGATAAAAGAAACTGCATGTAATCAGATGAGGCTGCCTCTTGTGTGACAATTTGTGTTGAGTTTGTTTTTTGTTTGAGTGAGATTGCTCACTGCAGTCAGTGAGATCTGTACTGCTGGGCTGATGAATGTCTCCTTTTAGTAGGGCACAGTGCCCAAAGCCCCTACTTGCATGTTTTCTCAGGTGGGCCGTAGTTTCCCTGCAAATTCTCTTACACTGAGAAGAGTCACAGCTGCTGTGGGTTCAGCCTTGTAGCTTACCCTGCTGCTTCTCCTACTGCAATGTCTAATACATCTGCCATTATAGGATACCTTTGACTTATTACTACTAAGTTTTTTAGTAGTTTTGATTGAAAACAATTATGCTAGGCTTATTCCTCATGGTTAGATTATTTTTTTAATGTTACAACAAAACAAAGCAAGATAACCTTGAGAGATTAGAGCTGGAAAAAAACAAATGTTCTTCATGCCCAGTACTGAGAAAAGTATAGTTAAAATATTTACTGACCCTACATTTGGGCTTTAAATCTGGTGACCAGATGTGTATGGGTCACATTTGAATGTAGAACACAAGTGCATACTGAAGCACTTGCCAAATTAGAACAACATGTTCTCAGGGATTACTTGTAATACTTGCAAATACCTAAAGTAGATAATGAGCCTTTGTTTTTCAGGTGTCAAGGAATACATTTTGCACCTTGCTGTTGAAGCCACTAATACAATTTGCTGTGAAAAGTTTTACTTTCCTTGAAAAACTGGAGCTCTCCTTTCTTTGTTGTCTCCATGTTGTATATGCAACTGCTTTGTTTGTGTGGTACTGCACAACAAAAGAAGCCTAAACCAGCTGGAGAGCCCTCTGCAACTGTACAGCAATACTTTGCAAATGAATTGTGTTTTCTCAGGCTACTTAATGCTAAGATAGCCAGGGGAATGCAGCTTGAAAAATTAGTTTGTAGAGACTCTGGCTGCTTTTGTGCTCTATAGTGCTGGTCATTTTCGATTTGTTACACATCAGCTTTGAAAATATAAAACTAACTTCGCATTTTTTCCAAGTATCTCCACAGGCCCTGAAAGAAACTGCCTTCTAGGACAATTTCCCTTTGTTCTCAATGTATGGAGCTGGTGTTTTAATCTCAGCTCTGCAACAAAGTACTTGGTGACACTGCTGGTGTAAACATACACATCATATAAAATACATTTTGGTTTTGTTAAACTAAGATCTTCAGGGCAGCTGAAGGGACTGCTAAGTATTGTTTCCTTTAGGTTCTCTAGCTGTCTGCTTTATCCTGCTTGTTTTGTCTCAACTTGTAAGCTCCTTTAAGACAGGGAACACCTCCTGTTTGGATCAGTAAGTGCTGCTCTACAATGTTAGATCAACTGGTATTCGAGCAAATGCAGGTAGTAGGGTCTTCCATCATCAGTAAATATATATGTGCACACAGGACTTAAGTGAGATATGTCACTTTCATGTTTCATGTTCATGCTTTTTGCATTTCTTCAAACTTTGCTGCTTTCAACCTCAAATGTCCCTCCTCACACAGATAGGTTGGCAGTAATCAAAATCAACAGGACATGAAAATGGAGTTGTTTGCCATAGTCAGACATGATCTGGACAGAATGATACCTCTTCAGTACCTCAGCATCATCTTTTTTGTCCTGCCAAAAGCTGCTATCTCAAGAAATAAATACTTTCTGAGAGTTAAAGAAGCTTATTGCCTTTTAATACTTAGTGCAGATTTGTATGACTAATACTCACAGCAGGTGACTGATGTAATTCAAATAACCTTCACATACCTGGCTACTCAGAAGTGCCTCACACTTCCACTTTCTCCCTACTTGGATTGGGTAATTTTTTTTAGTTACATAACTTAATAGCAAGAGTTCTTAGAGAACATTTCCCTTATACAAGAGTATATTTTAAAAATTAGAAGGGTGCTATTTTAGCAACACTTAATTCACAGACTGGTGTGCTTTCTGTTTTAATCCTGGGCAAAATTAGGGACTACGAATCAGATTACTGCATGTAATTTTACAATTCCAGTCTGTCTAAACAAACAAGTAACAAATCCACAGCAATCTGAAGCTAAGGTACTACAGTAGCAGTGCTCTTCTGTGGGAGAACATTTTTAAGAATGCTGCAGTACATTTTTTCACTGTATATTGCAGAGCTGTCTTGCATCTTGTCCTCTGAAACATATGTTGAAAGACATGTTACGTGTGTGGATACCGAGGTGGTTCCCTAGCAACAATAAATAGAAGAAAGCTCAGCCCATTCAAGTGATTTACCTTTGTGTGTGGCAGCAAAGATGGATTTTGAATACTAAGGGAACTCATTAGCTGGAAGAAGAAAAGCAGCAAATAAAGAACTGTAGATACATCTTACCCAGCGCTGCTATTGTGTACAGCATAATTGGGAATTTGCATAAGATATTATTAATGTGAAATATCATCTCATTTTACTCTTTCCTCTGCAGCTTTTAATTTTCTGTACTATAGGGGGGTAAAATGTTGCCTGTGGGAAAATGTAAGGAAAAGGCACTTTGGTTATTTGGATAAGTTCACCTTCCAAATTTATTATTAATGTCATATGTGCTCAGACTTAGTACTGAGTGATACAGGACACTCAGTTGCTCAGATGTTCATCCGCCAAGTGTAAATGCATAGATTTAAATGTAACAACAGGCACATGGTGTGACTCTTGGGGATGGCCCATGCACACCTAAGGGTTGGACCCTGTGATCTTTGTGTGGGTCCATTCCAAGTCAGGATATTCTGTGATAAAAAATTAAAAATAATAGTTAGCATTAGATGGTGTTATGGCACTCCCACTACTGCTGCCTCTGTGAAGACAGCTTCACAAAGCAAGAGTAAGGATTACTTTTGGGAGCACCACACTCCAGCTCTGCAGAATAAGGAGTAATTTTATAGTATTTGGGTAACATGACTTATGTTACAGAACAGATTAGGTACCACTAACTGTGGTACACATTGCCTGCTAGACTCTGTGGCTAATTGGTATCTACAGTATACAATGTGTAGGTTCTTCTATGTGTATTTTTGTTCTTGGCTTTTTAAAAAGTCCTTTGAGTCATCTTTGTCTGGAGTTTAGTCAGGAATGAATCCAGTATAATTCCAAATTACTGTAGCTCAGCAATGCTATTTACATTTCACTGCTATCCCTATACCAGGCATTCCATCTCCCCCCTTCCATTTCCAGCTGTCCCCCTGAGGCCTGCAGTTTGTGCTTGTGATTTGTAAGGGCTGAACTATGATTATGTACCTTGCACTTCATTCTTGGCTAGAATTGTTACATTATTGACCTGCTTCTCTGCCCTTTCCTGATGCAAGTGTATTTACTCATTAATGCTGGGCTACTGCCTAAGTAGTTTTGCTGCACTTCTGTGGTCCTTAGCTGAATATTCTGCAGCTGTAGGCTCATCTTTGCATATATACATAAAATTCCAATATTTTTCTCACTACTTATTGAACTTGTAATCAGAAGTACTACAACAATTAAGAGCTGTTCTTTTTCTACTTTTTCAACAAGAAGTAAGAGCTGCACTTTAACATGGCTTGTTTCTGTTTGGCTTCAGAATAGCAACGCTCCTGTAAATTGTAATTTAGGATGGACGAATCTTCCCATTACTGCAAACACTAACATTACCCTGTATAACATTATAAAAATCAAAGGGTTATGAGATCTGGTATTTCTTCCTGCTGAAATGCAGAAGTTAGGATTAAGATAAAGGGGGATTGGGCTGGGTTTGGGGTTTTTTATTGTTTTGTTTTAAATGGCAATAAATTAGCTACCTTTTCAACTTCTGTATTATGGTACTTCAGTGATTCATGGATGACTCTACTGGCAAGTTGTGAAGTTCAGTTATACTTACAAAGCCACTGCAATGCAAATTGCTGCATCATGGAAGACCACTGTGTGTTTGGAAATCCAGTGTGGGATACAAGCACAGCTCTTGTGTAGCTCCAACCCAGTTTAGTCACCCATTGTGACTGTGCTCCGACTGTAAATGGGTATGTTGAACAGGCTGCCAATGTTTGGAAACATGATTCTAGCCTGGACAGCAAAGACCTAGTGAAGAGGGATTAAAAAACCATCAGCATCAGAACAAAAGTAGGTACAGGAAGAGAAATTTTTAAAAAAATTATGCAACTAGTTTTGTAACAGATCTCACAAAGGTCTAGATTGCATGAGCCAAAAGTATTTAGCAATAAATGAGGAAATTCCTATGGTTCAAAAAATAATGTAAGAATCTGAGAGAAATGTGGGAATACCTAGAGCTTCTAGATTTGACTTTCAAAGAATTCTTCAGAAGAATGAGGAGCACTTGAGGCATACATGCAGAATACTGCATGGAGATGTTAATTTTGCTGAATCTTTATGCTTCATACACAGTAAGAAATATTCACGTTTCAGAACTTCATGCACAACTGATGTTTTAAAGTATGTTATAACTTCCATAAACTGAAGGCATATAGAATTAAACATTTGGGCCACCTTGGACAAGCCTTTTGATGGTCAGATGTATGTCTAATATTACTATTTGCTGTCTATATTGCAATTTGTTGTCACACTGTTTATATAATTCTGTATACAACAGGGCCATTCACTTGAGAGTTGGACTGAACGATCCTTCTGGGTCCCTTCCAGCTATGGTTCTGTGATTTTACAATTGCTGACAAAAAGAGAAAATAATGGCTTATGATGAAGACTTTGTATATTACTTGGTATAAAATTTCAACAAAACAACAGTGTGAAATGGAGCTCTGCTCGGAAAAACTTTAGAGACACTTGTATCACCTCAGATTCCTTCTAATGTTTTGATAGGCTAAACTCAGAGAAAATTCTTAGGATTCTCATTTTCTACTGACCATCTGAATCAAGGTTTGACATCAGTTATTTTCAGTTTTGGTAAAGGATTATCTTCACATAATTTACTAGAACGTGGATGTTAGGGGGAAAAGTGTGTCTATAAGATTACAAAGCACAGAGTTCACTAATCAGGAGAATGGTAAAATAAATTACTGCACCTTGGTCATAATGATGATGGTTTCACTGTTAGAAACTTGTTAAAACAACAGTGGTACAACAACTGGTAAAGGTCCTGCTGAAAGAGTTTTGCAGAGAAATCCATTGCTCCTCAGTCTTTGAAGTGTGCAACTTAAATACAAAAAGATCTATTGATATGAAGCTCTCACACCTTTTTTTTTTTTTTT
>VYXD01003796.1:145683-283581 GCA_013397195.1 Hylia prasina
CTCAGAGCCGGGCAGGGGTTGTCACCTCTCTAGCGAGTCGCTGCTGGCAGGGCTTGTCACTGCCGCCGGGAGCCTGTCTCGGCCCTAGCGAAGTCTGCCCTGAGCCCCGCCGACTTAGGCGGGGAAGGGAGGCGGCCTCAGCCCCGCTGAGGTGTGTCCTGGGCTGCCTGGGGACACGGGTGGCAGCGCCGATAGAAGCCCTGCTGCTGAGGCTGTGCGGGCACCCCGCTTCCCAGGGGTACCAGCTGTACCTGTTTTTCCAAAATCATAGGTAAGAAATGCTCAGGGGAGAAAAAAAAAAAAATCTCCATGATTAAAAATGGCAGAAGATACTCCAAGGCAAGAAGTAAGTAGGCGTGACACGGGATTCAGGCCCATCGGGACAAGGCCGAGAATAACTGAAGAAAAGTTTCTGTAAGTTCCCTAAATAGATCTGGCTCTAGTGTATAGTATTTCCTTAAGCGACCTGTAGTAACTAGTGGACCATAATATATATTGCAAGTACTATGATAACACTTGATAAGTCCATTTAAGCAAATCTTCCTCCTGGGTACATACAGGCATGCAATTATTAGCACAAGAAAGGAAAGGTACTGTTATCCATAGAGAATGCTGCACAAAGATTGAGAGAAGGCTAACAGAAAATGTCTTCCTATTTATTTCTCTGAAGCGATGCATTTATTTTTATGAATACAAAATGGGTTTTAGTTTTTATTTTTAAAAACTAGGTTTTTTCACTTCATTTGCTTCTTCAACGGCTGCACTCTGAGATTTCAATTTCATTGCACTGAAAACCAAGGATCAGTGTTTTGAGGTTTTCTGGAATTATGAGGTAGAAGATTATATTCTTGTACAGAAATTTCAGTTAGCATGATGTATAGTAATAGAGGTCACTGTCAGCAAGTTAGATGCAGTTACTGAGGATTTTTCTGTCAAAAGCAGTAAATTGTATCTTAAACTACTGTGGAGTCTTGTAGAATGTGTTCTGAAAACACATAAAATCCTTTTTCAAGATCCTTTTTATATTCCCGAATTGAAGTCCAGCTCATTCTTAATGTCAAATTCAAACTGTAATGCAGTTAATATTCCAGCTTTATATAGGTAAATCCTTCAAATGTTAGTCCAAGTTGGTGTCAGTTATTGACACTGTAAATAAAAAGAGTTCACCCAAGTTTTATTCAAACAATTAAAGCCAAGCAGTGGCTTGAGCCATGCAGAGCTATTTTTCCTTTGGGCTAAGATTTTCATATAGTAATCTGGCTGGGAGCCAAGGTGGTACAGATGTCTAAAAGCCATTTCAGACCCTTTAAAAATGGAAAGTCAATTTAAGTGCAAATGGATTGTTTTAGAAACAGGGAAAATAAAACTTCTGTGCTGATGTGTGCTGCTCCATCTCAAGAAATGGTTAGGAAGCTGTAAGAACATCATCTGCAGCACTATGTTTGTGCATGTTGGAGAGAGGGCCACTGGGTGACTCCTTCCTCAGCATTATGTGCTGATGTATGTACAGAGTAAGTGAATTGTCCTTGATACCATCCATAATCCTTGATTAGAAGAAATATTGTATCTATATTATTGACTTTCTAACTGCAGAGAAGAGGGATTTAGTTAGCACTGCAGTGGCTATTTGGTTGCTTTAAGAACTCCCACTACCAGTTTTTGCAGTGTGTTTGCCAAATGCTTTCACAATAACAAGTTCATTGGACAAAAACAATGATTCTTGCTGTGCTAATGCCTGGAGAGGCTCACTAACAAGGGACTCCTGAGTGCAGGCTTGTCTGGGGAAGAGAAACATTTTGTGTTACAAAGACAGAAGTTACTGTCATTACCAGCCTTCTGGCCACTGAGAAAATGGAGAAGAGACTAATGAATTGAGTGTTGATGCACTGTGCCGTGCTGTGAGAGTAATCAAAGAACATTTGTGTATAGGAAGGGGGTTTGAAGCCCTGAAAGTTATCATAATGGTTTGCTTTTGTTCTGCTTAAAGGTTTGGTTGGAGATTTTTGTTGTTTGGGTTTTTTTTAACCTAGCCCTAGTTTTAAGTTATCATCTGAACACACTTAGTGAGATACATTCTGTGCCTGTAGCTTCTCTTTCATTAGTTTTAACAAACTTACCACCCCTAGGAGTGAATTCTCATGGTCCAAGGAAATACAAGGGAGGAGGGCCTATGGATGAGCAACAGAAAAGGAGAGGGGAGAAAAAAGTCTTATACAAACCCTGAGCATAACTGAGCAGGTAAACACTAAACTTTTTACCAGTCTACTCCACAGCTGAACTTCAGTAATGTAGAGCCAGGGAACAGAAAGACTTGGGCTTGATTGCTGTAGGGAAGTTGGGAATGCTCTGCTGGAAGAATCAGCACTTCATTCAGTAGGGATTTTTCTTTTGTGCTTACTGTTTAATTCCTTTTTGTGAGTTTAAACTGACCTGTACTGCAGCAGAATAAACAAGCTGCAATGGGGCTGGAAATCATCCTGGACATGAGTTTCAAGTGGCATTTTAGTAAAGACTCCTGTATTACAGGTGAAAATATGGAGGCATATTCCTCCTAGTGCTAACCTGAGGACTCATTTGCTGCGATGGATTATGTCTCTGCTGTTTGATAAAGCCTTGTAGCTCCTAAAATGGAGAGGGGTGATAGGAAGAAGGTAAGGGAGCTGCAGCAGGAGAATCTATAAGGACAGAAGAGTGCACAGTGAGGGTGATGTCACCAAGAGGTTACAGTATGCAGCTGAGAGAATCATCCATTCCTCATTTGTGGACAGTGGGGCAACTGCTCTTCAGGTAGACATGCAGATGGATAAATGAAGTGCATTAAATCAATCTTCTGCTAGTTCCTTCCTAACTTGTTCTTCTTTTCATGCATTTTTCACATCTCGGCACAGCTCTTGTTTTGGGAGTTGAACACGTGACAAACATTGAAGGAAACACACTGCCACATCAGAAATCTGGAAAATAATTTGAGAAACTTTTGTTGTTTATTTGTGCAAAATTGCTGCAAGGAATTTTTCCCCCTCTGGGAAAAGAACTTCTCTGAATAATGCATTGTATGAGGCCATAGATGCTTTCCTGTTGCCAGAGCTGAGAAGGTGTATGGCTGCAGCTAGAATGGCACTGCTCTGAGATAAATGACTGATAGTATAAGGTTGAGCTTTTTCATCTGAATGCTACACAGTAGGGAAGAGCTCTGCTGAACACAGCTGAGAATTGGCCCGTGGTAATGGCATGTGGTGAGGGGGGAGGAAGTGAGAGGTTTTTCATTCGCTGCTGCTGCATTGTAAGCAACAAGTCATGGCAGGAGCTTCTTGCTGACTGGTCCTCTTTTTCTCCACCCCTCACCTCGTGTCTTCCTCGGACACAGCCTCTATCCTGCTGTGTGGAGAGGGAGTGCTGATACTGGATGTGGAAAAAGGAGACATTTGCAGAGCTACATGTATGAAAACAATGGACTAAGCTATTTTTACACTATTTCTTATGAAATAGATGAAAACTCAAGAAAAATAGTTCATCTCCTGAAGCACGGTAGCATACTGACTGTGGAGAGAGGTACATTCAGTACACTGGGGAGTGTGGAATATGTTCAGCCCACTTGAAATAATGGCATAATTACTGCTATCAGTCTCTTCAGGCAGCTGTTTTCCTAATATTCTGCATGGACATGGGTTTTTTTCCTTCTGCTTTGACCTGTCTCACTTCACACACACTTTCTACAATTTACAAGAAAATTTCATCTCCTTCAGTCTCATGCCACTACTGCAGCACAAATAATAGGGATTTGTTTATCCCTTTGATTCACAGAGTAATGCTTGCAGTAACCCCTGGAGATTTCTGTAGTAAGCAACCTGAAACACTTGAAAAGGATATCATTTCCAGAGGGGTCTGTGTTCATGGCTGAAAGCTTCAACAATATATTAAACTGGGCATTTTGGTGAAAAAACCCCCAAACTCTTTGTATTTAATCTGAGCTGAATTACTATTCCCACATTGTGTGCAATGACTGAAAATAGTGTATTAAATAGCAAGGTCGACTATAAAGCAGGGAGTATCTCTGTTAATAAATACATGCTTCCTTGCCTTGTATGTACCTGGAACTGTTACTAATCTCTGTAATTCAGGAGCTAATTGTCTATCTTCCTTTGTGTCTGAAGTGGGAACCAGCCACTTTTCTTTTGGCTGCCTGAGATTCAAACCTGGAGGGAGTTGAGATTAAGGTATAAGAAAGAAAGGTGAATTCCAAGTAAGGGGAGGTATTTAAGTAAGGAAGTTAAATCTCTTGGTTCCAGTTTCCCAGAGGCACCATGCAGACAAAGACTCTCTTTTCTTGAGTGGTGCTCCCCTCCAGGCTCCATATGCTGGTCCTGTACTCTCATTGTTGTGAATGTCAGTTTAAATGTCCAACTTCCATGTGGATATTCACACTTGAATACTTAAGATGAGTCCTGTGTCTCCCACCCCTAGAATTAGGAACCTGACATCTAGATGGAACAGTATGTAGTGCCTGAACGGATAATGTAATTTTCTGAATACTGTCCTAATCTTTAATTGACAGTAACGAGAAGAATTCTACAGAACAGAATACAGAGGAACTAGAGAGGGGAAATTGGTGGCAATATCTCCTTTTGTCTTGGCAAGGTTCCTTATGTTGGTTGGTGCTTTTTAGTTGCTATCAGCAGTATCCAAAGACACAAAGTTTTATACAAGAAGGTCCATCCTTTGCCCAGATATCTGTGGCTTTCATTCCTGCTGTGCTGTGCCATATTCAAAGTTAATTGGATGACCCAATTTTAAACCTGAAATACAGTATGAACTTGGAGACTGTGTCAGTGCAGTTGTAAGTTGCTTGAAGAGCACATCTACAAGGTTTGGTACAAAGAGCTGGAGGCCAAAACAGAGTGTTGGAAGCACATTAGCAGTTAGTGACTGAAAAGAGAGATGACAATTGGAATGGGAATGTATACAACCACCATATAATAAAAATCAGATTTTTCTATTTTAGTCAAATTCTACATAGTGAGAGGCTGGTGTGAAGACAGTTTAAGGGACAGTTTAAGGGTTCACCATTCCCCTGCATTACAATAAAACACCATCCTACTTCTTTCCATATGCCATTTAGTGTTCAAAATAGATCAGCTGAGCTAAGTTTCCTTTACAAACTAAATCAGACTGTAAGCTTTGTATTTCTGTTTCATTCACCCTGTGCTTTTGAGGCCTCCTCATGTTCTTGTTAATAATTCAGCCTTTGCCTATTCTAGGTTTATTGCTCAGAGAGACAGTACCTTTTGCTGAGTTGAGCATATGGCTCACAGGAGCTATGTCAGGTAAGGAATGCAACCTTTAGTTTTCCACCTATTCTCTTTTGTTGTTAGTCAGCTTTGGAATAGAATTATAATGCACTCAGGTTTGTAACAACTGCTAGCTTGGGTAGCCTGTTACTTTGAAATATCTGGGAAAATGCCAAAGATCTCAAGTGTCTTGAAGACTGTCAAGCTTTTGCTTTTTCTGCTTCTTGTTGCAGCAGATGAGAACACAGCAAGTCCTGAAGCAAACTGGATTAGGTAAGAAAGTTTTTAAATGTCGTCATCTGTGGCACCCTGGGAAAAAACTAAATGTATTGTTCTGACTCACTTCCACAAAACAGACAAATCCTTATCTCATTCTGCTAACATGTCATAATTGTCTTAGAGATGGCAGCTGGGGACTGCTCCTCTGCTTGGAGCTGTATTTATTAGTATTTTCATTTTTTCTGTTCTTTCTCATGTAATGAAATTAAACTATTGAGCTGGCAAAATAGCTAATTCCTGATTTCATCTTGATGCCAAGAACACTGTGAAAGTTATGGAGAACATATAATTAAATATAACTGTTGCTGACAGTTGTTGCTTTGCAATGAGGCCTTCATGCACTTCTGTAACAGCCCAGCTATACTTGATAGGTTGCACTAGAGGTGCAATTCCATTTGTGAACATTCCCTAAGGGTAGAACTGCCCTTTTGGGCTTTTTCAGCCCCTTCTCTTTCTACTGCTGTTCAGAAACTACTTGCTGGAGAGGGACCTTTGAACTGAGTGGTATGTGGCATGATGAAATACAAATCTCTGTGACTGGTAAAATTCTTAGGTGTATTTTTTATGTAACTCTTTAGTCTCACCTCTGAAAGAGAATTCAGTGCTTAGTTTCTACAGGTCTTGCTTGTTGGCTTCCTTCATGAGTGATTGTTATAAACCACACCTTAAAGGCTGTTAGTTTTGACTTAGGAGTCTGTAGTGGTGATAGTTATGATGTGGGGCAGTGCCTAAAGTATTGGAGGAGGAATAAGCTTTTACAATCTTGATACAATAAGAAAGGATGGATTGTGAAGAGTGCAGCCTGTACTGCTTTCATTGTAACTCCTGTCTGAAGAATTGACTCATGGTATACCTTTTGCTGCTCGGGTTCTTTGCCAAAGAAATAAAATGGTAGCTTTCCTTCTCATCAGGATTCATGGCCCTGTCAGTGTCAACCGATTGTGAAATGAAACCTGGGGCTTTCATTATCAAAAATTTTAAAAAGCAAAAAAAAAAATCAATGCTGTAGGTAACAATTTCCAGCTAAGGATTTGCACATTGTGAGTGTTAGCTCTTTTAAAAAAAGCCCAAAATTCTTGCATAGAATACTAACGTATGTGTATAGTGACAAGAACAGCTCTTTTAAGTGGCTGTGATAATGGAGCTAATGACAGGACAGTTGGCACTGTTGTGCTGAGGTGATCTTCACCCTTGCAAGACAAAATGTAGTTAGATTAGCACAGTTTTTGCAGAGATAGACAGTTATCCATGTGTATAAAAGATTTGACTCCTGTTAGCTAGCAGATGCCTGTGCCCTTGACAAAGCTGTTTTACAAGATAGATATGTCTATAGATGCACAGTGATTTGTAGTATATGCCACAGCTTCTTCTCCAAATGCTTTGTGACTTGAAAACATATAAATGTTTTGGGGACTGTGTGGAGGATCTTGTGGATGCAGTGATGATACTGCACTGGTAAGGCTGCCCTAAGCCCAAGGTGTATCAGATTGTCATAGTACCAACTAAATCTTTTACTCTATCTTTGGCACAGTTCTTTGCAATGGAGGCTGTCCTGAACTTGCAGGTGTGCAGTTGTGCCTTACCTTTGCTGCCTTCCCAGCCTTTCCTCCTTCTTGTATTTGGACCCAGGTGTGCAGGTCTCAAATAGAGCTTTTTAACTGCAGTCCTGCATCTCCTTGTTCCAGGTGTTCTATTTTCTACCTGTGGCTTTAAGGATACAGAAGTTTTTTGCAGAACAGTTTTTTAGGAGGACTCTGTGTCACTAATAAACAGCATATTGTAAATGTTTTGGTAAAGAGTTTATAATATCCTACAGTGGGGGAGCTATCTTGTGAAGGGGAGGTCACTTATTTTACCATGGGTAGCTTAAGTACAGCTGTAAGCAGACACTAAGTAGAGATTTGAGATTCATATGGAAATGATGTTGTATGGTGTTGTATGTAAAAATAGGTACAAGAAGGTAGAGGCATCTCTGGCACTATTTTTGTGGCTAATAAAGAAAAATATAGAAATATTTAAGGAACTTTTTCTCCTGGCACTGAAATCTGAAACAACAGAAAATGCTGCTTTAAAACAGTTTGGAAGAGTGCTGTCTCCACTCATTATGATTTCCTGGGTAGGTATAAAATTACAACAGTGGTCCTGATCCCAAAGGGAATCTTGTCTTTATATTTGACTACTTCTTGGAAAAAGAAAAATTCCATCCATTGTTTTGTTTCCTAGATACTTCCCTGCACAAGCAGAATCTACTGAACTGTTCCAGGTGGGAAGTTTCCTGATTTCTAGTAGTGTTCTCTGGTACTTCTACCCTCAGCTTAGGCATTGTGCAAATGTGATAGAAAGAGGGAAATGGTTCATGGTAGCTCACTGTAAGAATAATTTGTTCTATTAGTCTTTGGTGAGCAACACTGTTGAGAGTTCTCATCTCTTCCATGGTCTTCCTTCTTCTATTTTTCTCTGTTACCCAGCCTAGTGTGAACAGAAGGGTAGAAATTAACTGTGGTTAGCTTGGGCCTGAAAGACAGGGCAAACATTTTCAGTAACTCTCTCTCTGTCTCTCTCTTTTCTCTCTCTCTCCTTTCTCTCTCTTTCTCTCTCTCTTTTTCTTTTTTTCTCTCTCCTCCTCTCTCCCCCCCACCCTTTTTTATTGTTTGTAAGTATGTACAGAAACTGTCCAACATTCTAACACAAAGGAAGAATTACTACTGACAAGAAAAATGGAAATGGAGAAGTAGCTTAGTGTGGTGCAGTGATTTTTCAGAGAAAAGGTTGCCTGTAGGATTAAGGCATCCTGAAGGTCTGTCCTCTGAGCATACCAAGAGTCTGGCTGATGGTAGAAAATTATTTTTGTGCAAATGCTTAGCAGCTCACTGCAGGTTTTTCAAAACCTGTCATCCCAGTGAGGCATTTGTTTTAAAAAACATTTTAAAAAGCTATTATTCCATATAGATGAGGGGTTTTTATTCAGAAAAAGGAGAAATTGTTGCAAAGTTCCCTGTCCTGGTTACTGCATACTTTTTAATACCTTAAAAAATATTAAAACCTGGAGGTATATGGACAGCAGAAGCTGTTCTCCCTCAGGGTTCTTCAAGTTTCTGATCTCTAAATATGTTACTGGACAATTAGGATGTAACTAATATTCACTGACCTCCTCTCTGCTGTGGGGCAATCCTGTCACTTGTAGTATGTCCATACCACTTGTTGCTGAGCTATTTGATACGTCATTCTGTTTGCTTTATGGAATTGGTATAAAATCTGTTCCAAAAGAAAAAGAAATTAAAAGCTTTATTTCTGATATTGAAAGAATGCAACATGGCCTTTGATAGCAGTTTTCCTGCATATATGGGAAATAATCTTAGTGCATAAAACATGTAGAGTGGGATGGCTGTTTTCATGTCTCCTGGCATATTTTTTACACTGTATTTTAAACCTACTGGAAAGATAAATGAGAGACATGATTAATTCCAGTTCACTTGGAAGAAGAGGGCAAGTTCGGTGCACATGTTGTTGTCTCCACTTGTTCTCTCAGCATTTCTGTCAGTAGTTACATGGATGATCTTTATAACTTGTATTTAGCCTGTGAAATGGATGGAAAGACCTTTCAGACTACCTTTGCCAATACATTTTCTTCTGCAGAAACAAACCGAACGTAAATGTCATCTGTGGTATGAGCTACTGTAGCAGATGGAGCATTGAATTAATGGTTCTGAGAGGCAAGCCAGGAGAGATGGTGAGATAAATACAGTAGATATAGCACATAATTCAAAAAACTTCCTGTGATTAGAAATGAATTCAAGGAAAAAGATTGTATCTTCAGAAGTTAAGGGTATTTAAAAATCACTTTAACTTTTTTACTTTTGGAAAATCATTAAAAATCATTTACAACTATGTCAATGGTGAAAATTCCCTGTCAGTTAAATTAAAAGGATATTTTTCAGCTGTTGATCTTCCATTACATTGTTTTGTAATGAACATTTTATATATACCAAAAAGTAAGCAATTTGCTTCTAAGCTATATCTAGTATGATGCCTCAAGGTTTGTGACGAGACACTGTCTTAGTGAAAAAATACTATAAAACTGAACTGATAGCTGTGTTGAAAACTGTATATTGTCATGAAATGAGGAGGAAGGACTGGTGTTAGAGTAAGTGACTTGAATTTAACAACTGCTAATGTGTAGGAAAGTGATGTTAGTGCATCTCCCTTGCTGATGTTTGTTTTATAGCTCAAGAAGTAATTTATTTGCTGGCAAAAGGTTTGGAGGCTCTGCAGAAGACAGCTTACAGGAAACTAAAGGAATATGTGCATGATTCATGTAAGGCTGAGTTGCTTTTCACTACTGATAGTTTGAGCTCTTTACAGTTTCAAGAGTGAAGGACTATGGTGACTGATAATAGATTCTGTAATACAGAGAAACTAACTGATTTAATGGCTGGGCAAAAGGTGGTAATGTGGTGATTTCTGATGGCTTAAGGTTGCTCAGCTGAGAACTTTACAGAATTCAGCAGCACTCCCAAGAAAATGTGTTTGGTTTCATGTTCCCTCATAGCAACAAACTGGCTGCTGTGAAAAGAACACCTCTTGACCAGTCTGCCAAAAGGCCTTTGGAATAGAAAATCCATCCACTGTCTGAGAGGGAAAGTGAGTGCTCTTTGTGACAGGCTGAAAGACTGGGGACGAAACATATTTGATATAACATCCCATTTTACAATTACTTCAGGTTTCATTAGTGAATTAACTGGACATATAAATATTTATGACTATCTCAGATGTCTATTACTGGAGGAAATAAATAATTCATTATAGAGAATTACCTTTGTACAATTGATACCACAAGGATATGAATCAGATATGGCAATTTCCCAAAATGCAGCACAGTATATTGTTTTTGCTGGAACATTCTCAAGTGAGTATCTTGTTGATTGTTTTTTTAAGCTGGTAACACACCTTCCATTATGTGAAGAGTAGTGATGGGAGAAAGTCCATTTACAGAAATGTGAGTATAGTAAAAGTATACTGACAGCTGGGACAATTCAAGGAACCTATATACAATATGTAATTTCTCTTTGACATTGGGAAGGTTTTTGTGTAAATCTATCAAACTACAAGCATCATTTTGAATGTGGGTTTATTTGCCTTATTTGTTATGCTTCTGCTTCTGTAGATTGGTTGAAATAAACTTTGCACTTGTCAAAAGCTAGAGGAAAAAAAGAATAAAAGGAAAACAAGGAGGAAAAATTAAATTTTGTTGACTGAGTGGCATTAAATAAAGGATTGAATACTCAGTGTGACCAATCAATTATCAAACTTGAAGCGGGAGGCTGGACTTCAGTGGGAGGTTTTGGTCACATACTGTGTTTGAAGAGGAATGATGTAGTAAGGCAGGCCAGAAAATTAAAGGAAGGGAATTCTTATCAGCCATTTTGAAGGAAAATCAGCCTCTCTTTTCACAAAAAGCCAGCATGCTGCAGAGGTCAGGAGGAGGGACTTAGAAAAGAGGAGCAAATGTGTTTCAGATCAAATACGTTTCAGAGTAACTGACACAAGCTTGAAATAAGTGACTGGGGACTCCTGGTTATAGTGAGAAGCTGAAAAAGTTTGAGATGTCAGGACGCTGAGGCTGAAGTCAAAACAAGATATCTGTTGATTTTACTGTTTATTTATGTTCTTTTCAATTGCTGAACTAAAGGGGTTTTCAGAGACCCTGTTAAGTCTGTGCATATATTATTTCACTTCACACATATCTTTNCTATAGTGAGAAGCTGAGACTGAAGTCAAAACAAGATGTCTGTTGGTCAGAGACCCTGTTAAGTATGTGCATATATTTATTTCACTTCACACATATCTTTAAAAATAGATAAAGCTGAGAGAGGGTTTCAAGGCATGGGAGAGCAAGCTGCCAGATAGTCTACAAAGTCACATGTCTGACAAGAGAAGCCCAAATGTACTGCTTTGAGCTTCAAGGGACACTTACAGCAAACCATGGGGCTGCCTCTGCACTGTTACCTGGCAGCTGTTGATGAGACTTGTGAGAGGACTGTTGGGTGGGACATTGCTCTAATGTGTAGAGTTGTAGCTTGGTATGTCTGTGTAGGAGTCACCTTCCAATACAAGGTATTACTATTGAAAGGTACTAGTTTGTCTAATATATGTTTGTCTAGTTAGTCTGAAGCATATATAAAATATGGTTTCTGCAGTACAGGAGGTGAGTTCTAGTCAAGAGTATCTCTTGAGTTCTCCTAGGATTGAACTCCTAGGATTGTTTTTGAAATGCAGGCTCCATTTGTAATGCTATCTTGTAAAAGGAGCATCCTCATTACACCACATCACTCACACCATTTAAAGATATCCGTAATTGGGTCATGTCAGTTTCTGGTTTGCTCATCATGCTTTTATGGTGCTTCAGACTTTGTTCTTTTAGCAGGTACTCTCTGCTGAAACAGTAAGTTGGGCTATTTTCAAAGGGTATCCTTACTAAAGGGGAAAAGACCCACTGTCACATGAAGTGATAGAAAATAGCTGAAGCTGAAATATTGTTAAAAATGTAACACGGTAGATCCTATTTCATATTGTCTGTACAATCCAATCTACTTTTAGTCTACTTTAACTGACATCTCAGTTCAGTGCTGCTTGTGCTGACATACAACTATTTTATCTATTCTCTTTTTCTGTTTTCTCAAACGGTATCACAAAATGTTTTTCTCTTTTGAGTTCTGAAACTCCGCAGTATTGAACACAGGGCTGTTATGTAAACATTTTATACATAAACAGTATATATAAAAGAAAACTAAATAACTGCTAATGAACTGCTAAAGGCTGATTATTCAAGGTTATAGTTACTGTACTCAGTGTGTGATACAGCATTCTTACCTGTCATATTTTCTCTTTGTGAATTAAGTTCAGGCATTCTCTTAAGTTTCTTCCAGACCATCTGCAGCAGCCCAGGAGTTAATCTGGGAGAAAGGCCAATTTGGTACTTTATTCTGTGTTTAAATTCTATTCTGAAAGTTCGTGGGCAATTTTGTTGTTATTAAATTGTTTCTCTTCAAGATCACAGCTCTTGGAGGCGTTAATCTCCTTCAAATCCCCTGAATCAGTAGGAATTGAAATTGATTAGTGCTTCTCAGTGTGAAATAGCTGACAGGAGCAAGCTCTGAGAATTTTTGCTTTTGTCAGTATTGGTATCTATTGTTTCTCCTGGGGTGCTTGTATCTTTTCACTTAATGGGATAGCTGAGTATTTGGTGATGTGTTTTTGTTTTAGTGGACATCAGGCCTAAATGTCAATTCTGTAGACTTGTGTGATGAAGATAAATCAGATCATTCTTATTGATGACCATATATCAGAATGTGTAGTAAAGTGGACCAAGGTCTAAATTACTTTTCAAATTTATAAGGCCAGGTATTGTACTGGATTCATATCTGAGAGCATTGGAATACTGCAGCCATATTGTTTGCTGTTCCCAAAGTAGAAATGCATAAGCCAGGAAGATTAGAAAAGGTCCACCAGTAGTTATATCAGCTTGTTAGAGACATTTTTCTTCTTGCTTTATATTAATATTAACAAATGGTGAGGTCTCTTTTGGGTTCAGATCATAAAAAAAAAAAGTTGGTTTTGTTATTACCTGTAGATTAAGGCATTATTTAATAACATACACAGGTGTAATAGCTCTGAGCTGCTTCTGTGTTTATCAATATCTGTCCTTTTTTATCTGTACCCCAAAACCCTAACTGATTTTCAAATTCATTGTGAGCAGTAGTGGATACTGGCTTTGTCCAATCACCTTTAGACAGTCACAGAATCACAAAATATGCTGAGTTGGAAGGACCCACAAGGATCATTAGTCCAGCTCTCTCGGGTTTCTTTTGGGTTGAGCTCCTGGCCCTCCAGAGCACCATCCTCAAGAGTCACACCATGTGCCTGAGAACATTGTTCAAATGCTTCTTGAACTCTGTCAACTTGGTGCTGTGACCACTTCTGTGGGGAGCCTGACCACCCTTTCGGTGAAGGACCTTTTCCTGATGTCCAACCTCAACTTCCCCTGACCCAACTTCAGGCCATTCCCTTGTGTTCTGTCATTGGTCACCACAGAGAAGACCCCTCCTCTTCCCCTCACAAGGAAGTTGTAAACCTGTGATGAGGTCTCCCCTCAGTTCTCCAGGCTGAACAGGCCAACTGACCTCAGCTGTTCCTGTTACAGCTCCCCTTCAAGGCCCTTCACCATGTTCATTGTGCTTCTTTGGACACTTCCCTATGGTTTTAGTGCCTTATATTGTGGTGGCTAAAACCACACACAGGACTGAAGGTGAGCCCCCCTCAGAGCAGAGCAGAGCAGCACAATCCCCCCCTTGCCTGGCTGGCCCTGCTGTGCTGATGCCCCCAGGACAGGGCTGAGCCTCCTGGCTGCCCTCACTGCTGACTCACGTTCCACTCACCAGTGACCAGGACCCCCAGGTCCCTCTCTGTGGCACTGCTCTGCAGCACCTCATTCCCCAGTCTGTCCTCACATCCAGGGTTGCCCAATCCCAGGCACTTTCCCTTTCTGAACTTCACATGGTTGATTGCCTGACCCTCTTTGTTGACATCTCTCTGCAGGGCCTCCCTGCCTTTGAGGGAGTCAGCAGCTCTTCCCAGTTTTGCATCATCTGTGAACTTGCTCAGTATCCCAGTCCTGCCTCTTGTCTGGGAGCACATCAAGCCAGTTGCTTGGGCTTTGCTATAGAATTCAACTTACATAGCTATAGGGCAAGAAAGCATAACCCAAGGAATACATTTATAATCTATTAAACTTAATTCTTTAGAAGTTCTTTTGATAACTGCTCCTTGAAAATAGCTGCTGAAGTAAGTTTAAAATAATGGATTCTATCTCATATGCCTATTATTATTTTTGAAGCCTGTTAAAGGAAAGAAATTATGCAAATTGGTGTCACGCTAGGCTACTGCACACATGCTGGTAATGCATAACAACTAGCTCACTGATGAAAATGCTTCATCTTAAGCAAGAAGTCATTGTCAGTGCTAAGAGAGATTCTTCGTATCATGATGAATAGTTTATTATTTTTCTTAGGGATAAAAGAGAGTATCTCTTCTTATTAAAATCTGCATTAGAATAAACTGCTGTGAAATAAATACTGGAGAATTATGGTGATGAATTATGATTGATTGCATTATACAATTAAGGTATATTGTGAAACAATAGGAAGATCCCTTCAAAATACTAAGTAGTTATTGGTCACTCTTTGTGAATGACAAAGTGGCTTTAATTCTTCAGCTCCTGCTTGTAAAAGACTCAATAAATAGATCAAGCTCAGTATCAATTAGTGTCACAACGATCTTTAGCATTAATGAAACAAAGCTGCTGGGATTGAACCAATTTATTTGTAGCTCCATGACCACATCCTAAGCTAGCAGACACTACACACACTCGTGTTGTCTAATACTGGGCATGAGAACCAGTACGTGGAACACAGCTCTGTGCAGGACTGGCTGAAACAAGCTCTCCCTGTGAGGAGGCTGTCTTGGTGCTGAAGAATTCTGATACGCTTAGCAGGACAGAAATCCAATATAAGATAAGCTGGTTTCAGAAAATAGGTCACTAATGTAAGGTTGCAGTTATTTTCTTCCTACATCTATGAAGTTTATCCTACATCTGTCTTAGATTTCTTCTTCCTTGTCCAAAGCTTATCAAACTTTCTGATTAAGACTGCAGTGAAGAACTTGGTTTTGGTCTGTGGGTCATCATTCTGTTGCAGATTTCATCCTTCCATTTTAGCACTAACACATGCATTTTGTTTGCCCTGTTAAATTGTTACTGAAGGAGGCAGAGAAAACCTTCTCAGGTATTGATTTTTCACTCATGGGGAGTGCACCTGGTAGTCACCTGATTTGCCACCTACAGTTTATAACTGAATGGGCTCATGGGATTATAAGCTTTATTTTAGTGCTGAGTTCACAGCCTAGTTGGAATTGGTGTGTTAGATGTTAGTAATTTGTAACTGCTTTAATGTATTTTGCTTGTTGGAATTCTATTTCATTAGCTACTATAATAGCATCTCTGCAATAGGAATGTCACTGATCAGAACTGATTGTTTGAGTTGTTCTTAACAGGCTTTCAGATATTTGGATCTGGTCTTGAAAAATAATTTCTGCTTAATAACGTTTAATTAATGTAATAATCATACTAACTGATTAGGTACATGATTTTACAGCATTTCGTCCTCAGAGTTGAAGGTATGGAACTGATTAATTAGCAATCAAATAAATGAAATGTATTGCAGCTCTGTGTGAATGATCAGGGCCTTTATTTTCAGTGGTACTCAAAATTTCAATAGAAGTTTTTGTTGATTTCTCTTTTAGTAGCAAGATACTCTACCTCACAGGATGACTCTCAAAAATACTTGGTTTACTGTGTGCTGGAAATTATGTTTTATATATATAATAATATATATAGTAACATATATGTCATGGCTGGGTGAGGCCATAGCTGATAATGTCAACTTCACCTTCTGAATTCTTCTACAAGGAGTTATAATTTAGTGTGGGACCAATACTGAGTTCTCTACATATAGTGAAATCCCTTACTTTTGAATATATCATTCTTACTCTTCCACAGTGTTTGTAAATGCCAGAAGTGCATAAGCCTGCTGTTTCACAAGAGAGGCAAGAGGGCTAAGGTAAATGGAACACTGCAAAAAGGAGCCCTGTCTGTGAATTATTTGTATGGAAGCAGTATTTTTGCTACTTTCACTGCTATTGGCTGCTATTGCTATCATGTCCCTACCAGCTATGAGAGAACTCAAAATTGTCTAGTACTGTGTAGCATGATTGTTAGAAAGCACCAGGCTGAAGTGAGACTCTTACTAATTCTAAAATCTCTACAGATGGTGCATCTTGCTGTAAGCTAGAAAAGGGTGCATTTTGGAATGCAGAAGGGAATCACTGTTATGTAGGAGTTGAGGGAGGCAGTAGTGAAAATAGAACAGTAATTGTAACGCTATTTCTCTGGCTTATGAGTCCCTTTTCTTCTTATAATTTTGGAGGAAGAGAGCTGTGATAATGAATTAGTGAGAAAAAGTTGCTGATTTTATTCCAGATGTAATTATTTCATTAACAAGATCTGCACATTATATATAGAGTTTGGATTTTTTTGTTTTGTTTTCACAACCTAGGCAAATATCACAGTAGAGCTTCTGGGACACCACATATCTTTCCAGATGGCTTTTCTGAGGCTGTTTAGAGCCATGGAATACAGTCTAAAGGCTGTGGTTCACAGATGGAAAATTGATTTGTGCACTGTCTGTAACCTATACTTCTTACATGATATCTTATATCTTATATGATATACATAATACATGGAGTCTGTTTATCATGGGAATACCATTAAGGGATGGTAATATGAAGTCGTTGATTCTAATGTTGATCTTAGAGAGAAATATTTTCTTTAAAAGTAGAGAAATGTTGCACTTTTGTCTGACTGCCATTTAAGTTAGTCTGTCATGCCTGGTCTGATTTAATTTGTTCTGATGGCAGAGGTTTGCAAAATAGAAGAGGTCAGGTGTTATGAGGGAATCGTGAAATTTACTTTGATGGGGAATATCTCTTCATGGATCAAAGAAAGAAACATTGTCAGTGACTGAAACCAATAAATAAATATTTGTCTTACACTATTGTCTGGGTCAGTCAACTTTTTCAAGATTTTAGTTATCTCTGCTTAAAAGAAAAAATCATGCTCTTTGTCCCTATTCCAGCCTCAGAGCCTCTTGAGTAGACTCTATCAGGTTGTCCTTGTTGCTTTCCTTCTGTCTTTTCCCAAGTATGCAAAACACTGGTGGAGTGCCAGGGGCTTGTTGGTGGCATGTAGTCATGCCTCAAATTGCATAAACATGCACAGTCCCAAATAGCTTTGTGTAATATGTTCCCTATCCAGTAGAGTTAATTGCCAAAGTGTGTTTTCAGCATCTGGTGTGGGCTATTTTGCTTGCCTACAAGGAACAAATTTAACTGCTGAGAAGTTTTCTCCAACTGATGGCAGAAATACTTGTAATTGGCAGGTCTCTAATATGTTGAGGCTTCTTCTGGGGAGGGTACTGCTGAGTTTTTTATGGCTAGAAGTCACTCTCTGTACATCATTTCAAAGCCCAGAGATGTCTGAGGCCTGTTGTGAGGGGAGTAAAAGGAGAAGTTTCTTCCTAAATAAATTTCAGCTGCAGTATTTTAGTGTTAAGATCTGAATGTGTGGTTGTTGCAGAAGTTGGTGTGTTCATACATAATTTTTCACTGTATAAATTAAAAGTGAATGGCAGCTTCTGTTAAAGCAAGGATATTTTATTTTCTGAAGCGTAACAAATTGGGGAACAGAAAAAGCACAAACTTTACAATTTCAGCTGTTCCCCATAATGTTTACATTTTGTGGTGGTTTCAGGTTTTTTAAATCCAGATTTTACATTGTTGAAGATAATAGCAGATACTGTTTTGCTTTTTCATAGTGTAAAGTAATGACTTCTGTTGTAGGAGTGCAATGATGTCATAGATACAAAAGGCACTTTTACTGGTGGCAGGTGTAGAAACTTATTTAGATAGGTATTGAGTGCAAGAAGAGTTTGTTTTGGTTTAAACAGAAGAGGTTTATGGTACATATTTCATGTAGTGCATAAATATGCCATCTGTAAATGCTGCCATGTTATTACAATGCACAAGAATTCTCACTAAAATTTTTCTTCAGTCCTCCATCATGACTCCATCGGTCAAAATTTTACATTAGATTTTATTTTGCCAACATTGTCTTCTGGTACAAAGAAATGTTAATGTGTTTTTAAAATTTGGAGGTAGCATTTTAAGGGCTGTAATTTTCAGAACAAGAGCAGGCAATGGCATTAGATTTTTTTGGTTTTTTTAAGGATAAATGTATTTATTACACAACAATTGCTTAGAGGGACACATCATAATAGTACGTTGGTACAAAGAGTGCTGTGTATCATTTTCTGATAAATCTGAGTGATAGGATACTTGTTATAGTGGCAGAGAATTAAATGTCAGTCTGTCTTTGTTTTCCTTGTAAGGTTGTATCAAAGCTATTTCCAGTGTGTTCTCCTCTGTTTCTTTGCCCATGAATGTCTTTAGCATTTCACCCTGTGTTCAATATGTTGTTATGTTGGGGTTTTTTTGTGAGGTGCAACTGTTCCCATGTTTGTATTCTCCACCATACCCACCCTGCAAACTTTCTTGAGCTTGGCTTATCAGGAGCTCCATATCTGTAGCTGCTGTTTCAGTGTGTGTAGTACAGTCTGTTCACTGATTTCAGAGAAGCCTTTCACCTCACCAGCTTCTCTGTTGATCTGCTAAGTTTGTGTGTTCAGAATACTGTTCTTTATTTTCAGCAAGCTGTATTGGATCAAATATTGAGTAAATACTAGAATAACTTATGTTATTATAGTAGATAAATTATATTGATTCTAGCTTTTTTCTTTTTTTTTTTTTTTCAAACTCACTCCCCTTTTGTTTTCTCCTTTATTTTTTGGCCTTCTTTTGGTGAAGAGACCAAAGTAATTCCATACATTATTTGGCACCAGCTTTGGTGCAAATACAGATTTACCAAGGAGGGAAGTAGAGGTTTTCTGTGGTTTTCACTAGAAATGGTGAAGAGGTATGCCAGCAAGTTTTTAAAATTATTTCAGGCAGATCAGGTGTGTTTAGCAAGGAAATGGCTCAAACCCTGAAGTTTCAGTGTATGTTTGAGGTGCTTGTTGATCCATCTCCAAAAATTGGGAACTTTTGCACTCATTGATGATGTTGTCTTCAGTTGCCTTTGTCACAATCACACTCTTATGAATGGACACACTTGGACTTTACATCTCCTGGTTAAGCATACAGGTAGCTAATATACCTACTGACAGCCACCAAATGGGCAAAAAATTTTCTTTCTCAGAGAAACCATCAACCAGTGAGCTTCCCTAATAATGATTAATATAGGAAAGTTAAGTTAATACCATCTTAAATTTCATCTTCCCTTTGTCTAATTCCAGTTCAGGGACAAGATGTATCTTCTCACTACTTTACATGAAATCCTAAAAGAGTATTGTCATTTTCCTAATCACCAGAACTTACCATGTAATTCCAGGGTGTCCTTTGCATAGACTGTAGTGGTCCATTTGCTGCAGGATCCAATCAGGAGTGTCTGGGGAAACAACAAGTCCCCTGACCTGAACATCTTCTGAAGGTGTTGAGCCAGTGTAACAGACCATAATACACTCTGACTGGCACAGAGAGAGATAAGTGCAGTTACTGAGAAACATCTCAACAGTGATAGATCACCCAGTGATGAACCTCTTGGCCACTTTCAAGTTGACTTGTATTTTATGACACCAGCCAGCCCAGTCTTAACTTTTGTTAGTTGTATGTAGCCTTGTTTTATATATATCAGATATATTGAGGCTATAGCCACTGAATGCCTGTCTGGCCATCTCCAGGGAGGATTACACAAATTTATGGAAAAACCCTGACACAGCTTTTTAAAACCAGAAATAGGACCTCAAGCTCTGTTAATTCAGTTGTGTAAAACGTGGATTTAACGAGGGTGCAGTAGAGGGAAGGGTAGATTTTGTCAGAACTTGTTAAAATGTGTTTATGCATATGGGGCAATGTTTGAAGCAAATAATACACTGAAGTAAGGAAAGAGAAGTGATTTCCAGTGTTTTCTTTCCACTGAGTGATATATTTCTGTCTGTGATCTTATATTTCTGATCTTATTGTCTGTGTCTTTTTTCCATTTGTGATTCTATCTGTATTTCTTCTTAAATTAGGACAATATTTGATTTCTTTATCATAAGATGCCTTCTCTAGTACCAAGTTACTTAGGGCTTCCCACTGTATGTATGTCTGCTTTATTTTCCAGGAAGCCATTGTATGGATTGTTTCAATATAATTCCAGTATGATTGGACTAGAATCATTAGCTGATCCCTCAGATACCTGGGAAATTATAGAGACTATTGGGAAAGGAACTTATGGTAAAGTCTATAAGGTTGCTAATAAGAAAGATGGAAGCTTGGCAGCAGTAAAGATTCTGGATCCTGTCAGTGTAAGTAAAAAAATGTTAAACTGTAACTTCAATGTTAATTTAAAAGAATTCTTAGAATTGAAATGTAAATCAATTGTGTAAGATATTGAGAACATCCAGAAGGGAACAATTTTACAGAATGCATTTACAGAAGGAGTTTAGTACCAGCAACTGAATGACAACTTAGAATTTCATCATCTTATTTGGGGACAGCATTTGCCTAGTTTCTATTTTAGGTCTGTGTAATTCTTCTGCTACAAATTTAGTTATCTTTGCTTGGAGCATGCCAGTTATGAGAAGGAACAGAGGCCTTCCTCATAGGGCCAGTGTAGCAGGGAAAATACAAGATGCTGTTAACCTGAATGTTCTTGTTTTATTCTGTGTACTCCCTAAAAGAATTACTTTTTGCCATCATAGAAACACTGTGAAGTTTAGGATATTTTAGAGTTACCTTTTATAAGCAGATAACAGTGTGAGGCAGTAATTAAGATAGAAAGAGAAGAGCACTTCCCACATCCTCAGAGGTAGTTCTGTGCCGGCTCTGGTTTTAGTGGGTATTAAATGCTTGGCTTCCCATAAGAACCAAGGCCCTGGTTTTCAATGGAAAATTTAACTAGCAGCTGTTCAGATTGGATCAGGCTGGAGGTTGATCATGACAGCTGGGCTAAAATATTTACTAAAAAATGTTATGTTTCTGTCATCAACCACTACTGAAATCCATTGTGGTTTTTTCTTGTACAGATCTGAGGAAGGCACAGGCCTAAATTTTCTTATAGTCAAGTCTGTGCAGAAATGAGGAATTTCAGCACTAAAGCACTGTTCTGAGTTGTGGCCTGTGTGCTGGTATAAACACTATTTTGTAATTGTCACAGAATTTTTCATTAACAATTACCTAGTAACCTTTTCTTATTTCTTGGGTGTTGTTTTGTCTCTCATTGTTTCTGGTGTATGTCTTTCGTGATAAAAATGTATTTGGTTTTACTAAGCCCTTTGAGGCTTAGTGAAATTGTTCTCTGTTTAATCCTATCTGATGACTGTAGAAAAAGGAAGAAATCAAAGGTACATTTAGTTCACATGTTAAAAACATGCATGATTTAAAAACAGGTTAAAAGTCATACATGTGTGAATTTCTTCCTTAGACAACTGAGCAGAGTTAAATATAATTTTTAATTTTCTTGTTAAGCACATTATGTACTGGAAGAATTGTTGAAGAACAACTGCTTGATTTACACAGTATGTAAGAAGAGGACAAGTGGCACAATTCTATATGCATGAAATGTCCAGTATAGTGTAGTTTCAGCTGCATTAAAGTAAAACCATTTAAAAGTACAAACTAAGAAAAAATTAGGGTGTTTTTATCCATGGGAGTTTGTTCTTGGTTTATTTGGAGTCACTGTCTTTATCTGTTCTGTATGTTTGTGTTTTTATTTAGGATGTAGATGAAGAAATTGAAGCTGAATATAATATTTTGCAGTTTCTTCCCAATCATCCTAATGTTGTTAGATTTTATGGGATGTTTTACAAAGCAGATCAATATGTGGGAGGACAGCTCTGGCTAGTACTTGAGGTAAAAACATTTTGACAATATTACATCTTACCTTAGCAAATGTGGTTGGATTTTTGTTTGTTATTGCTAAAAGAGTCACAGGCTGATAGATGATGTGTCATAGCCTACTGTTGAAAATCACATCCAAACTTCAAAATTCGTTTAATAGGGAATGGTCTTGCATTTTGTATCTGTTTGAAATGCTACATTCTGCCTCCAAAATAAGCAGATCTTTTTATTTGGTTTTTTTTTTTCTTTTTGTTTTTTCTTTTTCCCTTGTTAGAGGAAACATGAGATAAGATATTTATCTAAACTTTTGGGGAGCTCAGGCATTTGAGGGGAATGCAAAAGATTATGAAGTAGTGACATGGAGGGGAGTTACTTACAAATAAGCTGCCTGCTGCAAAAGTGAACAGTGAAAGTATAATGGGAAGGTCTGTTTTATGGTCATTTTAAAGTAGGGATTGATTGTTGTTGGAAACCTAGGAACAGAAATGCCTTCTGTTAACTCTTCTTGTTCAGTGGCAAGCACTTGTTCAGTTCAGCACTCTTACAATGTCAGCATTTCTTTGCTGATCTTATTTCCAGTTAAGTGACTGCCAGAGGTGGTTGTAGAATGAGGGTTCATTTCTGGGCTTAATTGATGCAGAACTCTGCACAGGCAGTTATTGCTCTGATGAGCAGTAACAAACCAAGCATTTCTTTCTTTCATAACTAGACTGGTAAAAGCTAGGATTCACTTTTTAATTACTGATTGTTTTAAAAATTCCACTCCCTGTTCTTGAATGATGACTAGAATCAGAATAGGGAATCTTTATTTCCACTGCAAGTTGTGGAATCCCAACAGAGCATCTAACCTCTATGTACTGGAGTAGTATGTAGCTTGAATGAAAACTTCTGAATGTGTTTCCTCTTAAATTTCAGTGACTATGGAAAAGTGACCTTAGTATTTCTGATTTGGTGTTGGTTCTTTTGTGTGCATGCTGGATTTGTGTTGAGTTTGGGCTTGGTTTCCTCTGCATTTTCTTTTTTAATAAAAGATTCTTGTCTCTAAAGATCCATCAAGTGCCAAATGACAGAATTTTATGGTGCAAAATCATCACATACTCTGAAATAAAACTGAATGTAGAATTTGAACAAGTTGTATGTGTGTGTTAATTTTATCAATTAAGTATGTGCATTTCAGGTGGGTTTTGGGGCACATAATCCAAAGTTCGGAAGAAATTTGACATTATAAAAAATGTGTTTTCTTAATATGTGAAAATTTACTGGACAACCCAAGCTATTCCTTGCCTCAGAACTTACAGCAGATTTATGCATGCGTAGCAGTGACTTGTGATATTATAAATTAATGACACATTTTCAGTAAAGAGGAATATATAAAGTATTCAGACTTTGATTCCTGAGTCTTTGATGAAGCACATTCATTTGATGTGTGACTTCCAAAATTTGTAATTAAAAGGTGGATTTTTTTTCCTTTAGGCACAGTTTTGCCACGTTTACTCACTACAAGCAGGACCTTACTTAGCAAATGCTTGTGATGAGGAAGGGTGGCAAAAGTGGATACCTTATGGATTTTTATGATGATGCAAGTCTTGGATAACTGTAAAGCAAACTCCTCTATTTTTTCATGTAAATGTGTATCTCTCCACCTTTTAAAATATTAGCATTAGGTGTAAAGTGGTGTAATGAAGTTTTCAAATTCATTTTGTTTGAGGTCTTTGCTGAGTTTCAAGAATAGTGTCACAAACAGCTGCAGTAGTGTTTGTGGGATATATTTTTGAGTCAGGTATTCATTTACCATATCCTACCAAACAGCTGTCAGCTTCTATTATTTTTTCAGTCACAACCAGCTTGGGTTTCTTTTTTTAAGTTAGGCCATACTTATATATATTTTATTTGTGGGCAAGAGATAAATTTAGTATCGGCTGTCTAAACAGAACATTTAATGCAATGAAAGCAAGACAAAGAAAACCTCAGCTTAATGGGTTGTCAGCAAATGGTTAACCATGGGAAGAAAACCATGCAGTTTCATGTAAATACCATTGATGGTTCATATTGACCTGAACGCTCCCAGAAATTTTTGAAAGCTAAGAAAACGGTCCCTAGTAACAAATTAAAAAATAAAGTCAAATTCCTACAGAACTTATCAATGATGAAATTTTGCTTCAATGTCCTTTCCATGAACTCAAACTTCTAGTTTAGTGAAATTTTTTTGATGCAAGGGGAAGCTAGTAATAAGTTAGGGAAAGTATTAGCATATAACAGAAATTAGTGGTTGAACTGATACACAGTTTTTCATAAAAGCTTTGTGAAAGATGCAAATCTTGAGAGTTTGTATGACTTCATACTATTCTGATTTATGCTATGGTATTTTAAACTGATAATGTTAAGTGAACTTTTGTTGAAGTGCATGTGATTCTCTGGCAGAAACATTGGTAAGGGTGCTGGCCACAAAAACCGGCATAGAGGAGAAAATTCAGTGAAAGAAAAGCAGCCAATTCTCCCATCTTTTTTTCTTTTTTGGTCAAACAATTGTGAATATCAAGGTAATAAAAGGAAAGAGAGGAGAAAGGATGTATATCAATACCTGCTTAGAATGGAATGGACAGTAAACTTAAGGTGTGGATACTTTTTCTCTGCCTCTTTTGATTTAGCAGCTCATTAGTAGAAAATGCTTGCAAGAAACTGTTTTTCTGGATTAGAATGTTTCTCTGTTGTTGACAGTACATGGTATCAAATCTGAGTACAGAGATACGGCTTCTGCCTATTTTATATTGCCTGCCATCAGGAGCATTGATGGAGTGAAAGTTTAAAATGACTAATTTGTTGCTTCCCAGTTATCAAGAGCATCCATCTATTCTGTCTGGCCTTTGCACAAAAGGATTTTTTCAAAAATACAACGCATGCATTGTTGTGAAAATACTCAAATAATGTAAATTGGATTTATGAATCCTCTTTGAACACTGAAATACAGTCCTGTTCATACTATTTTTATCTTTTTTATTGTGTTTTATAAATTACACTTTATAATTTTCAATTTTCTCTTCCCTCCCCTCACTCAGGCTGCTGTATATTTATATTAACATCACAAATAAAGTGAGTTCTGTTGTTCCCAGGCTTGTGTTGTAGCAGTTTTGTGTGGTAGGTGCTTACAGCCTAAACAAGTATATTGAGTAACTGAAGACTTTTCTTGCTTTTTTTCCCTCCCCACAACTCCCCCTTTGCAGCTGTGCAATGGGGGTTCTGTCACAGAGCTCGTCAAAGGCCTGCTGAAGTGTGGCCGAAGGTTGGATGAAGCCATAATCTCATACATCTTGTATGGTGCTCTCTTGGTAAGGATGTTCACTGGGCTTGTAATGACAGCAGAGGGTGCAATTCACTTATTGCATACATACATTTGCCATTTATAAAGTATGGTAATGTGAACAATGTTGCATGGGCTGTTACAACAGCAGGGGTTGTGCAAAGGCATGTAATCCAGTGGAGAGCTGTTTCTGTACAGAATGTGCAGATTATCTTCATTAAATTCCCTAATAGCAGGTTAATTGTTTGTAAATAAGGGAATAAATTTATTTTTGTTACCACTGGTATATAGGGCCTTCAGCATTTACACAATAACCGGATCATTCATCGTGATGTGAAAGGGAACAACATTCTCCTGACAACAGAAGGTGGAGTCAAGCTCGTTGACTTTGGTAATGACCACTTCCCCTTTGTTTTCTTGATACATGCAGTTTAGCCAAAGGCTTTACTTTCCCCTGGGAAGGCAGAATGTCACAGCTTTTTCAGAGACTTTTTCAGAAGCATACTCAGAGTTATTTTAAGAAGGAAAAATGCAAAAGGAACCTGATTAGAGCAAGCATAAAAATTCTAACTGAAAATCAGTAATAGAGTTTTAATTTTTAAATGTTTAAACATAATTTAATAATTCTAAAAAGTTCTGAAGCTAGCATTTTATTTACAAAGCTCTTTTACATTTCAGAAGAAATGTCAGTTTCAGGGCAGTTGTCCTCCTAATTTAAATTTAGATATTCTGTCTTTTGCATATGAAAAGGAAACGTTCTTCTGAAATGGCTTTTGATAGCCTTAAGCATATTTTTTCCCCTCTGAGCATAAGGTAAAATAGTCCCTTGGGTCCAAAACCCCACATCCACTTAATTTGTGATTATTGCTCTTAGATTTGAGCATTGCCAGTCTGGATACATCATAAGAAACAAGAGGGAGAAAGGGAGGGACAGGTTTAGAAAGGGACTTGGCAATAGATTTAAAGTCAGCTCACTTTTTATTCCTTTAAAAATGCACTTAGAAAGAAATAAATTACATGCTTTTGTCCCTCAGATATGTATGCAAGGGAGTGGATAATTTTATTAAAGGTAGCAGAAGCAGGTTATTAGTAATATGACTTATTAATGAAACCATATAATGCATAAGATAATCACCACTGAAAATAGTGTGTGAATAATATGTTTGTTTAGCAGTGTGTGAAGGTAAAAAAATGTTCACAAAATGAGAGTAGGGTAGAATGATATGTTAAAAAAAATCTGTAAATAATATTTTTTAAAAATCCTAAAGTATTAAATGTATGCAGTGGAAAGAAAATTGTGTACTGGTGATGTCATGGTATTATAAATTTAACACATATATATTGAAGATGCTAAATTAAGCTGGCATAGATGAGATTCCTTAGTATCTTCTAGGGACAAAAATTCATTATTTTGAATTATAAAGGCAGCAATTAAAATAGTGCTAGGAGAAACATATGACCTGAAGCAAAACTTGGAGTGAGTCCCTGACCTAATAGAACAGAGGAAGATCCCTCCTCATTTGGGGAAATTTCGGCAGTCTAATCTTAGTTTTTATTCCATTATGGGAAAAGTTGGCTTTTCTCCCCAAAGCAAAATGTTTTTATCAGATTTATTAAGGGCCTTATAGACAGACCAGTGTGCTGCAAAGTGGTGCATTCAAGGAAATGGAGTCTCCCAATCTTTCTGGTGTCCCATGGGTCTCTCTGATTCCACATTTAGGTTTCAGGGGTTTCATTTAGGATTGCATTTAGGTTTCCTACTTTTTAAGTTAGCACAGTAGCACTAGAAAATCACAACAAATATGACAGGCTCAGAAAAAAATGGTACTTAAATCTCGAGTGTTCCCTACTGCTTAACACTAAAGCCAAGAAATGCCCGTGTGTCCATGGGCTTTCTGACTAAAGAACTAGCAGGCACCAAGCTTTTAAGTTGCTGTTTTTCCTGTCTTGTCCCCTGCTGTAGCCACAGAATGGTCTCTGGGAATGATTTAGGACTGAGTCACAGGTCATACTATTTGTAGAACTGTTTTGTCTCATTTTTTGCAGAAATAGTAAGATAAATAGTGAAATTGCAAGGAATTCAGGAGGAGAAGGGGCTTGCAGTTGAGACAGTTGAATGACATCAGATTGGAGATTATTCTTGCTTCTGCCTGTGTTTCTCTGTGATGTTGGAGGGTCACTTATATCAACTCAGTTCCTCTTTTTCCCAGTAGCCAATTTGAAACATCTTGTCCTCTTTGCAGAAGAGCTGTGTGTTCTTGAACTGCAGCTGAGATCTATTACAGTTCTACTTGAGGCTTGTGGAGTGCCTGAAAACTGAAAGATCTCCGATTAAGTACCCAAACACAGTGGATGCTTTAGATATTTTTAGGTTAATCCCTGAAACTAATAATCCTCTGCCATTTTGTGGGAATGTTAAGTAGATTTGTTGCTTGGTGAGTGGGGAAGAAAATATGTCAAAAGAAAAAGAAAAGCATAGTTTTAAATTTAGTATAGGATTGGATATATTAAATAAGAAATGAAATTCAAATCAGTGGGGTTAAAAAAAAATAGATTATGACCTATTCAGTGAGTGCTATCCTTTCAGTCCAGAGAATGAGACAGAATCTTGATTTAAAAAAAGCTGCTTCATATTCAAGGCTGTACATAGGAATACTCGGTCACAGAGGGGGTTACACAGATATCTTTAATTGAGGCTTTTCTTTCCTTTACTGCATGACTTTACAGCTTGTTTTTTCAATGTAACACCCATTTCTTCCCTCAACTGCTGTCAACAGCATAATATATTTGAATAAATGATGGTCACACTAAATTGACCCAAAATGTCTGCAACTTATCATTCATTTACGCTCATGCTCTCCCTCTCTCAACTCTTTGGTATTCTGCACTGTTTTGGAATATCCCTAGACAGCAGCTATGAATTAAGCTGGCTGAAGAGAGATCACAGTGAAATGAACAGAGGCTTGTTGTATTAGCCATTAACTGTTTCCCAGCAATACTCAGGAGATCACTGAAGACTTGCAATTACACTGAAAAATTAAAAAGGAATATAACATTGAATGTTGGAATCAGAAATCAAACAATTTAACTTATGAATCTAATTCTTTTATTTATTGGCAGCAGTCCATGTGTTATATGTGTTTCCCCTCTTTTTTGTCTCTGGGTAATGCCAAAAGAGCAAACCACTGTGGCTTTTGTTTTTAAAAAATGTTAAAGCAAAATATATTTCTAAGTCAATATTGGCTTTGTGTCACCTCATTGGAATGCTACTGAACTGAACTCATTCAATTATATGTTGACCAAAGCACAGAAGATTTGCTGTTAAAGTTCATTCTGATTTGTTAACGTTGTTTGATTGCACTCCAGTTCATTCTTTTGGTTTTTTTCAGTTGTGCTTCAGTAGTCCAGCTCCAGTCAGCAAAGCTCTGAAGCTAATGTTTTGTTTTAAGTGTGTGCTTAATTCCCTAAGTACAAGCTGCAGTGTGAGCTTGAGCTTCTGAGCTTTTCTCATTAAGGAAAGACTTAAGCAAGTGCATAACTGTTTTGTTGAACAGGAGCCTCTGAAAGCATGCTAGTGAACAAATTTCCAGCCTGTGATGTTCAGGCAGTACATTTCTGAAAAAAAAGTTTTTAAGTCAAGTTGTAATTTTAACAGTTTCCATTTATACTTATGGAAACAACAGAAAGAAATCTGGGGTATTCATGTGACAATGGAATTTTTGACTTTGAATAAAAGTGCTTCAAACTGAGAGTCATTCACAAAAAAAAAAAAAAATCTCTCAGAAACTCTGAAGAAAACAGCAAGCTGAAATCAATCAAAGAAATGATTTGCATCTATTTGGCCAGACATTCTGCAGCTGTGCCATAGGTTTGGGTTTTGTTTTCCATATACTTGAAATGAACTTACTGAAATGACAATGAATTTGAAGCCAGGTTTGTTTGATCTCTTTTGTTGCAGGTGTTTCAGCCCAGCTCACCAGCACACGGCTGCGTAGAAACACCTCAGTGGGAACCCCCTTTTGGATGGCACCTGAGGTAGGCCAGTGTGACATGTCTGGCATTCTCCATTCAGTCTGGCCTGTCTCCATTCATTGCAATACACACTTTGTTGCCACTTCCCCATAGTAGGAGGGGATCTTTTCTTCCCTCCCTTATGGCTGTGTTTCTGCTTTACGTCTTGTCCTCTGTTCAGTAAAAATAATATACTATTAGAGTATACAAAATGGATTTCTAATAATCATTATTTTCTTCTCTGTAGTGTTTCCATAAAAGTACAGCAAATCTACAAATAACTGAGGGTCCTAAGAGTGTTAGGACTTTCTAGTCAAATATTGTATGTTTTGGGGTGCTTGTCCGTGATGTAAATATGGACTGGGGGGAGAAGGAGGAATTCCTTCTTTCCAGTCTTGCTACAGTGTTGCACACTGCACAACCCTGACTGACCTATGTGTTCTTTAACCTTAATCATTGACTGGGGACCTTTAAACTTAGACACAAGGGCTAGCATAGATTAAAAATGGAGGAAAATAATATACAGGCACCTTAGCCCCTATTCAAGTATTTGACATACATAATTTTACATACTACTACCCAGACATAACCCTTTGCTTTCTATTTCATGAAGCTCTAAAAGGTTTTAACACATCGTTGAATAAAAGCTTGTACTTTACCAAACTTTGCAGTGAAAGATATCATTCTTGGCTGTGCCTGCTTTAAGGGACACAAAGTACTTCTGAAAGATATGGATTATGAAATTTAAAAACAAGGATTGAAAAAGGAGTGGTCTGTTTATTTGTAAGTTGTTCAGCCTTTGTAACAGTACAAGCTCTTTTCTGTTAAAGGCCATACGAAGTTTGGGGAATTTGGGATGGAATTTATCTATTACAAATGCACACAGGTCTGTTTCTGTATGTTGAAGAGTTGAAAGTATTGTGGAAATATTTGTTTTAAAGCATTTCATACTTTTTATGCATGTATTTTTGTTGCTAAGGAAGGGTGATTATAGCTGAGCAGAGAAAAGACACTGCTGTAAGGGGTCTAAAATTGATCTTGCACAGTCTCACAAAGAATGGTTGATATTTCACCATCTCCATAACAACCAGTTTACGTCACAAAGGAGACACAAGATACCTTAGAAACCACAGTGCAAGCATTATTTATGGAATCACCTTGGTGGGAGACATTTCTAAAATGAGACCTCTATAAAATACTTGTCTAGATAATAATGGACATATTATGAAAGATTTTATTGAACATGTATTATTATAGGTTATTTTTATGGTAGTGTTTTGCTTGAATAATTGCCATCAAGGGCAGTAATCATACCAAATTTATTTTCCCTGCCATGTTGAAGGTATTCATTCTTGTGGCAGAAAGCCAAAGAGATAAGCAGATATTTTGATCTGAAAAAAGTTGACCTGAAAATACAGCACACATGTAACCAAGTTGTTATATACATGGCATATCAAACAGGAACAGGTATAGCTTTGAATACTTTCTATTGTGAAAAGATCTGTTGAAAGAACCAGCTCATAACCATAGTAATCCATGTCACATTTATATGCCTGTGTGAGACATGCCAGGCTTCAGAGGTGTGCCAATCTGCAAAAAGCTGCAAGGTCCTTAGATATCCATTATGCTGTTGTTGAAATGGCATTTAAATGACAAGTTGCATAACATGCTTGCTCAAGTCACTGCTCTTGCTCATATAAATGACAGGTTTCAAGTGATGTGCAAGATGCAATTGACTTTATTTCTGGGGAGATCTTTCTGGTGTTTTCAAAATATGCACCCAAATTTTTATGTGAAAGATGGAAGATTAGGACAGCAATAAGATGAAAAGGTGTGCTTGTTTATTTATTAGGAAGAATGTTTTCTAGATGAGATTGTGGTGAGATCAGTAAACACTAGAAAGGCACTTAATTTTTTGCACTCATTTGCAAAAAATCTTCCTGCCTAAAGGTTTTTGACATAGGATAGAATTTAGATCAAACCCAAAAATATCGTAATATTACTGGACAGGAATGAAATGTTACTAATCAGAGAAATAGTATGAAGACTTTTTTGTCACAATATTATTTAAAGCTGTCTCAACTCTGTGTTTTGAATATTTGTTACCGTGCTGGCAGGAGGAAGTATGATCAGTAAGATTGCCCCAGACACAGTTTCCCTTTCTCCTGCTGAATTCAGTACATCTGAGAATCAGAATAAATTTCCAAAGTGGTAGAACAGTAGGTGACTAGCTTAAATTGTCTTTCTTCTCCCAGCGTTCCTTTGTATTCTTTATAAACTTGAAATCTGATCATATGTGTGTGAAATAAGTTTAATCCTGAAACAATGAATAATATTTGCATTGTTTCAGTACAAAGTTGTGTGTCTGCAGAATCTAATGAAAAATTAACAAAACTACCTGGTGAAAAAGCACCCTAAGAAGTAACTTGTATTAATGTAGTTTAAAAATATGCATGGAAAAATGTACAATTTTGCAAAAACCTCACAGTAACTTTCCTGCTGATGTCAATATTTATTACAACAAGGGCTGCATTCAGGTCTTAGAATTTTTGGGAAAAATTAATTTAATTGCAAATACATTTAATGTGTAGCTAAATACTGTATTGGGGAAACAGCATAGAAAATACTATCCTATCACTAACCTAGGCTTATTGAGTCCTAGAATCATAGGTTTGGATTGGAAGGGGCCTTAAAGATCATCTATTTCCATGTCCCCTGCCCTAGGAAGGGACACCTTCCACTCGATCAGGTTGCTCAGAGCCTCATCCAACCTTCCAGGGATGGGGCATCCACAGGTTCTTTTTTTTTGCAACCTGTTCCAGTGCCTCACCACCCTCACAGTAAAGAATTTTTTCATAATATCTAATCTAAACCTACTCTCTCTCAGTGTCTGGCATCACGATTAATCAACAGTAAAATATTTGAAAATTCCGCACATTTAAGAGGTAAAAGTAATAAATGCAATAAATAAATGTTCAAGTTGAAGGTAAGTAGCATTAAATAATTTGTCGCATAGGTGGTACTATATTAAGCATAGGGTGAAAAGGAATTTCCCTCTTGACATACATTATGAAATTACATCCTGTTTTTCAGGAGGTTAAGGTGCTGGGACACTGCAGTGTACTGGCAATTATTTTTAGGAAGTATTCGCTGTCCTCTCGAAATGCAGCACTGGGTTTGAGTGCAGCGCTGTGGTTCATGTGGAACTAGGTATGGGCATGCCAGAGAGGAGCTACAGAAGTGTAAGTGTGGGAAGGCATGGGGGGAAGAGTGGGAACAATTGCTCTAAATAGACAGGGCAAGACTGCATGGATGAACTGAGGGACGTAGAAGTGAAGTGATTTGCTTAGGAGCTTACAGCAGGTCACTGGCAGAATGTGGGGTGGAATTAAATCTCTAAATGGCTGCACATGACTGAAATGCCTGTGACTCTGAGATGCCACCTTCTGAGAGCTGACAGATGATTTTTTAAAAGATTTCTTTTTCTGAATACAGGTTTTTATTTCTTTAAAGAAATGAAGGAAATTGCCTTTTCTGTCCTGATTTCCCCCCTGCTTTCTTCTTTTTCTGTGACTCAAACTGAAGCTCTAACAAACTGCTGTAGTAAGGAGTTATATTGAAGTTGCTTTAAAACCCATAACAAAAGCACTGGATTTAGAAGGCTGAATTGGAATGCAGAGGTTTCAACTTTAAAGGACATTACATACAAGAGAAGCAGAGAGCAGAGTGGGACAGCAACAGCAAGCTGTCCCTCAAAAGCTGAGTCTAGCAGAATGCATCCCCTCCTCTTTTGCCTTCAGGAGAGCTGACCTCCACATGGGCCAGCGTGGCAGGTGAGAAGTACATGGCAGCTGGAACATTGCCAGTAACATTGATGACATAGCCTTAGTCTTCTGAAGGGATGTGGAGGAGTTTCTTCTGTTTTGTTTTAACACCTATGGAGGGGTTGTAAAGCTTTCATGTAGGGTGTTTAAAGATTTAAAAGACAAATCAAAGCAACAAGCCCAAAACATCAGAGAAAATCAGTTCAATACCACGTCGCTCTGCACTGAGTTGCCTACATGAAATGTGTTTACTTAGGAGGGCAGAGTTGGCTCTTAGTTTTTGATTTCTTTGTGAAAGACCATTTGAAAATCTGTGTGAGATGTGTAGTACATATACTTACTAGTCAGGAGTAAGTCTGTGGATCAGAAGCAAAATGTGTCAATTATATTATTATTAGCAGTATTGAGTTTGTGATGGTCTCATGCTCTAACAGCAAGATTTGTGTGCTTGAAAGCCTGTCTGCTCTGCTTTTCCTTTCTATATCATTTGGTCCAATAAAAGGTATTACATTTCCCTACAAATGTAGCCTGTTGCCAGGGCAGTCTAATGGTCTCAGGAATATTTCCCTTGGGTGAGTTAAAAATAAAAATAAAAATTGATTACTCACAGCTGGTAAAATTTGACTATTTGACATACAATTAATTTACAACAATTCAATATTAATGGTGATAATTACTTACAGAGCTTATTTTAAATGTTATTTGCTACTTATTTTGGTAACATAACAACATAATAATTTTCTGATATACCATGGAAACATTTGCATAATGGTACAAAATAAGCAACTGAAATCCAAATAAGAAAATGAAGAAAATGCAGGAATATGGAACCAATTTCAGTCACAAGTTTTTTTGTGGTTTTTTTTTTTTTTAAAGGTGTCTGTGAAGAGTGGAAGGAAAAGAGGGAAAGAGGAAGTGATTGAGAGACAGAGATAGATAAGTATCTCTTTGGTTTCTCTCATTCAGTATCCCCAGTGCTGCTATGTGCTATCATGAAAGGCTCTTTTGGTACATAGGAATTAGAAGAATATGTAATATTATATTTCCAGTGTAAACAAATGAAGTTGTGTTGTCCAGTGTCAGATGAAGCCCAGAAGTTCATTTGGTTTATTTCATTGACTGGCACAGCTGGCAATCTTGTTTTCCTTGCAGCAAGGGTAACAGCTTAGTGCCACATTCATTCTCTGTGCGCAGTGCTTCTCGGCAGTGCCCACACAGCCCATAAGCTGCTTAGTGGGCTCTGTCAGCTGAGCCCAGCAGCCCCTCACTCCAGCAGCAGCAGCCTTGCTAGCTCAGGCTCCTTCCTGCCCTGGCTCAGCAGCACTAACTGTGCAGCAGTCGTCTCCAGGTACCACATCTGCACTGTTATTAGCCTGTGCCTGCAGCTCGGCCTTGTACAGACACTGTACATACTTGAAGCAAAGTAAAAGTAAGTTCCCTTCCAATAATTCTGGGTAAACTTAAAAGGATTTGATGTATTTTGCTTCACCTAAACATGTGTATACTTCGTCTCTCTGCACAAGTCAGTATGACCAGTGTCCAAATAATAGGTAGTTCTCTGTATTAACTGTTTTCCTTCTTTTGAGTCCACCTTTGATCTGCTGCTGTGCTTACTGAAGTTCAGAGAAATATTTATATTGACTTAAGAACAGACAGAATCATATCCTTGAATATAAAGTTTTCTTTTTAGGGTATAAGTCATCTTGATTATCTCTGTGAATTTTTGTGTTTCTGTACAAGTTACAAATCACACAGAATGCCTAGGCACTGACTTCTCTATATTCCCTCTACTTAGTGTGGCTGATTTGTTTGTGTATCATTTTTCCAGACCTGTGAATTCCCTATCCCCTCATTCTGTACCAGTGTGACCCTCAACACAATTAGTGTTGACAACTACCATCACACTTTCTGTTTCCCTGTCTGGTGTTTGAATGCTACAGCAGTATGACTGGGCATGAAATTGTGACGAAATTACAACTAAAACAAAAGATGACAGCCTGTCTCCTTAGCAACCCAGGCCACTGTGTGCATGCAGCCAGCCCATGCTGAAGTGAAAGACTTGGTGTTTATTCCCATGATGTTTACTAGCAAATCTCAGGATTAGCTACATCACCCCCTGAAGCGTTGCCATGAACATAATGTTTGCAGCAAAGCAAATTATGTCTTCTATTTCACTTTTACAAGCAGGGGAGGATTTTGGTGGATTTAAAATTGCTGCAAATGTGATGTCTTTGCACAAGGAAGTGAAAGGGAGTAGCATGTTCTTCAGTTTCAGGTCATGTCTTCTGGGTTCTCTGTCTTCATGCCCCACGGGGCACAGCAGGCTTCAGCAGTGCTGAGTGGTACTCTCAGCTCCCAAACTCCAACAAAAAGTAGAGATGTTTAAAAAAAAAAAGGTGTCTGAGTTCCTGATAGAGGCAGGAATATGAAGAAAGATAAATCAATAACCTATTCCCATTTTGTATTTGGCTTTTAGAGATTTCTGCTCTCAAGGGAGTAGTAATAGTTTTCAAGGCAAAACAGGACTGGGGCATTCCCCAGGACTTGGCTGGCTTGTAAACTGTGACTTAGAAAACACTCTCTTCTTCACATTGTAAGAGAGTGTTCTCTGCTAGTCAACACATAAAGCAAACTGCTGATGCACATCTTTCACCAAGGAAAAAGCTAAAATTTGCTTCTTGCTTTAAAAATTGAAATTAGTGGCATCTGCATTTCTCCAAGGGGTACATAAGTTGGTAAGATTCTAATAATAAGTTCCACAGAAATTGAATATTTGTTTCAAACCAAAGTGATTGTTAAATTCATGTACATTCAGCATACTGGGTGAAGAGAGTAGTTCATTTGGTATCTTTTCTGTGAGACTAATCTCAGTAATGTCAAGCCAATGGTCTAAAACGTACTGGTTTGTATGGTCCACTGGCTGAATTTCTTTTAAAAGAAGAAAATATATTAAGAGGAATATTTTTTCTAAAATAATCACCATAGCCTCTATAATAGAATGGAGGAGAATCTAATGGTGTCTAATTCCCCTTGGTTAGAATGGCAGTGTTTTGCCATGGTGTCATTATCCTGCCATGTACTAGGGGTGTGCCTGTTAGATGTGGAGCAGAAGACACTAAGATAAAAATAAAGGATGAGTGCACTATGGTGGGGTCATGAGTCCAGACAGTTTCTATGGGCCTGTTGGATGGAATCACTACCAGAGTTAGGAATGCTTTGTTAGGTGCAGTTTATGGAGAAAGTAACTAAGAGGTTAAGATGGAATCAGCAGCTTCTCCAAGAAAGGGTTTTTTATAACAGGTGAGACTCTGCCAGCAGCTACTAATATTGCTGAATTGCATGTTGCAATCTGTGCAAAGTGTTGTTCCAAAATGAAGCTCTAACACAGGAATTCAGAGGTAATACAGAAGTTAAAAAAATAGAAAATCTCTTCTAGAACATGGGTACAGCCAACCTAGGACATGTTCTTTTTATCTTAAGTACAAATTATTAAAGATACTTAAAAAACTTTGAGAAAAACCATGGAAGTTTATACTAGCAATATGCAGGGATCCAACAAATTTTCAAAGTAATTGTTTAATGGATGAGATTTGGGAACACAAACTTGAGACACAATTCCAAATCATAATCAAATACAGTGAAGCTGCAGTTTTTCTCATCCCTTTGTAAAGATAAAGGCTAAATTTAAACTTTGGTTTGAATCTCACATTTAGATTCAGCTGACAGAAATAGTTAGCATATTAGAATGTGATCAGTGAAGTGTGGCTGGAAGCATGCATTAAGTTTGTGATGTAAAATAGTTCTGATATCCAAGGAGGGATTCCTACTCAATTCCATTTTTCTTAGACAAGGTACGTGGTACATTAACCAAGATTTTTGTAAACTACTCAAATGCAGTAAATACAAAACCAACCAACCAACCAACCAACCAACCAACAACAAGGTAGAAATTACAGATGGAATATCCTTATCTAAAAACCAGCTGTACAAAATGGTCTATCCTCATGAATAGTCATAGAATTCAATAAGAATAGCATCAATAGAGTTCTCTGCTATTGTAATAGGTTTCTGTAAGTCGTTCTTTCAATAAAAGGATTTAGTATTGATGTTCTTTGTACAGATATTTGAAGCATCTCATGGAGCTTAATGCATTTTTTTAAAAAAAGAAAGATTGTTTTTAAAGAAAACAAACCTAAGGGAAGTTCTAATTATTGTTACCTTTTTGTGGTGTTTCTTCTGTCTGGTATATACAAGCAAAAACGATTTGATGGCTACACAGCATTTTAGACATGACTCAAAAAACTACTTGCACGTTATATTGGATGACATGAGTAGTAAATTAAATTAAAGCGTTGGTTTCTCTGCTTCTCTTCTGATAGGTCATTGCTTGTGAACAGCAGTATGACTACTCATATGATGCTCGATGTGACGTATGGTCCTTGGGAATAACAGCTATTGAACTGGGGGATGGAGACCCTCCTTTATTTGACATGCATCCGGTGAAAACCCTTTTTAAAATTCCAAGGTATGGCACTAGATGGCTCTCTTCACTCACTAGTTTGTTCAAAGGCAGTCTAGTCAAAGGAAGGCTATTTAGCAAATGTTTGTGCTTCAAATTGTAAGAATCTCTTCTACAAAAAGACAATAAAAAGCTGGTAAAGATTTTTTTTCAGTCTGGCTTCTATAATAATTTTTATTTAGAACTCCTTGAAATTATAAAGACTTTCTTATTTTATTCTTACCTTAGAATATAAAATCATATTAAATCCAAGTACCTTCCTTTTTCTTAGCTACTACTGATGAAAACATTTATTTCAAATGGAGAAGCCAACATTTGTAACTGTTTATTCCCCTAGAGTCTTAGGCTTGTTTTACTGTAAAAGAAAAACATACAAATTTGACAGTGCTATGAAGCAGTCTGGCAGTTTCAGCAAGCTGTAGTCATAATTTATTTTTTCATTTACCTGAGAATGTTAAAATGTGAAGATTTGGATTGTCATCCACGAACAATCCAATGTGAATTAGATTGGATATGAAAAAGGGATATAAATTTCTTTCTATATATAGTCATGTAAATTAGACAGTATTTCATACTGTCTATATTTGATTTCATTTGTTTTCATTTCGTTGAGTCTTCCTGAATAAGTTGAAATTGACAGTGTAACATAGAGTTTAGCAACAGAACAGTTGTAATAATAGAAGAAATATAGAAATTGTCCGTCATTGATTAGACTGGCATGTACTAGTCTTTTCCACATTTTGGCTCATGAAGAATCACCACTGACTTAACAGTTTAAAACCTTCAGCAATACAAGTGTTTGACCTTTTGTTATCTACACAGTTATCATAGGCTTTTAAAATTTCGTCTGATTGCAATTTGCATTTCTGATTAAGTCTATTTATATGCAGATGCAGTTGTGCTGGGTTGTGGCTCATACAGTTATCTCCTTCTCCCCAGCTCAGACATGAACTACCACCACTCTTTCCAAAATTATTCATACTGAAGCAGGAGTTGATCTTGTTGCCTTTTCATGAGTGTAAAACAGGTCCAGGCAGTTAAGGCAAGGGAGTATTCAGATTATGAAAACAATATTTTAAAATTTTATCAGTGCTCAAAACTGTTTAAAAGGACAGAAGTGATACCAAAAGTAAGAGCAAGCAATAGGAAGATACATAAAGTAGGACATGTAGAGTCTTTGATCTCTGTCTACAGATCACCTTTTTCTCTGTGCTGTTGTGTCTCTGTATGACTTAGCAAAACAAAGGTGAATTATCTACCTGATTAATCAAATAATGTATACATTTACCAAATAGAATAATATCAATTTTTAAGTCGAGACACTTTCCTCTGCTGTGTATTATATGAGCTATAGCCCTGCTGCTTCTAACTATGCATTCTTATTAGATGAAGTGAACTAGGATGAGTGCTGGATGGCATAAGCACCTGGGGTATAGGAGACAGAGCTTCTCTCCAGGTACTTGTTTGAAATCAATTCAGAGGGATAGCAAATATGACAAAAAAGGTGCATTCCCCTCTTAGAGTAGCTTGACAGTTCAGAATTATGCTCAGAGCAGTTCCTGATAACTGGGCTGAAATGCAAACATTTTTAACAGCCTTTTCAACATGAGCATTGAGGCTCTTCTCAGATTGAAAGTGGTTCTTCTGAGCACTGCATGTTGTGTGTGCAGCAGTGACATAGAGAAGTATTGGAGCTCACCTTCTGAGACTGTTCAATCCAAAATCCTCTGAGCACAGTTATGGTGTGACTGTGGTTCCCTACAGTCAAGTTCCATTTTATCTGGAAGTGCAAGAAGCTTCTGCAAATAACAAACAATAAATGGGTAATAACAAGCAGTAAACATAATGGGCTATTGAATCATTGATTTTTGTATGTGATTTCTGTATGTATTCTCCCAGGATAATTTTTTGTTGATTGGGCTGGTTTGACTGTAGTTTGGAGGAGGTGACATTGCTATTTACAGTAAAAGACACCTAGACATCACTCAGTCAGAGAGTTATCAAGAATTAGTTCCTTCTTCGCTTGCATTCTTGACTCCAGTTGATCTGTATCTTTCTATTTATGCTGCCCTCTGTGTACGACTGGTCTGTTTTCTGTGATGCAGGTTTCTTTACAGTAGCAGAAAACTTTCCAGTGGTTTTCAAGTTTTGTTATCAAATACTGTTTAATAATCTGTTCTCATTAATATTTCAAAATGTTAGTAATGGCAAAACTGCCAGAACTAGATACAGAAATCTCTGTGTGTGTTTCTGTAGGCTTCTTCCATTCTCAGGTAGTTAAGTTTCTATGTCAGTTTAGTCACTGGCTTTTTTCCTAGTGAGAGCCAATTGTGCTTTTAGCCTTGGCATTGAGTTTCAATATAGTGAGCAGCAGAGCTAGACCTTAGTCTTAAATGAGTATAATTTAAATCAATGAGTCTTTACTTCGACTTTACAGGATTTGAATCAACCATTAGATGAATGATTATGTACTGGCAGTCAGAGCAGTTGCAGTCAGAGCAGTTGCATACCCCCAAGATCTTTGGAGATATCTTCCTGTGTAGTACTGAAGTCAAGGACTTCTGTTAAACTCACTGCCTCCAGATTCACGTCTGCATTATGTAACTTGGACCAGGGATGGACTAATCTCCAGACTGAATAGCTCAGAGGTCAGCAAAGGAGCACATCCGTGATGCACCATAGATTCCCAAGGCATTGTGGGAAGAGGAGGTTTCTTATGCCCATTTAAATTCAGATTTTCTATCCCTGGATAAAGCAACATAAATGTGATTGGGGAGTGAATTTATCTCAACAAAGTAGCTTATTTCTAGAGGACAGGTGCACCCTCAGAAACCACTGAGTACTTCAACTTGGGCATGAGAAAAAAGGGTAATCCCACTGTGCTGCACTTCCCTCAAAGCCTGACTGGTGTTTCACAACAGGAGATGCTGGATGCTAAGTGTTTTTGAAAGCACAATATTCTTTTTAAGATGCCTAAGTATTAACTTCATACTTCTGATAATCTGGCCTGAACTGTAAGCCAGATCTTCCTGTGGTTAAACACTTTTCTTGTCCTACAAAAAATGTAGTGTCTGCAGTAAATAACTGATAGCAAAAGTGGAGTGAAAAAGAAAATGCTAGTTAATTTTTAAGTCAGATGTTTAATTAGACTCTGGACCTTATTTCTCTGTATATTATAGGTTGAGAAGAGAAAGGGATACAAGTTCCTGGACTGGTGCAAATTTTTAAAACTTCTTTCATTCATGGATATTTTGTTGTCTGCTACTGTTTGCAGTGTCTTGGAAACAGTTGTGATAGCACATGCATGGGACTTTTCTTAAAACTGCTAATGAGAAGGAGGCATTATCTTAGAGCAAATGTTAATGTTCTGTTTTGCAATGATGCACATATTCTCTCTCATCAAAATGGATTCTTGGATCTAACTAATAAATCTCCTGAAAAGGGACCTCCAGTGCCTAGAGATAAGAGATAAATCATACTGAGAAGACACTGAACCATGAAATTATTCTGTTAACATGTCATCTGCCTAGAATATATTTTCAAATCTCCAACAGAAGGGTCTAAATTATGAAAGGAAGGTGGCCTAGCAAAGTTGGTAATTTGGGAGTTGATACTTTTAACCTCTTCCATCTGCTGTCACTACTTAGGTGCGTCGGTTTTGGCAAAAATATTACAAAATGAAAGATTCTCAAATACCATTACACCTCAGGTTTTTAAAGTAAAATAGGTCCATAAATTCTTCAAACTATGTTATCTTGTGAGAAATGTTACATCATATCAGTATTATCTCTTAAGGTACCATGACAAATCACTGGCAATTATTTGAAATTTTGAAAAGTAGTGACTATAAAAAATAGTGGGGCGAAGAGGAGACAAAGATGGTATATTGTGGTCCGGAAAGAGTGGGTGGGGTGTGTATACCAATGTAAAGTGAGGATTTCAGATCATGTTGCAAAGATCCTGCTTTTCAGGGTTTGTCTCTTCTATAGTCTTTTACAGCCTTTTTTATAGGGACATGGTAAGAGTAATTTTTCTAAGTTATACTGACAGCTGACGCTAACAGAAATTGAGGTTGGAAGTCTACTCATGTCTATCACTCAAGTGTTCTTCTGAGAGCAGTGGAAGGCACCTGTTTTAAAACTGATTGGTGATAAGAAATGGCTGTTTGATTTTCTCACAAAATCTGAGAATTAAGTGAAATTTCATTTTAAATTATTATGCTTCATGTTAAATAGCCAGGAGTGGAATGGAATTGAGCTTGTGAGTAGTCATTGAATGGTGCAGTTCTTCACCTGTGCTGTACTGTGTTGAGACTTACAGCTCTTGGGAGTACTTATTAGTTTGAATTTACTGATGCTTGACAGCTTCAGCAGCTGACCTGCATCCAGCAGGATCAAACCACCTCCTACCCCATCACAACTTCAGCTTCATGGTGGTTTGTACATAGGCAGTATCTTTGTACTTTCGGTGCCACCACACACTCACCTTTTATGTTGGAAAATAAGCTCTGAAGTTCTTCGAGAATACGCAATTACTGTCATTTTTAAGGTATGATCATGCAGGTAGTTTCATCCATCTGAACAGGTAAGATCCATTGTGGATCCATTTTAAATACTAACAGATTTAAAGATCCATTTTAAATACAAACATTTTCTAACATAGCCTTTCATATTACAGCCTCTCATATTCCAACTTTTCTGTAATTTTGCTATCTGCATTGGTAGTGACATGATCCTTACATATCATGTAGCATATACTTTTACTGCTGTTGCTTGGAATGGTAAAGAAACACAAGCATGTGTTGTAGGACAATACAGCTGAGAGTTGATTGCTTTTGTAAAACAAAATCCAAAAGAATTAATACAATTGAGTTACTTAATATGAAGTGTTTAAGGAATATGCTGAAAATGGTTTTACGGTAAATAATTTGACATAAGGAATAGAAGTTTCAGAGCGTAATTTCTGAATAGGAATGTGAAGTGCAGATACAGCAATGTGACTGAACTGCTTCAGAAGACCAGATTCTGCCTATGGTTACAGGTAGGGCATCGTGGTGTCTGTAAAAGATATGTTTAACTGTCTGAGGAATAGGCTGACTTTTATGCAACGTTTTATTGTCTGATACATTTGATCTCCATTATTTTGCAATTGTATTTTGGTAGAAAATTCCAAATACTAAAAATATAATATGACACGTTACATTTAGTGAGTAGAACTAAATGTCCTTGGGATTCTCCTTAGTTGGTGTATGAATGACAAAGCAATTTAAGAATAGTCTATCTCTAGGTGAAAAAAGTGGGTCTGTGACTAGGCATTGGAAAGACCACTGCTAATGCTTCAGGAGGTTACAGACTTCTCATACAATCATGAACCGGTGAAATATGACTAGGTTTTCAAAATTATTTAAATCCCCAAATGTGTCATTGGCTAACTAGTGGAATTTCCAAGAAGCACTTTGTGGTTTATTTCTGTTACAATGCTTTAAATCTTCATTCTGTGTTTGATTTTTTCCAAAGAGTTCAGGATCACTGGTTTCACAGCAAGTGAAGCATTGATGTGTTTTTGAAAATGTCAGAAAGCATGTGTGCTTGGCTGTATTTTCTTCCATAGAATCACAGAATGGTTGAGGTTGGAAGAGATGTCTGGAGGTTATTTTGTCCAACTGTCCTGCTCCACCTGAGTTATCTGTAGCAGATTCCCCAGGACAGTGTCTGTACAGCTTTGATTATCTGCAAGGATGGAGGCTCTACACTTGTCTGGGCAACCTGTGTGAGTTCTCAGTCACCCTTACAGTGAAAAAATGTTTCCTGATGTTCAGGTTGGACCTCTTGTGTTTCAGTGTGTGCACATCGACTCTTGCACTGTCACTGGGCACCACTGAAAAGAGCCTGGCTCAGTTTTCTTTTCACTCTCCTTTCATGTATTTCTATATTGATAATACCTGTTTTGAGCTTTCTCTTTTCTGTGCTGCCTGTCTCAGCCTTTCCTCATGTGAGAGGTGCTCCAGTTCCCTAATCAATCTTGCTGACTCTTTGCTGGACTGTTTCCAGTGGCTTTGTGCCTCTCTGATGCTGGGGAGGCCAGAACTGGACGCAGGGCTCTCCGTGTGGCCTCACCAGGGCTGGCAGAAAGGAAGGGCCACCTTTCCCAGCCTGCTGCCCACACCCCTCCTAAGGCAGCCCAGGGTACCACTGGCCTTTGTTACCACAAGGGCACAGAACTGGCTCATGTTCACCTTGGTGTCCACTGGAACCCCCAGTTCCTCTGGTGCAAGGCTGCTTTCCTTGTGGTCAGCCCCTAGAAAACACTGGGGCAGGGCTCTGCATAGCTTTTGCTGAACTTCTGAGGTTCCTGTTGGCTCTGTCTCCAGCCTGTTGAGGTTCCTTCCCTTTGGATGGCAGCACAACCCTGTGGTGTATCAGCCACTGCTCACAGGTTGGAACATGAGAAAACTTGCTGAGGGTGCACTCTGCCTCATCATTCATGAAGATGTTGAATGGGACTGGACCATTTTTACCCCTGCAGTACACCTCTAGTGGTGGATGTAGGTGTTTGTATGATTTGGCAGTACATGCATTAAGTCCATGGAGAAACAGTTTTGTGCTATGAGGACAAGGTATTTTAGATTGTTACTATCCTTTTATCTCAGAGGATGCAGCTGTGCCAGTAGACTTCAGGGCAAGGGCACTGCCCTTCTTAGGATGTATGGGACTTACTAATTACTAATTCATTCCTAGCAGGTATATGAATTGATAAAAAGTCAAATGCATGCTTGGGTTTGAATGTCAGATTCAAATAGATTTCTGCCAGTGTTTAACAGAGTAATGAGTAGCTTGTACTACTATTACCTTCATTATATCATCTTTACTTAAAAAGCAGAGAGCTATTTCTAAGACTGTACCAAGGATGCATCTATAACTGGGCTTTTAAGTCTGGCAGTAGATCTAGAAATGGAAGTGTATGCAGTTAGCAGCTATATCATAGGAAAATGGGGTCTGTTTTCCATTTACCTTATGACATTTTAATATAATTGAGAAAGTGGTAGAATGTTATAAGTATTTTTATATATTACATAAGACAATAGGGAATCAGCCCTAAAATTAAATCATCTTGGTGCAATTTCCCTCCTTTCCTTCCTTTAACTGTTCAGTTATCACATAAGTTACCTACAACTGCCTGTTTCCCATTGATTTTGTGTCTCTCTTCCTTTTTATAAGTCATTTACAGATAGAATTTGATTTTGGAAATGCACTCTTTGTTCATATGTATTCACAGCCTAATTTCAGCAAGTAATTATAATCTGTGCTCTGTGGCTTGCTGTTGAATAGTCTGTTGTAAGCATTTACTGTTTCAGCTGTTGAGGAGGACTTTGCCTGCACAGTATGCTTCTGATTTTTGATTGATTAAGAGTCTCTCCTCCAACTGGCTTTCTCGTGAATAGAAGGGCATTGTTTTATAGGTATATTCTTTGGTGCTTATTTAAAAGTGTTTCACCAAATGTTTCCTGCCAGTACAGTTGTTGCTAGAACACAGAAGAGCTAAAATGTATGCAGCTGAAATGAATTCATCAGGAAACTCGAATAATTGCGAAAATAAGCATGCTCTGCTCTCAGCCATTTTCTGAGCAAATACCAGAGTCACTTCTGATGCTCTGTATTACTTTCTGTGCTGCACTCAACTGCCTCTGAGCCCTAGGTAGAAGCTGAGATGCCTGACAGATGTTTTTAGTGACTCCATATGCAGTTAATTTCGTGCATTAAATGTACATAAACTGTTTTAGTCATCCAGTTTCTAAAGTAAATTATTACTTTTCAAAATCCATTGCATAAGTAATAACAGACTGCTAAGATACTGTGAATGCCATTTTGTTTTGCTCTAGTGGAAAATTTCTTGCTGACAAGGTCAAGCCTTGCAGTCTGAGAGCAGTCATGTGATGAAAGGCACATCCAGCAGGAGGAGAGGTGGGAGATGGACATCTCCTGTTGTCTCCTTCAGAAGTGAGGATTTGAAATACGGTTTTATTAGATTTAGAGGATAGAGCTGACCTACCAAGTCTTGCTTTTATTGTTGTACACTAAAAGTATGTTGATTTTAGTGTGCTTTCAAAACTTGCTTCTTGACAGGACAACAGTAATTAACAGCATTGTCTGTAGTTGTCTTTTGGCAGCAATACTGTCAGCATAATCCTTACGTAGAGTAATCCTGATTTTTTAGGAGATTCATGCTGTGGTGCACAGTGAATTGGAGGTTGCAATGGAGAAGATGTAGCATGGCTGCTTTTTATTTCTAGTGCAGCAAAATACTTGTGCTCTGCATTTAAAATGAGTTTGAAGATTGTGAGAAAATCTCACAATAGTTAATAACCAATTTTCCACCATTTACCCCAGAGAATAGCTACCTTTCAGATAGATAGTTCGCACGTAATATTGCTTTGCCCTAAGACATTTTATGGTCAGGTATTTTTATATGATTGATTAATATATGTTGTTATAGAGATAAATTCTTAGGCTAAAAATAATTAAGATAATCTAGGAGTCCAGTTGCTCAGTAAAGAACTAGGTAGCTATATTTTCAACATATAAGCCTAAGTCATTACCAGAGGTTGCTGAGAGGCTGCTGATGCTTAATAGATAGGGTTTAGATAGATTACTTGCAGTACTAAACAATTTACTGGGAACAGAAAATGGGCTTCCAATACAGTCTAGAAATGCAACATCACAATTATTTTAGGTACTCTGTAACCTTGGAAACAATTGGGAGCAGTGACATCAGCAACAATTATGTGCTATTTTGTCTTCAGTTTATCACCAAGGTAACCAGAGCAGGTTTCCCTGCTTGAAATTTTAAGAATGTCATGGTCTGGTATTAAGTGAACATTCATGAAGCAGACTACTGAGGGTCTGTTAAAATTGCATTCTACTTCCTTTTTAAAATGATCCTTCAGGATTAAAATTGTGTAAACTCCTGTGTTTGTTTGGGTTTTTTCTTCTTTTCCCCCCCATTTTTTTCTATGAAGCAGCTGGAGGCAAATAAAGCCTTAGTTACTGTGGTTACTAAATTCTCTAAATACTGGAGAGAAGAAAAAATTGTTTCCTTATCGATTCCTTTTAGTGGGCCCTAAATACCAAGTATTGCACACAAATGCTGCAAACAGCATGATGTTATTTTTGGGCATGGGATTTACCCACAATGGAGGACACGTGATGTTCCCACACTGCAGTTCCTGGAGGGGAGCTCTGCATTAAAGTCTGGTTTCACAAGAGACTTGTATTCAGTGCTGCCACAGGAAATACTGGATGAGTAATTAATTCCCTCAGACTTCCTGGCTATCAAACATCCATAGTCAGCCTACCTTACCTTGTGGTTGTGCCACATGATAACCATCTTCATGCTTAGTCCAGAGAGGTGTTTGGCTTTTTGCAGTGGATTTGGAAAAGGTGATGTTTGAATTAAAGTTTTATTGCATGGTAGAAAAACCTGTACTCCCCTTTTTAATTGCTTTCTGATTGGCAAGTTATGTGGTGTCAGAGCCATAATGCTGACAGGCAGGTTACTCAGACCATACAGTCTCTCGTGTGTGTGACTGAATTTTAGTGAGAGGTATTTTATATGAAATGGTGATAAAGCTTATCTGTCAGTCATGGAGGAAAAAGAGGAGACTGCCAAAAAGTTGCTTTTTTTGAAGTCTGGAACACTGTCTTGGGTGAAAGCCATATCAGTGCTGTAAATATTCATTCATAAAACTTTAATATTTTGCCTGTGATGTCTTGTAAAACATTTCCTGGTTTTGCATGTGTCTTTATACCTAGATTGCTGCCCATGCAAAATACACACTTGTGTCTGTTGAATTATTGTGCATTTAACGTGGTTTTGCAGAGCCATTGGTGTTCAGGCAACTTGCCGTACTTGTGCCTCAGAAATACAAGTTAGAACTTAATGTTTGAAGAAAAGTAATAAAATTCTGTTCTGGTTTGTAGTGCAGTCCTAAAGAAGTGAACTTCATTACACGCCATTAGCCTTTTGGGGTTCCAAAATAAACTTTATAGACTATGCTTAATATTGGAGTTCAGTAGCCCACATCATTTATAATGAATTGAGCCAAGTAAATTAAATTAGATTTTTGCAAGAAAAAAAGATAATCTCTTCACATAGTTTGGTATTGTGGAGTGAATAAGACACCTTGTATATTTCACAGTTCCAGAGATTTTCTTGGGATGTACTTGAAAAATTACAGATGCCCTTTTTCTATTGAAAATCGAATATTGATATTCATATTTATAAAGGAATTAATTCACTGGATGATAGAAGCAGAAGAAAAAGAAAGTGAACTTTTTAGATACTAGCCACATTCTAGCAAGGTTGTAATTATCTTTAGGATTGTAATGAATGTATGTTGGTTATTTTGCAATAAAAAGTCACCAAATGCCTATGTGCTTTGGTCTCTAAAGTAATTTTCAGAAATATGCAATAAAAAGTAATCACACTATTTGCAAACATATTTGGTGAAAGGGAGCTATGCTTTGAAAGGTATTGATTTGCTTGTTGCAGTTATCAGTTTGATTAATGTTAAGATTTTATGCAGTATATTTAATCATTACTCATGATTAGTGCAGTAATAATGCACTACACATAACTGCACATTTACTATTAACAATTAGTGGCTTATATTTCTTTCCTATTACAGATATAGTCATAAGTTAGAACTCATAAAATTTTTAAAGAAATATTTATTGGAGTAGATATTGGTTATAAATCTTTGTAACTACAGTATTCAGGGAGTTAATAATGATTTCAGTGGGTTTAGTTCATGATCATGAAACGCCTTTAGATTTCTGTTGTACTGCAGCTTCTCCCAAGAGTTCCTACAGGAGGTGCAAGTTTTCCCAACTGTCATGAGTCCAAGGAAGAGCTCCCAGGCAAGACTCTAGGTAGTGCATTCTCTGCAGAGGCCACATTTCACATATGAACAAACTGGACAGTAGTCAGATTAAATGACTTTGCAATGCTAGGTTCCCAAATGTTACAGTGATGTTTGAAGCAATAGCAAGCAGGGAATGGAGAAAGGAAAAAGAAGAGGGCAAAGGTGGAAAATAATGATGAAGGCCTGGTGAAGTGGCCTGTAAGTTGTTTCTGTGGTAAGGTTCAATATTGATAAATGGCTAAATGTGATCTTGTGGGAGTGTAGGGACACAAAGCAATGACTGTGTTCAAGGACTGCATTTCAAAGTGCTGACTTTCATGATAACTAAAGAGTCCTTATGGAAAATTGACTGAAAATGAATTTGAAGTGTGAAGACCTGAGAAAATAAAGTCTTGAGAAACCTGAGCTAACCTCATAGATGATCCCGATTTGAGCAGGAGGTTGGAGTAGAGACCTTCGGAGGTCCTTTCCTGCCTGTTAGTCTGTGCTGTGGGGAAAAATGTTCACTTCATCCATATAGAGGAATTTAAGGAATTAGGAGGAATTTAAGTAGTAAACAGGATCGTTTACTTACTTACCCAGTCTGAATAAGCAATTACTGGACTAATTTGTCTAGTGTTGTTAGTAAACCTTAAAGATTTGCATTGAAAGCATACAGGTATAAAGGTGTAAAAGGTTTGAAGAGTGAAAAAAAACCTGGTAGAACTTATCAAAACCAAGTGAATTTTCCAAGGCAGGTGTAATTATTTTTTACAAAGGTCTGTATTTGCTTTATTGAAAAAGTGTCGAAATTTTTATAGTGTATCCAAAAAAGACTTAAAGGCAACTTGGCAACTTGAACATGGCCCTGCTTTTCTCTAAGGTATAAGATCTTTATGACTGGCATTTTAATCTACTTGGCAAATGAATGTTGAGATCCCATGAATGAAAGCTGTATTTACAAAAAAAACCAAAAAAACCCAGAGTCTGTGAGAACAGAGGAAGCAACTCTTGGATCTTGGAAAGGGAGCATTCGTTTTTCTTTTTGAGCAAACCTTTCTTCAGTAGCTTGGGGAGTGACAGGGGAAAGGAACAGATATCTCTGCTCTGGCATCCAGCACGACAGGCTCTGAGGAAAAAAAATAGTAACATCTTTCATCTTTCTACCTGGCTGGCCAAAGTGATTGACTTTATGCAGTTTAATTTGGTTAAATTAGCTAAAATGTAACTGCTAGATTTCTTCATTCTCAGTATAGTTATATCAGATGCCCCCTTATCAGACTGTTCACATATTAATACAAGTGCTGGATAAAGATGTTTTGAATTACAATGAGGTAGATTCATTGGGCAAGTTGATGATCCATGATCTGTTGCCAGCTCACAAACATGTCAGAGTTTTAGAGCAGGCAGCATCTGCTTGAACTGTCTGGGGACACAAAAAGAACAGAAAACATCTTATATTACAACAAAACCAGAGATCTAACTTGATGAAAGTGTAATTTTCGTCTTTGTTCAGCCATTCTGTGTGTTACTTAATACTGAGTGCTCAAGTCATTTTAACAAGTATGTAAACATTTTAACAATCACCTTAGTTACTCATAATTAATTACTGAGAGGAAATTCAGGAAAGAAGGAAGAATTGTTTTCCTTAATATACCCTCCATTTTCACTGTAGATGTATTTTTACTTTTCTATCCTAGTTTTGCCTTTGGGCATTTTGGTTTGTTTGTCTTCATCATCTTTTTTGTCTCTCATTTTTACTTTTTGCTCTTCTCACTTTGTTAGTACTTTGATATTTTTCCCAATCTTGGTATCGTCTTGTCTTTCCTTTTGCCAAAATGCTGCTTCCCATCTTCAAAATGTGCCTTTGTCCTATGTCTCTCATTTACCATTGCTTCTTTCAATTCTTCATTTTCTCTTAATTTTTAAACTTATCCAGGAGATCCTTCTTTTCAGAGCTTACCACAGAATATTCAGCAGAGGTGTGGGTTAAATCTTGCATTAAAAGAAAAAAAAATCATCCCTCTTGATCTTTGTGTGTTCTATGATGTTTTAATATATCAGCTCGGCCGTGGTTTCTCGATCTCTTATTGCATCAGTAAGTGCTTTGCTACACATTATGTGCATCATTAGTGGTTCTTACCTTAAGCGTGTTTTAACTACCTTTATCCTTTCCTAGATTGCCTAGTTCATGTGAGTAAATATTTTTCCCAAGATATTTTCCATGGCCTGTCCAGCTGTTTCAGGGAACACATGAGTTTTACATTACTGTCTGTACAGATTTATTTGGATACAGTCTTACTGTAGTATTGTCATTTAGTTCTGCATAAGAGAAGGTTTATCTGAATTGCTGTCACAGGACCTTTTTGGTAATGAATAAATTTTTCATGTTTCTCATACTATGTTTGTTAGTCTTCACCCCAGTTATAATCTGCAGGTATTCATAAGCCATACAGGTTTTTTTAAAAAGAACAGACAAAAAGTTTAACTATTTTAGAATAAAGCATACTGGATGGAATAGGAGAGGGAACAAATGAATTTCATTCCACATAAAGTCCTCTTGCTCAGAAGCATATTACCTTAAATGATAATTCCTTTTTTAAAAAATTATTCTCTTACATAGCTTGTACATTTCTTTAGGTTTCAGCATTTATTCAGTCTATTGCTTCAGAATATTTATAATGATCCTCCTAATGGCCCATTGGAAGTATGCCACCATTGACTAATATATTCCCTCTGCAAGTGTTTATTTCTGAACTAGACTGGCAGAGCTATCAGCATAATACCAGTTCGTACAATACTAAGCTGAAGAACGTAAGTAAAGTTTGAGTCATAACATACAAAGGAGGTGTAATCCTTACTTCCTTTCAAAATGCAGGATTTAAGTGCTTGCTTTTGCTGAATGTAGTGATTGAATTGCATGTTGAGTACCAGCTACATCAATCATGTGGCAATGAACTTCTTTTATGAGGTTACTGTTAGGCTTATTTGTATTTTTCTAGAACCCCAAATAAAAAAATGCTTGCCTTTGTGAAATGGAAGGATAAGAAAGTGTCTTCCTATTTGAAAATAAGAGCTAAATTAGACAATGAAATTAAGATAAAGAAGCAAAAGTGGAAAAACCATTTATGTGGTTTTGTGAAGCAAGTTGCCCTTTTCATAGGAATAATGTAGTGAAAACATTTTATTGTTGATGGAAAGAAGGCTCCAAAAAGCATGTGTCAGTGAGTTCAAAAATCACAGATATCCTGTGTTACCTTGTGTCCAGAGCAATATGGAACCTAATGGGAGATTCACCATGGCATGACAGGGCCTTTGCTCTGCTTTGCCCTCCTGGGCAGAGGAAGATCTCAGCAGGAGTGCAGGACTGTGGTACACTGTTCCATGTCAGACTCCAAATGGTCTAGTTCTTCCCTTGGCAATCTTCCTATGCCTAAAAGAAACAGTTTATAGCATCCCTCTGTGTCTTTCTTGAGCCAACATTTAGCTTTCCAAGAGTGGATCTGCTTCATTGGGCACTGCTTTCACGCAGGTGTCTCCTGCTCAGGCTTTTAAACTGGCTAATGTACAGTGGGAGTGTGAAACATGCATAATTGAAGAACTGTCCTTAGAAATTTACCTGTGGGATTTTCACTTTCAGATATAAAAAGATCTTTTACTTCCCCATAAATTTCTACAAATATGCTGTGTAACTGCAGTATTTTAATATTCTAGCTACAGAAGTGCAGTGTCTAGACACCACCATATGTATTTCAGTCAGGCACAGAAGTATTGCTGTCCTATTTCATTTCTTTGGCAACTGACATTCTACTGCATTGCAAATTCACAGAGCAATGATTTTAATAGAAAAGCAAAATACTACATTGCACTAAAGATGAGAACTGGTTATAAATAAAAATTGTTACTATTCTTCCCCCTGTTTGAATTGCTCTTAATATGATTGTGCCTCTTTAACTCTCTGAAACTTCTGTGAATAAATAACAAAGCATAATTATAAGTCAATTATGCTAAATTTTTAGGTGGAAGCTTGACCACTGGAATGCAAAGCTGTATGTTTTCACCTCCATACAAAAATATTTCTGAAATGAAACACTTGTTTCTGTCTCAGTGAAGCCAGAAACTGAAACTGGAAACTGAAGAATAAATGACAGAAATAAATGATGCCTTGTCAGGTTCTGAAAAAGGCTAATGAAACTTTGCAGCTGCCAAACCAGTGGCCTGTGAATTGCAATGTTCAAGGGAAAAAGTCAAAGATAATCCAGATGTTCCCAAGCAGAACACTTTGCAATACTTTTTCATCCATTTTCTTTCTGTTTGTATGGACTAAAAAATTACATAACTGATATTTGGTTTAATACATGTTCTGAAGGTTATTATTTGACCTTCAAGATAATTTAGTGTGCTTAGCACATTATTTCTGTCCATATTCATTACTTCAAAGGTGGTGTTTTTCAGATATACCATTTTGAATCACAGATTGTTCATGTGATGCAGGTTTCTTAGAAAGCTTCTTTTGACAGCCTGTTTATAGTCTTCCTGATGCACCTCTCTTTTGGCTATGGATAAAGTGAGTCTTGATAATCAAAAGGAGATTGTGCATAATTCTGGAACTGACTACCTTTTACCATTTATTTTTGCTCATTATTTTCCTGCCTGATGAACTATTATAAGCAGGAGACTTGTGAATAAATCTTGATTTAAGTGTGCTTTAAAGAGCTAGTTGATATTTTGTTCATTGGTGGGTTTGAATTTGTTTTGCAGCTGAGCCCATATTTCACTGTTAATCTGCTAAGTCACCTACTTTGTGGCAGCAAAATTAATAGTCATGGAAAAACGTAAGTAAAAAGCGGCAAAAGTGTATTTATGTGTTATAGATTACATAGCCATCATTCTCTTCTGAGAAAGAGGGAAAACGGGAGTCCAGTTTGGTTTTTACTATATCAGGAGCCTGTATTACAAAAAAACCCCAAAGCCAAAAAAGTGGATTACTACCCTTGACCTTTCCAGGTAATTAGAATCCTGCAGTCTGTTTAACTTTCAGTTCAATATAAATTCATCATATGCTCTTGGATTGAGTCCAGCCTTCTGTAACTGTGTATAGCCTATGGAAAATTCCAGTGAAGAGGGAATATCAGATAACTCTGTTTCTGTAATTAAAAGATAGTAAAATAAAAGATAGCAAGAAGAATATTTTTGTTTCAGTAATGAAGCGGCAATGTCTTCTGTTCTACTTGCTTTTAACTGATTCTTTTCCCTCAGTGGATTTTGGTCTTGGTTTAAAGCAGCATAGCCTTGTTAGAATTAAGGTGCTTACACATTATTTGAATAAATATATGGCTTTGGTAATTCTAGAAGAGAGGTTGTTGAAGTTGTATGTTAACACTTTTGAATTAAATATTTACAGAAGAAAGAGTCCTCAGAGAAAAGGGAGGGGGAGAGTGGAAAAGGAGATGACACTGTCTAGAAGTGAGTCAGTTGCTACTGAAAAGGTGTCTGGAGAGCAAACTTGGCAGGAGCATACTCTTTCTTCCCCCTTTCCTCCAATCTTTCCCTAGGATGTACTGTATCTCTCATTTTCACAGAGAAAAGGTCATTTTGCCAGTGTTCCCTAAAGGCTTGGGAAAAGGATGTTACTGGAAAACTTTCTAGTCTGGTAAGGACCTCTGATTGCTGCCTATTATTGGTTGTTCAAGCTAGTAATGGTTGTTCAAGGTAGTGATGAAATAGCAAATAGAAATCTGAGGGCAGTCCAAAGAAACTTCAGCACCTTGAGACAATTGGTTGAAGGATCAGGAGCACAGGTAGTGATTTTGTCAATCCTTTCAGTAGCAAGGAATAATATTGATAAGAATGGGCAGATCCATCAGGTCAGTGTATGGTTCTGAGGCTGGTGTAATTGGAAAAATTGTGTAAGTTTTTTGACTATGGGATGACCTGTTTCAACACCTGGTTTGCTGTCACCTGAGGGAATGTGCCTTTCTCAAAGCGGGAAAAGAGCTCTAGCACAGGAGCTAGCAAGGACTCATTGACTGAACTTTAGCTTGAAAGAGGGAAAAGGAAAATACCAGGGTTGTGAGTGATGAGTAATGAGACGGTGTGCCAAAACCTGAGTAAATGAATAATCATAGGATCCCTCAATCTGCTTTATGAGATGTTGGCTACAAACTACAACACCTGAAATGTTTCTAGATTAGTGCACACAGCAAAAGGAACAAACAGGAGCACAAAGCTTTAGCCCAGTCCTAGAAATTTGATGTCACTGGCATAATTGAAACCTGGTGGGATGAGTCCTCTGGCGGGAGTGCCCTGGTACAGGCTCTTAAGGAGGAATAGGCAAGGAAGAGATGGGGATTGGGGTGGCATTGTATGTAATGGAAAGGCTAGAATGTATGGAACTCACTGTTGGAAATGGCACAGTTGAGCGCCTCTAGATAAGAATCAAGGTACAAACAAATAATGCAGATGCCATCATGGGAGTCTCTTGTAGACCTCCTAGCCAGGACAGAGGTCTACAGGCTGAGGGGGGCCTCACTGCAGCCTTCAGCATTGGCACAAGGGGTTGGGGAGGGGTAAGTACTGATCTCTTCACTCTCATGACCAGTGACAGGACCAGAGAAAGTGATAGGAAGCTGAGTCAGGGGAGGTTTAGGCTGGATATGAGAAACAGGTTTTTCACCCAGAGGGTAGTTGAGCATTGCAACAGGCTCCCCAGGGAAGAGGTCACAGCAGTAAGCCTGACAGAGTTCAAGAAGCATCTGGACAATACTTTCAGGCATGTGGTGTGATTCTTGGGGATGTCCTGTGTAGGGCCAGGAGTTGGACTCAATGATCCTGATGGGTCCCTTCCAACTCAGTATATTCTATGATTGTATAAACTTAGAGTACTATGATTTAGCATTAGTCTCTTCCCTTGCCCAGGTAATTTTGCTGAGTCCTAAGAAATTGAAGATACTGTAAGTAGCTACTATCTTTTCCAGTTGTTTCTTATGCTGTGATTTGGTATGTACACTCATAAGATACCGTTTAAGTCTTGTCTGCATAGGCATGGGAATGCCATGCTTACAGATTTGGTTAAGAAGACTTAAGGGAGATTGGTGCCCGATACTATCAAGACTTGCAGAATTCTTGGCATTTTGAGGATGTTCAATTGCCTTTGCAGTCCCCTAGATCAATTCATTTGGCAGACAATTGCATTAGGCCTGGAGCTATTTTGCCCAAATCCCATGCTTCTAATACAGCTTCCAGTTTTGTTGTAAATCCTGTGTTCTTTCTGATCTCCTGGTCTCTTGAGCCAATTGCTGCTGTAGTTCCCAACCATGGAGGCTCTATGTAACAGCATTCAGATTGATGATATCTTTCCACTGACCTAAAAAGCAACTTCAAAGGCCTGCCTCTATATACACGAATGATTTTGTACTGATTCTCCACTTCTCCAAGTTTCTACAGTTTCCATCTTCACAGAGCTGATAGCAATGCTGCTTCCTACTAAGTGGACTTTGGTGAAATACATTAATGGAAGTCAGCTGAACTTGAGTAGACTTTAGTAGGAGACAGATGAATAGGAGAGTGTTTAGGGTCTGAATTCTTCTTTCAGATCAGTGAACACCTCTTATTGATTTGAATGAGCCACAAACAAAGTGTATCAGGAAATCTTCTGAACCCTTTTGAGAATTACCTGGTTATTTTTGGAGGATTACCCAAGGTGGAGAGTCCTGCTCTGGAGGGGCAGGACTTTAAAATTGTATGAGAATTTATGAGGTATTAATTATTGTCAACTATTGATGTATTTTAATAAAAATAATTCTTTTTCTGTAACCTTTTGTAAGGAAATATTATTATTATGCATGGTTGAATTTGTCCTTTTTCTTCGGCTGTTTCACTGAGTGTTTTGAAATATGCCTGAAAAGTGTATTTTCATGTAAAAACTAGATGTGTATGAACCTAGGAAACTGTTAACAGAACTATAGTCTCTTCAGTCTGCTAGAAGAATAGTTCACAACATGCTTGTGGGGAGTGGTGATTGTCAGAGCCTGTACATGGTGACAGGTGTTGGTTGTTCATCTGCTAATTTCTCATTAGAAACAATGTGGTCGGCTGATCAATTGCAGTTTGGTAATTGGAGGCACTGTTACGTTTTCTGTTGGTAAAATGTATGACTGTTTACTGAAGTAGTTTAAAAAATAGTAGATGTGTTTTCAGTTTTTTAGATTTTGTCATAAATGAAAATATTTGTTTTCTCATTACCAACAAATACCTATTATCTATGATCTGTAATTAGGTTCACAGTTTAACATAAAGGATGAGTCGTGCTCACTGGACTGCATCATTGGCCTTACTGTGGTAAAATACCAATTTTGCCTCACCAGCTGTGACTTTGGGGGCAGTGACTTTGGAGGCAGTTTGAATGATGGGAACACATAAAGCTCTACAGATTAAAATATTTCCAGCATACAGCTGTGTGTGTATCAGTCAGAATTCAGCAGCAGTTCTTGCTTGCTAATGTCTCCTTGTCCTTAGAAGGAACATTGCTCCCCTGTATGGGTGTCTTGTACAGTCTCAACCCTGCATTCTTTGCTGGAGCAAAACTCTCAGTGAAAAACAGCATTAGAGTGGTCATGGAAAGCACTGAATACAAGGATAGAACTACTCACAAGGGCAATGAATTTGCCTAAGGAAACAGAGCATGTAGTTCTGTGACTAATTATGAATTATAGAAAGAACTAAAGGAAAAAAGACAAAGTTGGGAAATAAATGGTTGATTACTCATCTTGCATCAAAAGAGGATATTTTCAAAAGACAAACCCAATTATAGCTGCTTTTCCCAATAATATTCCTATCTACTTCTCATAATTTCCATCAAATATAATAAAAAATAGGACTATATTGTGCTTCAGCTTCTTGTACATGTGCAAAGGTGATTGAAAGATTGCATGAAGAGTGTTCTAATTTTATATGAAAAAAGTGGAGTAAGTTATGTCAGCAAGTTAATAAGAGTTAGCTTTTTAGTTTTATCTGTGAATGTGTTTTGAGTGCTGCAGAAATAGCAGGTGTTGGTGAAATGCAGTGATGTTGGCTGGTGCAAGAACAAAGCCACAGAGCTCCATATAATGGGGTTAACAGAGTCTGGAATCCTAAAATGGCCCTAGTTTGATCCTTGAGCTGAAGGATCAACTATTTTTTCCCTTGTGATTTAGCATCTGATGATGCATATGAGTTGTTTTACCTATTCTCTTTAATGAGATATAATCAGGATATGAATTAATCTTAGTGGATTATTAATTTCAAACTGCAAAAGACCAGATGTGCTTATGAAAAAAGTTTATAGAGTTACCTTTGCATATCTGCCTTTTCCTATTACCCTAGAACTTAGAGTCTTTGTTGCAGAAGTCCCCCTCTGGAGGTGCCAGGGAGGCAGTGGTGTTTTCTGCTGTCACCATGAAACAGTTTCTAGTGTCTTAGGCAAAGTGAAGGTAGGGAGCTGACACTCTTATGCCTCTTCCTGGAAATCATTTATTCACATGATGCCAGAAAAGGATGGACTGATTTTTTTACTTCATAGTTAAGGTAATGCTTTTCACCAAGGAGAACCAATATAATTCGTTGCTAATGAACCAATAGATGCTAATGAATTAAGGTTCTGATTTGGTTTATCAGCTCAGTTTTGGAGACCAGGTATCTGAAACATCAATTTAGATTGGTCTAAGTACAGAATTGAATGGTTTTGCTACAAAAGCACTAAGAATAACACAGTATCTTTTATGAACAAATACAAAAGCATTAAGCTCAAAATAACATCTGTAGAGTTACTACTTCCTTGGTTGTGTTGATTTGGGTCAGCCAAAGAGAGTAGCTACTAGTGTGAGCTTAGTAATTTAGTAATTTGTTATACAAAACATGTTCTGTATGGTTCAAAAGATAGTTTTCTCCACTAATCATTAACCTGCAAATGACACATTATTTCCTGAATCACATGTACTCTGCTGATCTGTTATTCCATGATGAAATCCCACCTGTTTCCATCATAGCATCTGCAACTAATGTGAAGTATCTCTGTGCCTTTTTTTCAGAAAGTTCCTTGTGAGATTGTTAACAAAGCCTCCAAACCATATGCTTTTTGTCAGCACCATTGTTACCATCTGGAAAACCTCTTGGAACATTGTGATCAGAAAGGACAAAACTGCATATTTCATTAAGAGTAATTGAGCTTTTGAAAAAACAAATTACTTTTCAATGAAATTCAAAACTTCACTGTAAATATTCAGTAAACAGTGCTAGTATAATTCTAAAAGGAAATACACTGTACTTCACAATATAGTAGAAGCTGGTTGTTCATCAGAATCCAAAATGTCAGATAGAGTACCATTCCTCTAATAAAAAGACTGAAACATACACTAACCCCATCTGGCTGTGTCTTAAGGCTGTTTGCAGTGGTCACAGATCTCTAGACTGATAACCATTTTTATTACAGACAAAGATATTTTTATAGTTTACCTTGCTTTGATATAGGATTCTTTTTTTCTAGAATACCTAGAAATAGTCTTCTTTTTTTTTTCATGCTTGTAAAAAAAAATCAGATTCTGTAATGTGCATGAACATATGAGCCTGGTAAAGGGGAGACAGCCATGAAATGTTATTGTCATTGAAAATAGCCAGTCATATATTTTTTCCTTAATAATAAATTTACCAAGTAATACACATCTCAAACATTCTGGATTTCTTCACTTTGTGAAGAAAAGTGTATTCCCTTAGTTTTCTGAAGCAAAAGAGAAAGATAATATAGTAATTTGGGCAAACTTGTCATCCTGCAGTGTAATTTGGTGGCTGCATTTGTTTTGAAAAGATGCAGATGAACAAAATGGTCCATCTATTACAAAGCCACTTTTCCAAACCAATTTGCTTGCATTTTTTAGAGTAATTGTTCAATGGAACTCATTTTTCAATGAATATGCATGAAAAACTCATGACTATTGAGAAAATCAGCACTAATTTATGTTGCTTATGCTGTTTTCCTTTTTGTTTTGTGATATGTTTCCAAGCAGTGTTATTCTATGAAATGTGCCCACAGTATAAGTCATGTGATTTGTGATACAATCCAGAATATTATTGTGTGTTTCTGTTGTAGAATAAGTCTTACTTTGTTGGGTTTCCCTTCCAGTTCAGTAATATGTGACCCTCAAATGCAACAAAAGATAAATCATTAAGGTTTCATAAAACGTGTCTGTAAATTTAATCTTAAAATGTTAAATTAGGCTTCAGTACTTAGTAAAACTGCAGAGGAAACCTCTGGAGGATAACATAGTATAGTACAATATAATATAATATATGATTTTATGAACAGTTCCTGCTGTAAGTTGGTCCTCCTAAATTTGAACCTCTTAAAATTTGGTTCACTTAATGTGACCTATAGGTCTTGCTTTGTATGTTTATGTAATGAAATTGTAACAGTAAAATCAGGAAGGAAAGGAATTTTATGTCAACTACTATGGAACTTATCAGAGTTGAGAAATTATTTTTATGAAGGCTGTCTTACTATTTAATGTAAAATACTGTCTGCTAGATGTTAATTTAAAAACAGTATCTATTTTTAACAGTTTTAGACTTTACAGTGTCATCCAAACTAAATATAGATTAAAACCCAGACTGAAAATCCTACAGGTTGTTGTTATCCATGCTTTAAAAGTTTTGATCAGAATAAGTCATCTTGGGCAAAGGGTTAAAGTGGTTTGATGGTTAGGTTAATAATGCATTTTCAGTCAGGGTGAATTGAAAGGGAAATGTTGGGAAGTACTCTGTGAGCTCAACTGACAACCAGCTTCAAAGGTATTGACATAAAAGGAGAAGGACATGAAAAGAGATCTGTCAATGAATGAGGAACAGCAAGAAAAAACCAAGAGCATCTTAAGATGTCACATAGACAATTTGATTATTACTTTCTCAATTATCATTATGTACCTGGTGGAACCAGGGAGATAATCTTTGATGACTATCTGTGAGATAACATTAACATTTTAAAACTCAAATCTTTGTTTTTCAGAAACCCTCCACCTACTTTGCTTCATCCTGAAAAATGGTGCAGAGGATTCAACCATTTCATTTCACAGTGAGTGGGGTTTTTTTTCTTTTAAAAACAGCTTATTCAGCAAGACCTATGTGTGCCAATCTGCAAACAGAATTTTCTTATGGGGTTATTGCTTTTGCATGTTTTTGACTACAGTTTCCTTTACTTAGATTCTAGACCATGACTCACTTTTTGAAAGCTTTACAGCAGAGGTTGATCTTCTTATGTAATTTTCTTCATTTGAGTGTCTCTTGATTTTGATGAACCTAGAACAGGTTTATAAAATATACCTGATTTTCGTGATGGTTTTCCATTGAAATTTTGTGTTGGGGAGAAAAAAAGGATAGTGAAAATGACTGCTGGTCAATTTAAAATAAGAATTTGAAAGACAAGAAAGAAAATAATTGCCCTTTTTTTCATTTTGATAAGGTTAAGTAGGATGTATATGTGTATTGGTACTATATATATTTAATTGAGCACCAGTAATACCAAGAGCGTGATGAATGCAGCTGTCACCAAACTAAAATATGCTTTTGCTTTACCTTTTTCTTTTTACAGTGACACTAGGAAATTACAGTTAAGTAGCTGCTAGCATTGTATTCAAAAATCTTACTTCAACTTTTATGAGTGATTTTTAGTATTATTCAATATTTCATTGGAACCAATTACAGCCCAAACTGTGTAATGTGGGGAATATTTTTATAACACCACTTGTCAGTACTGACTTTTCAAGATGGGTTTGTAAATATGCACTTTGCATTTTGAATCTGTTCTGGTTCTTGATGTATTCAATTAATTGTAGAGTACAATATCCCTACTTTTTTCAAATAGCTGTGTGCTAATGTCTTTCCATTTTAGAAGAAGTTAAAAATAAAATCACTAATGCAAATTTTATTAGTAATCTGTGAAAAATACTGTTATTTACTGTGCTGATCTTTAACCAGACAGGAAGGTGAAATACAGTGTAATGTTTGACCTACAGAGGAAGGACGTTATTATTATTATTGCTGCAATGTAACTCAGAATCTCTTCAGTGTAAATAGCAGAGGTACATTCCTCTAGAGCAGATTGATCCAAGTTCTGGTTCTCCATAATGCACGTCCTTGTTTACACAGCAGGGTACATTGGGATCTATGGCAGATTCAGTGTTTAAGTATAAGGGTCACCAAGTGGTGGATGAATTTCATTCTGTTATAAAAAACCATTGGTTGCATGGTATTTAAAGGCTGTAGTCTTTATTCTGGGGAACCATCACTAGTGGATTATATTCCACTTGTGCTTTAGAAAGTCACTGCACCTGGTAAATAAGATTACATTCCTGTCTAAGGAACATTGTGCATTAACCTTCAGCATTGTTATATAAGTTTTTCTTATTTGGTAACTTCCCTTTTAGAAGTCCCTGCTGAGCTTGAGAACAATACAAAAACTCAGCTAAACATTTTTTAGCACTTGTTCAGTCCTTTAGTTCAGCATGCATTGTTCATAAAACAAGTCAGATGTTAATCCTTTATGGCTGAACTTGATTTTAATCTTGTCCTTTGAGGTTTTTGTATCTTTAAAATGTATCTCTTTAATCATATGGATTATTATTAACTTTTGCTTAATTACTTCTTCATCATCAACTTTCGCAGGTTCTCAAATCTTGCTTTTCATTTTTACAGTGATGTGCGCATGGTTCTCTTAACATGGAAAAATGCAACAATTTTAAGAAACACCCTATGTTACAGCTGCCTTTAAGAGAATAGTGAAATTGAATTCTCTCTGACGTTGTTGTATTCTTGGACGTTAGTAAAGTTATGATAGAGAGGTTACAAGATGTTTTGATGGAGGCTTAGATTTACAGTAGTGGATTTTCTAGAAAAATTTAGTTAATGAAACATTGGATCATACAACTGGAAACCTTTTAGCCATTACTGATAATTGGCTCATTTATATGCATGAGTTATGCATTTGTTGATGCCTGCCTTGTGACAGCCTAGTTATGATAAATTAAAAGCAGTGATTGTATAAATTCCATACTGCCTTTTAACCATATGTTAGGACCTTGCCTGATGTTTCTGTCACCCTTGTGATGAGTGGTTAGCTTTTGAATAATTTCATTATCTACCTCCTTGATGCTAACATAATTTGCATAACAAGCTTATCTATTCAAGTTGCAGGCCAGACCTGTGTACTGACCAAAACTGAGCATGTACCGTTGGCTAAGCTTTCAGTTTGTTTTATGCAATAATTTTGTTTATGCCAAGATTGCCAATCCTGGTCACTGTAGCTTTTTTTCACTCCATTTTGCCATCCCCTGAAATGCCATTGTCTCAAGAGGCATTTTTTGTAGGTGGTCTCTAACATATTACAGTGATTTACAGCATGCCTGAGCTGGAAGTTTCATTGTTGGTAAATCTTTCAGCTGCTAAAATAGCGTTCATATATTTTTCAGGAATGAAGTCTATATTTTTAATTAAAATACTATTGCCTCAAGAGATGAAAACTTTGCAGTAGCATTTTAGTCAGATGCAATGTTTACAAAATCTGAATGGAGAGGGTCAAGATGGTTTTTAGCTTGGTGAATCTATGTTTCTATGCCCAGCTCTGTTGACCTTGATTTGAGATGAAGACTGTAATGTGTTGTTCTCATAAGAAATTTTACAAAGAAGGTAGTGAATCTGGGGTAGATATTTTGTTTTTAAGAAATACAGAGAAGAGGCAATTTCAGCTCTCATCTCTGGCAACAGCCCAGTTTTGTATTTGGTATCTGCTAAGATACAGGCAGCACATAAGGTCAATAAAATTCTATGTATGTGTATTTATCTGTACTGCTGTGATTGTGTATGAAAAATATGGCTCTCCAGATGTAATGTGAGAAATAATTAATTACCTTTATCTACATATCAATAGGATTTTTACCATTTCTGTAAGACCGTGTAAACTACCACAGCAGTGACAAATAATTTTCTCAGCACTTTAAAGCTTGACTGATCTCGAGGGATAAATAGGAGAGTTAATATGTTCTTGTAGCAGAAGAATGCAATAACTTTTATTTACATCACAAAATGTTAATTTTAATTCAAAGTAGTAGTGGTATATCCAGAGACAGACATTCTCCTTTAAAATTTATTTAACCAATGATTAGCTATTATAGTTCTTTGAATTAATAAGTCATTCTTGAGCTGGAGGGAATTAAAGAATTAAGAAATTCAGGAAGTAATAAAGTCAAAATGTGAACTTAAGGATTTATGGTCACATTTATCATCAGAATGTAACTTTTAGCAATGACATTGCAAACATAATACAAAGACTTTTTTTGTCCTGATAAACTCACTTTTTTGTATTCAATTTAAACATGGCTTAGCAAGCTGAATTTCGTATTGATGACTCTACATTCAGAGCTATTCAGTTAATAGATCATCTAGATTATATAGATTTTAAGTGGTCCATTTATATTTAACTTCTCTGAATGCAGATAAAGTTTTTCACAATCTAAGCAATTGTTTAGTGACATTCTGTTCATGTTACAGAAAGAACATTTTACTGTTTCTTTCATTGAGAACATGATATGCATTTGATATAAGTCACTAATTTCACAGTGTCTGGGAAGGCAGAGGTTTGCCAATGTCAGAAAGATACAGATTGCAATGTGTAAGGTTATCACCAGATCTGTACATTCTTGCATTTCATTCATTGATGTAGACTCTCAGAATCTGTCTACAGTTGAACTTGAAATACCAAATTATAATACCTGACAAAAGATCTCTGCCACTTTTGAACATTGCATGAAACATACGTATTTATACAGAGGAATGGACATATACAATGAAGACAATTTTCTTCAAGTTACTAATGAGTTGTTGTAGCAAAAATCCTGCCTCAAATCAGCTGCATGCTGTAATGTCAAAGTGGGATAGGTACCTAAAGGAGAATATCTGGTATACATGCAAAACATACTGTTTGTAATAAAAAGCTTCAGTTGTGCAAGGTTCTGAAGGTTTTCAGGGGGTTTTTTTCTGGGCCTTCAAGGACAGACCAAAGAAACAGAGCAGACCAATTCCTGGTGAAAGGCTATTCATCAATTTCATCATACAATAAATAAATGTATTTGGTGGTGTTGAGATGCTCCCTAGAGTTATTCTGATTGTATTTCTGTTGTCACTGGTAAAATGTCAAAGATTTCAACTGCCAGACCCATGCTAAAAAGCTGCAAGAGGTGCCACTCCATTAAATTTCTGTTGTTTGTTCTCTAAACCATGTATATGAGCCAAAATAAATTGTAATGCTTACTCAGCCCAAATAAGGCTCGGAAACCCATTCTAAATTTTGAAGATTTAGAAGAGCTAAAGGTATTTACTACACCTAATTTTACAATTTCAGTCCGATAGAATCTTAGTTATGTTTCAGACATGTGCTCTAAATTATACTGTATGGTACTTGATGTTGAACACTAAACTGAAAGAAGATTTAATAAGAAAATAGGTGATGGTGACATTTCAGTATTTGAGTATTTGTCTCGTTCTTAGGGAGGATTAGTAATTTACAGCATTTGTTACCAAAAGGCAGATCAATAATGTTATAAATGTGTTCTGACCATCAAAATTTATACCATGCATATGATGATTGAATCCTTTGTTGTAAATTCAGTCTTTCATCCTGCTATCTGATTGTAGCAGAATGAGCCGTAAAATCCTTATTATTTATCATGGGATGCTGTGCAAGACAGGAGACCTATTTAACCTAGACACATATCCCTAGTGGCCAGCATTTCCTTTTTGCAAAGGGACAGCTATATATAGTCCTGAAGATAAGGTTATTTCTATCCTATGAGTACTGCTGAATTAGGACTGAAAACAGAAATGCTGTTGGCAAAGCTGTCACAGTTTTTTAGTTCACTTTTGCAAATTAGTGACCGGCAGCAGTGGGGGTTGGGCAAGGCCTGCAAGTGGAAAGCAGGAAGTGTCAGAGAAGCAGGCACATTCCTGCATCTTATTACAGATGTAGTTCATGAAATGTCTTCTGCACCTCTTGGCTGCATGTACCTGACCAGTGCCTGCCACAGGTACATGTGGTACAGAGGTAGCAGGAACGCTCAGTTACTGAGCATTTTAACCAGCTAAAAAACCCTCAGAGATTTTTTTTTTTCCTTCCTTGACTGGAAAGTTTCTGACCTAAAGTATCTGGCCTAAATGATCCTGCTTGTCAGTGTCTGTCCTTCCATTTCCCTAAGCAGGGGGAGTCAACCCATTTGAGGTCATGGTCTCGATTTCATAATCTTGCATCGTGAAGCAACCTAATGATGTAAGTAATCAGGTAAGTATGCAGAGTAAAAAAAAGGTCTCAGAACCTAGAGACCTCCTTCTCCGTGCTTAGGAGAGAATGCTCTCTCCTTTCAAGAGGACATGACCTTTCTCTTGTTCCTCTGGCATATTTCTACTGTAGAACCTCAACTGAGCCACTCTAGAACATCTCTATCTTTGGGGACAGTCTGATAACTGTATTTTTTGGAACTGGGATGAGGGGACCTTAGCAACTTAGGATGACCTGGAGTCTGGTCAAAGACCCTGCAAAGTTCTTTTATCCTAATAACAGAGTCTTGGAAACGTTCTTCACTGCTAGACAGCAGGTACTTGTGCAAGGAGTGAAATGTGTGGAGGGCAGGGGAGAATGGTCTGGAGCTGTGAGAGGAGCAGGTGATGGGTAAAGCATCCTGATGAGGCAGGGAGTGGCTGGGACATAGGGACCAGAGGGGTGGCAATGAGGACTTTTGCTGACAGGTAACAGTTGAACAGCACAGAGACTTTCTATCACTGTCACCCAGAGACTGTTATGTGAATCCCCCAGCCCTAACAGAGTCTGACAGATGTAATTTCTGCCAAATATTAACCTATGTATCTTTTGTGCATGTAGATATTAAATAGTTGCTTGATGTCTGGTTGGGTATTTGGTTATGAGACAAAATGAGTTCCAGCAATGTACTTCTAGCAGATAAGAAATCATCAGAAAATGTAGCATTTACAAAATGTAATAATTGAAAAAACAAAAATACTGGCGATAAAGCATAATGTAACTAAGCTATGAGAGTTGCAGCTGCTTGATTTCTTTCTTTTTAAAGAAAGTACTTGGGGTCAAATAGATCATAATAGAACTAATGAAAGAGAATTTCTGAAAGAAAGAACCGCTGCTGCTCTACTTAGGTTTGGCTGCAATAGTGAGTGACGTTAGTAATTATTTTTCTATTTTTGAACACACAGGAGACTTAGACCACCACTGCAGTTCTTATGAAATCTGTTTCTTTCCATTTATTCATTAGTAAATATTAGCTCATGAATGCTGATAAATATCTCTCCTTCTCAGCCATCTGATTCGCTGCTTGGGAAATGGCTGTTTACATTGTGAGACCCAGCAATTCCAACAATGTTATCATCTGAGTGCAAGCAGCCAGTGAATTTTTAGAGGCTGTCTCAGATGGGCCTGTGGATGGGAGGCTGCTCTTATCCTCTGCTAATAAATGCTTCATCTTTGCCTGTAATTGTGGCAGAATGGAAATGGTGCTTAGGAGCCTGGCTGTGAGATTGCAGCAAATGGCTGCAACCTATGTTTAATGTAGTGATGCTAATGAATTCTGAGAATTAATTTTCAGCTAAGAAAGCATGATGGAAGATACTAGAATTTCCAGTTAGGTAATGGATTGACTTTTGTCAAGGCAAACATACAATTTTTACTTCTTTTTCAATCTCTACTTACTTACCCTTTCTATTATTTTAGATCCAAAAAATAGCAGACTAAATGTGATACTTTCATCATACCTTATTTGAAACCCATCTTGTAGCAGATTTGCTAGGCAATTTGCTCAGTTCAAACTAATGCACCACTTTTTCTTTTTTCTTTTTTTTTTTTTTTTTAATTTCCACAAGCCAAACAATTTGGCTGAATTTGCAAGTGCAGCACATTTACTGGTTTTATGAATAATTGCAGTATGGTTTGACAGTGGCTGAGCTAACTGTCCAAACTGGTCTTAAATGAATACTTAGATGAGAAGCTGAAAATGTTTTCATTTCCTTTTTTCCTCAGAAACAAATCCTTCATTATTAGGGCTTTTTAGTGTTGTTTTTCACTTGTAAAATACACACACTGATTTCAGAATATTTTGTGATGAGTGAAATTGTAAAAGCTGTTTTGTTACTGTACTCTTTCAAATGTTAACATTACTGAATTTTTGTTTGTTACTTCTTGATTTCTTTTTTTCTGGCATATATGTTAGATACATTTTCTCACTGAATTTACTGGCAACTTTGAACTCAAACACTCATATAATTAACTTTTCCACACATTATAATTCTATGTCAGAGTGCAGGTCAGTAGAAAACTTTGTGATAATTCTCACCTTTGTGCAGGCTTTAACATTGTAACAGCTGATATTCTTGTGGGGTTTTTTTTTTCAGAAGAGCATTAGAGTGTCAATAGTGCTTCCAGCAGGATGACAATGACACCTTATTGAACTCCTGCAGTGACACCAGCAGTCTGATGCATCATTTTTCATTAGCACATAGGTGGTGGCCCAAGAATTTTTATTTTACAGATGATGTTGACTAAGAACTGCAGCAGCAGCAGCAGGCATTCATGTTGCACTAAAAGCAACACAGTTGAACTGACAGTGTGGAGAAGCAGAATATTAATAGGCTTTTTCTACATAGAGAGGAATAAGGACAAAGGAATATGCACTGAGAAACATAAAGACTATGTTTTCAGTGTCACATGACAGCATTCCATCCTACATTCCATCACAGCAAGCCTGGTGAGACATCAAATTGACCCTGATTAGTTGTGTACAGACTGAGCCCCCAGTATGTACAGTGACTAAGCTGCAAGCTGTTTACTGCATTTGAAACATAATAAGGAGCAATTTCTAGAAGTGACTGTGTCAAAACTTCTGCTGTTTAAGAGGCAAAGGAGAGTGTGTGCCTTACACACTTCAGTTCCCTATGGCCTACCTGGTCTTTCTGCTGCTGTGTTTTTAAAGTGCTAGGAACTTGCCATTTGACTTGATGGATTAAACCAACTCCAATGGAAATGTCCTGTCAGTCTCTTCCCTGAAGCTGAAGTACTCACACACAAAATGACAGACATGAATTTAAGCAGCTCTCCCTCACCCTTGCACAGCTGTTAGTTACTAGCTCTCTGCTTTGTTGTGTCATCTCATTAACTAACCATCTGAAAGAACTCTTCTTCCCATGCAGGCACAAACTTGGCACAATAGGAAGTGTGCTCTGTCTGAGCTTGGAACAGAGAGTTTGATCACAGAATCATGTTGATGTGTCCTGTGTCATTAACTTAGTCATCCTGCAATTTAACAAAGTTTTGGTTGTGTTTCAAGTGAAATCCTATGTGAACACAGACTGCAGCAATATCCTACTACCAGAGAATGAAGGCTGCATTTAGATGAAACAACAGAGAAACATCGATTTGTTGAAAGGTGCAGCATGCACACAAAGTGAATTGTCAGTGGGGGATTGGCAGGATTATGCAACAGAAGCAAAGATAATCCTAAAGATCTCCAAGATCACCCTCCTCCTTCACAGAATTTACCTGTGCTCATTAAAGCATCTGCCAGACCTGAAAAGCTCACATTTCAGGCATGCAAGAGAGAAGCTAAGAACGTTTTTCTCCAAAATGTCTCTTCTTGTTGGGCTTCCACAATGAGTGCGCTATCAGGGACATTTAGATGTTTCACCTAGGGTCCATATATAAAGAAAAACTCTCATGCAACTTCTGTATGCTATCTGTAGAGTGTCCCTGTGGGTGCATTGTTCAGAGCTCAGAGAATTCATATTAATAACTGCATGGCACAATGTCAAAGGTTTGCATGTTCTTCATACTTTTGATAAACACAAGATAATCCTGTCTGGAACTGTGAAATTTTTTGAAGAGAAGCCATTTAAACTCTAATGTTATTATCTGAAAAGCAAGTGCCTTTTGTGATAGGACAAGAGATAATGGTTTTAAACAAAAAAGAGAGTAGATTCAGACTAGATATCAGGACATGTTTTAGATTGAGGTGAAACACTGACAGAGGTTGCTAGATGCCCCATCCCTGGAAACCATCAAGGTCAAATTGAAGGTTCTGAGCAACTTGATATAGTTGATGTCCCTGTGCATTGCAGGGATTTGGACTAGATGACCTTGAATGGTCCCTTCCAACACAAACTATCCATGATCCTATGACATAGATTCACTTGGATTCAGTTATAGTACTGAAAAACTCCAGATGAAATCAAATTTAACAAGAACATTTATATATTAACAATAAAACATAAATACTGTAAAGCTGGAATTCTTTATAGAATGGTAAAAACCATGAGTGCATGAGCTTTTCAGACTGAAATCTCCACTTCAGATACTTGCCATCAATCAGTGAATTTGTATAATGTGTAGCACTTGTTTTGTTCTCTTTTCCTCTGTCTTCCTGATTAATGTCGTCTTTCTTTTCAAATGCTTTTTTCCTTTTTCTCAGGAAACATGAATTTAAACAGGATTGGCATGGACCATATTGTCTGTGTGGGTGTATTGACTTTTAAAACTCCCAGATTACAAAAAAGAAAAGGGGTAGGGGAGACTGTCAGAACCTGTTCAAGGGTAATGATGGATCTTTTCATGGAGGGGAAGGACTGGTATTTATAGCCTTGCATTCAGAGGGATGGAGATAAAGCAGGTTGTGTTGCTTTAGTGTTTCTATCAGGAGGCTACAGTTCTAGCCTATAGCAAAATTCACCAAAATAGTTCCAAAGCTGGTAACACATTTTACACACTTACTTCTCTGGACTAGATGTACAGAAGAGGTAGCAAAATGCTTTTTGGGAACCTAAAGTATTAAATTTATGTTCAAAGATATTTCAGGATCGTTTTAAGACCAGACTTTAGTCTTCAGTAAAGTCTTTGAGGTGAGGCTAAACTTTAATAACTTGCTAATGTGTTTGGTAGTATTTGAAATAAATTAATGTGTATGATTTTTTGTAATGTAGTTTAAATTTTGTATATTGTTACTTTTATTACTAGAATATAAATTCTAAAAGGTATCAAAGTTTCATTGAACTTTTGACTAAAATGATAGTCTTTATTTGTGGTATTTGGCCCTGCAAGGGAAGTACTTTAGGTACTTATTCAGCAAATATGAAAGGAAATTGTGAAGTATGTAATATGAATGCGTCTCATCAAATAAATTCATCTTGAGCTCTAATTTGCTAAAATTATAGATACGAGAAGGGACGTATATACTGAATTGCAGCATTTCTTTTTCACATTCTCAAATAATGTCACTACCATTATTATTTGAGCAAGATGAATAGAATGATTTAATATTACTAATTAGAGGATACTTGAAAGCAGCCTTATCCTGTTGGATCCTTCTGCTGTTTGAACAGTATTATTTCAGCTTTATTATGCAGAAAATAATTCAAATTGAGTGATGGCTTTGCCAAACTTAAATCTCGATTGTATAAATTAGCATGGTACTTTATTTTATGCTGATTTAATAGGACATATTTCCTTACTCATTACTAGTTCACCTGTTCCTATCACAGAAAGAACTTTGATACACTGGCTAGCATTTAATTCTGACTGATTCCTTTCTCTTCCAGACTTTATGCAGGTTTGCAGAATTTTCTATAATTCTTACACTAACACTCATCATTGCAATATGGAATATTGCAAATATAAACCTGTAATATTTATTTAAAAACAAAGCTCTATATCAAATCATTCTAGTAGAGTTGTACCACAAGTTTCAGTTGTGACTTTTAATAGGCTATATCCTACAGTTTGTAGTCAAACTCTCATCAGAGAATAGCTAGAAAATTAAAATGAATGAAGTGTTGTCTGTTCATCTTTTATGTATATTAACTGTACAGCTCTTACAGGATACAAGGTCATTTTTTCCTTTTATCTAGTTACAGTAAAAAAGAGAGCTTAAATAAGCTCAAATTTGTAGTCTTTACACTAGTATACGTGTAGAGTGTACTCACTTAGCTAAGTATTTTATGCCAGATTTATTGCAGTATGGAAGAGTCTTGTTACATATTAAGGAACTCAAATTTGTGGGAAAAGAAAACAGAGTAACAGCCACACGGTAAGCTGATTCAATTCATGCTGTAATCATATAACATCATTGTCTGAGACCCCTATTTCTCTGTCACAGGTGTCTAATCAAAGATTTTGAAAAGCGCCCTTCGGTCACACATCTTTTGGAACATCCATTTATTAAACAAGTACATGGTAAAGCTATGTCTTTGCAAAAACAGCTGGCTGAGCTCATCCAAGAACAGCAGCAGCTAGGCTCCATAGCCAAAACAAGGTACTGTACAAGGTACTCCTTGCCCACACTTACACTGGAAGCATAAATTGAAACTTTGAATGTTACTTTTATTGTTTCAAATGATCGTATGAATGCGTTGACTGGCAATATTATTAGCAATAAGTGCTGCTTGCCTTGTGAATGTAAGAGTTGTGTTTTCCCTTTGAAAGGTTTAAAGCTAGTTTGATCAGCTATAATGCAACCTTCTTTGCCTTTCTTTCTCCCCTGAACTCTGTTCTATACTCTGTTCGATACTGTTCATTTGGCTCAGTCAGAAAGTTGTTGATCATTCCAGAATGTTCTGATTTGTGGAAATAAATGTGGGCATGAAACATTATGTCATACTTTAGTAACAGATCTTTGAAAATACAACTGATCTTTGAAAATACAACTGTGAGCATTTAAGTGACTACTAGAGAAAGTTAAGAACAGAAAATTTTGAAGTGTACAGTTTGATCAAATCCTATTAGTAAGAAGGCTGTTCGGTACTGAAAGTAGTTGTTTTGCCAATAGTTTAATAATAACTTCTATTTTTTCATTCAGCCTAGTAATTGATTTTAAAATGTGCTTAAAAAGCAGTGCACTTTTATCAGCAGAAGTGGCATCTTTTGAAGCTGATTGTAAATATGTCTTAGTTTAGTTGTTGTCCAGAGGGTGGCAGAATTTCACTGTTTCAAAAGAGAATTAAATGCAAATGAACACACCGTCCCAAGCTCAGCAATCATTCTGTAATGTCAAATTCCAGAGTTAGATAAGCTCTGGCCCATTATTATAAATAACCACCTACTAATGTTGATGAAGTAAATTAGATGTTATGATTCATAAGTCATAAACATGTATATACTTGTGTGCCATAAAACTCTGTGGCTTAAATGATAAAGGCCCAAACAAAATGTACAAGTTAAAATAAAGGAATGGTTGTTAAGTACAGTTTCAAGGTGAAGCTGACTTCTGTGAGTGGTATTTATTCGTTTGCTTTTGTGCTGGGTGTGTGTTTGTTCTTGGTGGTTTCTTTGTTTGTTTTCTGGGAAAACATACCTGGAAGTGCTCACTGTAGGTAGGAGTTATGCCAGCATTACAGTAGAAGTTACTGCTTTATCTGGTTTCCTAAGATTCCTTCCCCATATAGCACCTGACAGATCACATTGCCTACAGGTATAGCATGGCTGGTGCAAGAGGTATAAGAATTTTTCCAGCTGTTGACCTGATTGCACATGCAGACAGAGTGAAATGATCCTTGTGCTAAGAGGAGCTCTGAAATGGATTTGTCATGGTATTCCAATACATTCTTCTGGGATTGAGCTCCATAATGTGGAGTGACAAAGAACCAAGACCACAACAGCATTTCTTTCCTCAAGCCTTTTCATGTATTAACTGGATGTGCTGTGACAGACAAGCTTCTGCAACTTAGACATGACTGGACTGTAAGAAGGATTTTGCTTCCCAGCACCCTAGTATGAATCAGTGCTCATCTAAGGGAGTTTAACTCCTTGTCTGTCCTGTCACCACCTAACCCAGCTTACATGTTTTTTTTCAAACAAAAATCTTTCTGATTGTTTTAGCATTATACTGTGTTATCCTTACTTCTTCTGTGAAGCACCGGCCCATTGTGATCAGGGTTGAGAGCATGCTCAGTGAGGACAAAATCTACTTATTGTTTACCTCTGAAATCTACAACATATTGTTCAGAATGATAGTCTAAAGATTTTGAACTTGATCAAGTTGGTACAAACTTTAATGAGATAGCAAAAGTACATCCCTGCAAAATATTAAGTCTGTGGGACAGACAGTTAATACTGGACTAGAAACATAAGATTTTACAAAAGAATGAACCACCAAGAGCATCTAATTATAATTTTCCCCAGAGGAATGACATAGCCTCATAACAGTAAAAAACTTGGCTCTGTAATAGGCATATTGTACCCTCTAAAAAAATTGTTACCAATTAAAAGCCTTTAAAACCTCTGTAATGTATCTATAACATAATTTTCAATACAAAATTTGACATGCAGAAGAACATATGACCAGATGGTACTGTAAAAAATGTACTGGCATTCATTTGTACTGATCTGTAGAAGTCATCTGAATGTATGGTCACCACTTCAAAGTAAATAAGGCCAAATCAAATCCATGTAAGGTAAAACTTTTCTATTGCAACACTGGATATAGTGCGTGCTTTTTCTGTTTATTGATGTGCCCATGACAGGCACAGTGAAATGTACATTAATTTCCTGGTGTTCAGAAGTAAAGAAAAATAGACACCCATTTTTAGGAGTAGAGCAACACTACAAATCAATTATTTAAAAGGTAAGTAAGAGAAAATGTTCTCAGAGCATAGGCTGAAAATTTCTAGAAACTGGTGCATCATCAGTATGCTTGTGTTAACAGCACTTCTTCTTTGAGGGAGCCCAGGGGGTCACTGTGATGACAGCTGATCAGGAGGTATCTGTGTTTTGTCTCATATGAAAGTCTTCCAGGACGGTGCTTTGGATTTGTGTCTTTTGATTCTGTACTGACTCAGTGCCTGTGGGGTTTTAAATAGGGTTCTCTTGCCGTTGGAGCCATGCCAGTTTTACCTATTTTGGTGCATCAGGTCATTGTGCCTGAGAGCAAGCCTCCAGACTTGAAAGTCAGTACTAATGACTTGGAGCATGTGAAGGAGAGACATGGAGAGCTGATCTAGCAGTGCACTGCTAGTGAAAAGGAGAGATCTGGCTTCTTTCTCTCATTTTCCCTCAGCTCCCAGGAGCAAACTCATGATGCTGTTTTTATTGCAGTTTCAGGGATTGTCAAAAACCTCCTGAGCCTGAACTTCTACACTGAGAGAAAAAAACGAAGCCAGCAGAAACACAGATAACTTTCTACTCTGTTAGTGATTGCAGAGTGGTGCCTCAGGTGATATTGCTGAAGTGGAGGAGAGAATGCTTCACATGACGAGGAATAAGCAGGAAAGTGGTAGAAAGAAACAGGCTGGCCCCTTTTGGTAGGATCATCTGGGTTGGCCTCTGGAGTCACAGACTGAAACATCACCTTATTTTAGTTTCTTTCATTTTTCTTCTTTGTGTGCAGTATAGCTAGGCTTAACTTCAATACATTTCTTCAGCCCTCTGAACTGAAGAGGCTCTTTATTAACCTTAAGCTCAAAGAAGTCTGGTAACACACATTTGTTGGCATTGTCAGTTTCTTCCTGATGAACATATTGTTGTTACTTTTCCATGAAGCAACTTACTAGAGAATTTTATATTCTGATTTCCTTTAGGTTAAAAATTATTAATAAAAAGAAAATGTTTATGCTAGTAAAAGACCACTTTTAAAAATAACATTAACAATTCATCCTGCCTTTTTACTGAAAAAGACACTCTTTGAAACTTTTCCACTAGTTCTTTTTTTCCCTAAATTATTTTCATTGGTGAGATGCAGGTATCTTCTACCTTATGCAAATAGGTGTTTTCAGAAAACCCAGCCAGAATGCCTCTCTTTCCACACTTGTAATGAGGAGGAAGATACTTTTTTTTCATCTGTTGGCATCTTTTACACTGAACTTCTTGTGTTTTGGCATTTCAGCATTAGCACTCCACTCCTGCATTGCCTGTGTCTTATGCTCTCATGAGGAAAAACTTGGTGAGAAGGTCTAATTTCACAGCTGTGTAGGGATGAGCTCTGGGTATTGTCTTTCTTATCCATATCCCTTTTATAAGCTATCAGTTAACTGTGTGTGTTTTCTAACAATACCAAAGCATAATTGCTAGTTTGCAGCAATACACTTTCCATTAACAGCTTTGGCACAGTAACAATTACATGAAGTTTAATTCTAAGACATTTATTCTGTGCTAAGTAGTCCACTAGTTCTATTTTTATAAAACTGTTTCAATCCTTGAAAAATGAAGGCTAGTACATCAGAACATTGCTTCACATGTATTCATTCCAGCCATGCTGAGTTTTTCTTCCTCATTTATTCTGAAGTCAAATTCATTTATTCCTTTTTAACACATGGATACTGATTTCATCTTGGGTGTCACAGCAGTTTTATTCCTATCAATATATAGCTGCCTCTAGGCAGGAAGCATTTCTTAAAATCAGAGAGGATGCTTTCACAGGATCTCACTCCATTTTTTCCTATTTTTCATTCTTTTTTCCTACTTTCCCACTTTGGTATTTACAGAAATACTGTAAGATGGTTGTTCAAATACTGTCCTTATGCATAGTAACATTGTGAGAGCAAGAAATGCCATTCATTCCTAAAGACTTGGACCTCACGTAGCATAAAATTGGAGAATGGAGGAAAAAAGAAGGAATCTAAGTTACAGAGTGGTGTGCCTACAGAACAAGCAAACATTGGTCAGGAATCATAAGCAGAACTATAAAACTGTTTTTGTTACAAAAATAATGACTGAGTGTTGATAGATTCAGTGTGTCTGAGTGTGATTAATAATGTATTCACTACATAAAAAAGGGTACACAAATTAAGCTTACAATAAACTTGCTCTATTTCAGGAACCTCAAGATGTAGATTTGTATGATTGCTTGGGAGTAAAATACCAACAATGTTTAGGCACCCCCTGAATTTTATGCAAGAACATTAACTAGAGTTTTGTGTTCTGTTCCTTATTCTCACTCTGATTTGCTGTGTAATCTCTGTTCTATCATTTGCCATCGATATTTCTCTGTTCCTTTCACTTACGAAATGGCTATTAATAGTTTTACTTAATATATTATACCTATGAAAAAGAGATAGCAGTTTGCTGAGGCAAGAACTTCATCTTGCTCTATAAAGCCATACTGTACTGTACTGTTAGGTCATTGTAAACCTGATAATGAAGACAAGCACATACAATGCCTGGAGCTCTAGCCATTTTTATTTTCATTCTTCCTGCCCTAGAGTCTAGGGAACGCTTTGGGAAGGCTCTAGGCAAAGATATGTTACAAATGGTGGTTATTGATAATTCTCACTTAATGGTAAACATTTTCTTTGTGGGGATAATATTTTTGTTAAATAATGTTTGAGTGTGTTTGAGAATCCATTAAGGGTGGTTATGAGAGAGCTGCTCACTTTCCAAATACACCTTTTGATCTCTTGAACTTATTTGTGTGGTTGGTTGCTTTTTTGATTCATAGTACAAGAGATTCCAACATACAGGCTGATAAGCAGAAAGATTCCAAGCAGAGAGATTCCAAGCATACAGGCTGCTTAAGGAGAAAGTCAGAAGAGATTTAGTGTGTTTCCTATTATTGCTAAGTTTTAAATGACTCTTCATGCTGTCTACACTGGCCAAATGCACTACAAAAGGTGGGTATATTCTCTGGTGCTTGTTTATAAACATCAAATATTATTATCCCTGTATTTTTGTCCTTGTCGAGACTTTATCACAAGCTGGCAAAGCTGGCAGCTGCTTCAGTGTTGAAAAAGTTGAAAAACTTTTTCAGAGTTTTTTTTTACATCTTTTTCAAAGATGTAAAAACTTTCAAAGCCTTTTAAGCTAGGAATTATATGAAGTTCCATAAATAAGGTATAAAAATACAACAGAACTTGTCATGGAGACATTTAAAAGGGAAACTCATTTGGAACCCCGGTATTCTGTCTCTTGTCTCAGCCCTTCCTTGCATAAATTATGATGATAAAATCTTGCATCCTTTAGGAAGACTTTCTCAAAAAAAAGTAAACTTTCGATTTTATTCCATTTAAAAAAAAAGTTTCATGGCTTGTGAGTAGAACTAATGGAAAACTGTAGAATTAAATCTTTAACTGGAGGCCTTGAAAAGTACTGACCATCAGCAAAAGGGAATGAAATTAAAATGTTCTGGTTTTTCTTTTCCCATTTGAATGTACAACAATTAAGAAATTATCTACTTGAGTTCAGTCTTAAAGTAACAGATTGCTCTATCCAGAATTGCATGTAGGAGAAAATCTAAAAAAAAATGTCATAACAGCACATGAGATGAAGAAATTCAAATATACTAACAGATCTATTAGCTGCCTTTTTACTGTGGTGGAGAAGCAGAACATCAAGGAGGAAAAAAGCTGATTAAAATCTTAGAACTGGAGACAGGGAAGAAGCATCTTCACAGAATGCATTTAAAATTTTTTTTCTTGGTAATATTCTTCGAAGCTGTCTTTCAGAATTCTAGGTATTTTGGGTTTCTTTGTGGCATTTGGCTGTTCCTTCAGAGGAGATAATGTGGAGCACCTGTATGAATTGCAGTAGATAAATCTATATTAATTTTAAAGTAACAAAAATACTTAATAATCACCAGTTGACATATACATTTATTTAGTTAGCTCTGTCTATTAAATGTCGCTGGAGGTGAAGTTGAGAAAAACCAGGGTCTTCTGAATTTCCTGAATAACCTAACAATTCCCAATGTAAGTGTTGTATAATGATTTGATGTTTGAAAGTTAATGTTGATCAAGCATTGAATAGTTTGCATTTTATGGTTCAAAGTGGCAGCTTCCCAATCAGCAGCAGGTTTGAAGAGGCCAGCTCCAGGCATGGCTCATTCTTCTCTTGGATGTTTTCCTACGGAATAGGTATCTTGTGCTCCTGTCTGTAAATAGGCTTCTTCATAGGAATCAGAAAATACCTACTAACCTCTGGTTTCAGTTCTTAAAAGAATGAAAAAATTTCAGCACTTGCATGAATATGATTTTAAGCAAGTTTAAGGTAGACTATTCATAAAGAGTTTGGAGTTTTCAGGTTTGGGTGATGCTGGGTCACTACTGCTGGTCACCATCTACAAGTTTGTTACTGTAATGGGGAACAGACACTTGTGAAAGCTTGGATGTTGAAGGATAAAAAGCAAATCTGTACATCAGGAAGAATCAAACTTGTTGAAGCAGCCTGAGGAAAAAGTAGAAAAGGGGAAGAAAGAATATAGAAGAGAGCATTTAATAGTTTGAGAAGGGCAGGAATGTTCAGACTACCTTGTCAGATGTTAGAATGGCAGTACCATGTCTTGGCAGCTTCCCCCTTCTCATGAACCAGCTGGATTACAGCAGCAGTCCATGCAAGGAAGTAACTCTTACTACCACATATCAAGCTTCTCTGCCAGCTCACACTTGGATTTGAAAGCAATTAACCACAAGGAACTTGATTGCATCCAGCCAGTAATTTTCTTTGGACTCAGAGATAATAACAGAAACAGAATCAGAGCTAGTTCTCTGATGCTATACAAAAAGTAATTTAAGGCAATTCTTTCAGCCTTCTTCTATATGAATATTAGGCAAATGAGTTTAAAACTCTTTTTACCCCTTGTAATATTTTTTTTTAATCTCAAAGCTACTGTGTTCTGAGGATAGTGCATGTGTTTTTACTGGAGGTTGTAAACTATAGCTGTAGCATTTATATTGTAATTAAGGCCGTGTCAGTGTCTCTGTTATGACCTTGCTTTAACAAATTACTTAAGGCTGAAACATGATGTAAAGGAGCAAAATTAAGTCTTATGCATGGGAAATAGGCTATGTATCTCTGTGTGGCACTATCACACTCTCCCCTTTTTTCTTTCTCATTGTGTTGAGTATTTTTCTTGTAAATCTCAGGAATTCATTTTAAAATTGGCAATAATTTAAAGAAGACCAAATACAGAAACCATTGTATCTTTGTGAATCCTAGAAACAAACAACAAATAGTAAATATAAATCCTTAACTGCACCAACATGGTAAATTTGGCCTCTTGGAAGGCCCTAAAGATATAAGATATTAGGGGTAGAGGAGAGAGAGATTAGAGAAGAAGCTTGCCACTGAAGGCAAAAATTCTTGGTCCCTGTTGCTTTGTAGCTCAGGTTGGACCTGCTAGCAAAATTACTTTTTGATCTAGAAGTCTGTGTGGTCCAGCTAGATTTTCTTTCTCCATCCCTTGATAGCAGGATATAGGAGTGTATAGCAATTTGCAGTGCATTTCCATTACTGTAACTGGTTACTTTTCTTTCAAACATCATCTTTTACCACCAACAGAACACATGAATGCTTCCTGCTTTTTCCTGAAATGGTTGTCTCAAGGGAGAAATGCTTCTTGCCTTCTGCTCCTCCTACAAAATCCAAGAAAACTGTCCCTTGCAGCTATCCCTCCCTGATAAAATGGTAACAGGAGGGTGCTTCGAAGCATAGAGCCTTTTTCAACAGACAGTGCTCATCACTGGATTTCTGGAATCAATCTGATGGTGCTCCTCAGGTCTCTTCTAACCCAAACCATCCTGTGGTTCTATAATAAAGTTAAGGTACCTGAGTGACTGGCCCTTTGCATCCTTTATGGCAGTTCTTTTGTTTTGGGAAGAGACTACATATTGCTTCAGAAAATTACTGGAAACTTAAGGAAGATAATAATGTCTTTGATTTTCCTTTTGCTTAGAGTTTGTACTTTTTAATGTTACCAGAAAGGAAGGGTAATTGAAAAATCTACTTTTTATGCAAAAAATATACTGACAGTTATTTCCCCAATTAAGAGTGTTTCCTTCTGCTTTTTAAGAATTTTTAATATATGTTTTAAAAGCACATTGTATTTCTGATGTGAAATTGTGGAAATAATCAAAGGTGACTCAGTGTATTTTTCTTTCCCACCCTGTCAATGCACTGGAGGACATAGGGTCAGTAGAAAACTGATGAGGCCAGCAGGAGATTTGAAGCTAATGTGATGTTATGCTCCTAATATCCTCTTCTTAATCATGTATTAGGAAAATTAGTTAAGTGCCAGAAAATATGTGCACAAAGGTATATCTGTTTTACTTATGTTTAACTAAGACCAGTTTCCTTATTTATTTACATAGGCTTAAAAGGAACCCTTTCCAATAAAAAAAAATAATTCGTTTATCACTTAAAGGGAACAAGCAGCAGGAGTTTAATACACAATCAGATAACAGATTAGTTTACAAAGCCATTCTGCAATTAGGCATGCTTAGGTTTGAATGTGCCCTTTTCCCCCTCCTCCTTGTGCCTCTGGTAGATGTGTTCCTGCTTGCAGTTTGTTGCAGTTCAGTATTGTGGCTATGATGTTTTGCTCCAGGAAGAAAAAGCTTCACAGATGCGTTGTGTTAGCTAAAATATCTAGCCATTGCTTTGTTAGTTACATCCTCATGAAGTAAAGCAACTGTTAAAATGTTTCCTTGGTTTGTAGACTGAGGTCTGCTCCCATCTCTAAATGATTTACATTATTTATGATAGCGGTTTTCTCTGCAGTAAAATAAGAGGTTGAATTCTGGTTTGAAAGGGAAACAACACTTTAAAACCCTAGTAGTGCATCATGCATTCTTACTCCTTTGAGGATCTGGCTTGTCAGCAAAGTGTAATTTTTTGCATATAGTGACTCAAAAAAACAAAACAAAAAAAAAGCCAAAAAGAATCCACAACCCAATACCTAACAGAAGACCAGGAAATGGAAGATTTGTTTGAATAGAATTTTGAACAAATTGAAATGGTCACCATGCTGCCCACAGGAAATAATACCCACTACAACAATTTTTCTTCCATAGCTTCTTATTTATCTTCTTGAGTCCTTCTTTTATTGCTTTGTATGTACAACATAAAGCAAACTACTGTCTGTGGGAATGTAGTGGGACTGTCAGCAAAACCTGCTGTCTTCCCACTGTTTTATTTCCTAGCTGACAAAACAGTTTGCATGGTTTTATTTAGTTACAATTCAAATAAACCATTAAAGAATAGTTTTCTAGAACTCATTGAGTAGCCAAACGGAAATGAGGAAAATGAATAGAAATAGACATAAGAAAAATATGACCATTTAATGTGATTCACAGTTATCAGGGAAGCTGTACTCATGGCTAACACTTTTCTCCTTCCTCTTTATTAGAGGTTTTCCTTGCAATAATTCTTCTGATGATGTAATGGCTTTTGGATATGAAAACATTCTCTTTACTGAATGAAAGCTGATTAGCTTGAAATATAGAAGTGTACATAAAGGGGGGAAATGCAAATGCCTCAATGTTAATTTTTAAAACAGGATTCCAAGAGCTTATGAAGATATGATTAAAGAAACCTGCTACATCTTCATATTAACCTTGAACATTATAGATAAACAAGCGTTTCCTGCCAAGCTACAGTACTGTTCCATTAGTGCTTGATATAATATTTAGCCTTGTTTTGGGATGCTTGATCACATGACTGTTACTTTCTACATGGCAACCGATGCAAAAACAATCTGTCAAGGACTGTCATTGAGGATCAATGCTAAATGTTACTCAGCAGGATGCAGACTGTATCTCTGTGGGTGTCCTTCTACTATGCTTTGATTATGTTTGTTGTAAAGAAAAGCCTAGTTGCACTTACAGCACTCATATTTCACACCCTCTGTGGAAGACATGTTACAGCCTCTTCATTTGTTCCCGTTTCAACATGATGTGTTGTTTAAAAACATATACACCACATTTTCAAAGATTCCCTCGGTATAATCTGATTATAAAGGGGTTATGTGACAGTTTGTCTCTGCTGCTTGTGTGGCTTAAATCTGGAGACAAGCCGACTGAACATCCATACAGTTTAGAGTCTGATGGCAGCTGTGGTTCAAAAATGTTTTGGGCCACATCTAGGGTCATCTGAGGAGGCACTTTGGCATACATCAAGGTAACAGTAGGATTTTATACTACTTACTGCTTCTTATAACTTCTTTAGATGACGGTACTATGGCTGGGCATGTGGGGGTAGCATTTAATTAAGCTGAGTGGTAGTTTATTAACTTAGAGCAAGGAGGGAAGGGAAAAGAGGAAGAATTTCTTTTAGTTTACTGAGTGTGAGTGAGGAGTAGTAAGTCTGTAAGTAGTAAATCTTTGCTGAGCATTGATAAATAGATAGGGTTATATATTGTGAAAAAGAAAACGGGTAGTGCACTGGACAGCAAGCTGATCTATTGCTTTTATAAAAGGATATCACAAGCAAAATTACACATTTCAGAGAGCATGTCTGTGTTTCTGCATGACAAAAACAGTCACCTGTGATTTCCCTTTGCATCTTAATGTTTGCTGTCTTTAATACACTTTTATAACACTGGTGTTCTATTGACAACTTCCAGGCATGAACGAATACACACTAGAAGACCTTACCATGTGGACAGAGCTGACAAGTACTCTCTAGATGACGATCTGGTGAACCTAGAAGTTCTCAGTGAGGTACTGTACTGTCTGAGTAGCAGCTTCTGACAATTGTACCTCACATTCTTGCCTATTTCTGCTTTTTAGGCATCTCTTGGAAGAAAAAAAATATTGCCTTGCAATCTTTTGTCTCACCAAGGCAAAGGAATTCTCACGACTGATCTGCTGCCTTCACTTCTTTAATCTATATAGTGGCATAAAAGTAGTAGCAGTGAATACTATTGTGTGGAAAATCTTAATTATAAATGATGCTAGTTTAAATTATTTTTGTGAGTTTCCTAAAATGCAAAGTTTAGTCATAAAGATCTAAATTAAAGTGATTTTTTCCTAAAGTAATTGGATATTTTATATATATATAATGTATATTCTATATATACATTATATAGGATAATGTATTATATACTGCTTCTGGATAAAAAGTGATAAAACTATCAAGTTCAAATTTTATTCAGTTTCACTGTATCATGTATTTGCAGAGTATCTCTACATTTTTGTGTCGATAATCCTTAAATTACATGCCAGCAAGGAAAAGACGTAATAGTAAATTGCACTAGTGTCCTGTTTAAGCAGTCTTTTACTACTACTTAAAATTTAATCCTTGAAAAATTATTATCTTTGTTTCATTGCCAAATAAAAACAATTAAATGAACATGTACTATGAGATGCAGCAATAACGTGTACCACCATTTTCTCTTCAGAAGATTTGCTTCTCAGGCTGATATAAGAAAATATTGTAAATTGCAATTAGGAGTTGCCATTTAACTTAGTTTTGTGACATTAGCAAGAAATTTGAAAATATTTTATTTGGTGGGCTTGGAGTTTAAAATATAATTAGAAACACAATGAGTATTTCTTCAATAGTGTTCTCAGTATATTTACAAAAATCTTCTTAAATGGGAAAATACTGTGTAACTATCAAACTTTCTGTAATCTTCTCAGGATACAATTATCCATCAGCTGCAAAAACGTTATGCTGATTTACAGATTTATACTTACGTTGGAGACATTTTAATAGCCTTGAACCCCTTCCAGAATCTCAGCATTTATTCTCCCCAGGTAAGAGAGATTCCAAGCTGAAGATAGAAGTTGCTTTACATTTTATATTAACACCACTAGCTAGAATACTTAAGTGATGCTGGAAGTTAGGAGCACAGACTAAACCTCAGCCTTTTCTTTTTCCAGAACAGTGTGGCTAAAAATTTATTTTGTATTGTTTTGTTTGTTAAATTCAGTTTCATTTGATTTCATTCACTTCTTGGAGGCACAAATTCCACAGGAGGGACAGAGATTACCCCAGGCACAGCTGTGCCTCTTGTCTAGCATTTAGGGCTTTCTTTTGGGAAACAGAAGATGGTTATATGAACCTCCTCAGGCTGAGGTTTTTGCTTGCTGAAGAATTGCTCTGACTGAGGATTATTACATGTCCTGTGCCATCAGCTCTGGCTTAAAAGAAACAAATGAATCAAGTGCTGTAAACATGAAGGCCACTTCAATTCTCTACAAATATGAAGAGAGGTGGAGCTAGAAATAACTAAGTCTCCATGGATGCCTAAATCAGGGCTTCAGAGAGGGAGCCAAAATTCAGATTCACTGTAAGTTTCTTCTGTATAAATTGGTTATTTCCTTGATTGAAGGCTTTTGTTTGGAATTCTCTTCCCTGTGATGCAGTTCTCTTCATTGTCTTGTGTGGAAAGCATCAGAGTGCATTCTAGGTGTGGGAGTTTGTGTTCTGGAAATTAGGCAGTGCCAAGAATTACCACTCGTGTTCCAGGTGATTCAGTGGAAATTCTGTGGTATAACAGGCAACCTCTTTCTGTTGAACAGGCAGGTGGTAGTCACTGTCTTCTTTTCAGTTCTTAATTATGTAGCTAAGTTGCATATTTTGACTTTTGTGTGTATTTCTTTAAATTTAGTTCTCCAAGCTTTACCATGGTGTGAAGCGTTCATCAAATCCCCCCCACATATTTGCCTCTGCAGATGCTGCCTACCAAAGCATGGTTACATTCAGCAAGGATCAGGTGAGAATCTGTTCATTTTGGTTTAGGTTTTATATTAATCATGCTGCCACTGTGCTACAGGGCTGTGAATATTGTTCTGTTACGTTGTATTTTGGGAATTTTTTTCTTTAAGCCTTTTTTTCCTAAATCAGCAAAAACCAGAGTAGAAATCTGGTCAGATGTGGAAGTTCTGAAGAGGACAAAATGATATGAAAGGGACTGAAAGGTTAAACAAGATGATGGAGATACCTGACCAATTTAGTTACCTGATCAATATAATTTCCTGGACACCCATGAAGTCCTGGCTCTTGACTCCAGCAGCAAAATATTGCTGCACCCTCTGATTCTAGGCCTGTCTTGACTTAGGTATTTCAATAATTTACACTTGTGTAAAATAGAGTGTTCTCAATGCCATAGCAGATTAACAAGAGTTGGAATCACTTTTCTGTTGCAAAAAGACACTAAGTCACAAAAAATAGGAACCATTAGAGAATTTTTTAGTAAAATAAATTAAGTATGGGTCTATTATAAATGCAGTAAGGACACAAATCCAATTATATAGCAATGATTTTAATGAGAATAAAATAACATGCTGTAGAAGATTTTGCTGCATTCTTAAGATTATAACTTCATACTCTTCCTAATATGATGTGCTGTGTGTACATGAATATTGAAGGCTGGTAATTATTTTTGTTTATAAAATCCTCCTCATTTTACCCAGCACATCACACAATAATTAATAGAAAACATTTTCTTAAACTCACAAAAACATAATAAAATAATAAAAAGCCTCAAATCAGAAAATGCCAAGAAAATAAGACAAATAAAAGGGACATTGAAGAGGAAGAGAACAGGAGCTTTACTGATTATGTGAAAGTACACTGGCCTGGGAGATGGTTAATACTTCTCTAATGACTTAAACGTTCTTTGATGGAGGCATTAAAGAAAAGAAGTACCCTTGTAGAGTACTTCTGTGATAGCTTGTTACCTGAGGAAAAAGATTGGTAATTATATCAGTTTGTCAGGCTAACTTTGTGCATCTTTAATATTATATGTTTTGTACCTCTTTCAGAAATAATCTTCATTCAGCTCTAAATCAGTTTCCCATTTTCTGTTTGTGAAGTATTACAGGAGCTTGTTTTTATCTCCATTACCTGGCCAGTGTTAGGCTGGCTCCTCACATAAAGGTGCACCAGATAAACACTGTAGCCAGACTGAAAATGTATGGATTATCTTTGTTTTATCCATTGAGCTTTCTTGTTTTTTGTTTTGTTTTGTTTTGTTTTTTTCCTGTGAAGCTTGAAAGTTTGCTTCAGCCTACTATTTCTCCTGAAGCAATAGTCAAGTTCTGACCAAATCTACAAGGACTCCTGGGCCTTATCTGTGTAAACTGTTGTGCATGACTTCTCTAGTCACACAAAATATCTTGCAAATAGTTTTCAGATGTTTGCATAAAAATCTGTGAATCTGTGCAACTGTTCAGTGTTAACATTTTAATTATATGTCACTTGATACTGTTCCTTAAGTAGAATAATATCTGTACTGGTGGTCTGTAGAATACATGGGGAAAAAAGGGTAAATAATAAATGCTATTAGAATTCAAACATTTTATCATCTGCGTTATTCAGTGCTCAAGAGAGAACTGGCTTTCAACTTCCATTTTGTCCATGAAGCATAACAGCAGAGAGAAGGGAAGTGATTTAGACCATTCTAGATAGTCTCTTGAGTCTAGAAGCCTTTTGAAGAGCCTATAAAATACCATGTGTTAAGGACTGCTGACACAAGAAGAGGGTGGATATGTCCTCCCACAATCACCCAGTGATTCACCCAGATGCACATTTTTCTGAAATGTTTAGGTGCTGGTTTGCTGTTCTGGCTTGAATATCAGCATCACCTACAGAATAACCTCTCTACACAGGATCTATTATTTAAAATTAGTTTTCAGAGCAAACTTTTGGTCAGTGTGTTAAAAACAGCTGTATCCTGTGATTCATGTTAATTCATATAACATCAATGCAGTGAGCTGAGACAGGATCACTTGTTTATGTGTTCTAGCCCTTCAAAATTCAGTCACACATATGCAGCTTGGGATCAGGCATTGCAAGATGCATTTTAGTAATCTAGGGAATAAATTACTATGCTGAGCCTTTGCTGATCTCTCCTTTCAGAAGGGAGTTGACCCTTAAAGTATTCTGTAGTTTTCGTACTGAACATGAAATAACAGGTAGGAGTAGCAATAGCAGAAATCGACCATGTGGTGAACTATGCACTTAAATATTTTGTTTTGTGTGTTCAGTGCATTATCATCAGTGGGGAAAGTGGTGCTGGAAAGACAGAAAGTGCCCATCTGATCGTCCAACATTTGACCTTCTTGGGAAAGGTATTTCCTAGCCAATTAGGTAAAATGATGAAGAAATCCTCCCAACCCTACCCCAATATTCACTTTATTTCATTTCCAATACTAAAAGCTGTTCATGTGAATTTTCACACTTGATTTAGGGACATAGTAATCATGCATTTGAGAGTATTGAATCAGCATGCAAGAGTATGACTCATACTGAGCCAGTCAATAGTTTTTTAAATAGATGATGCCAGATTCTGAGTGTTTGGTACCTGTAGTTATGTACAGTGTTTATCACATATAACATTGTTTATTTATGCAATAAAGAATGACAAATACTACTGTGGCTCTAATCTTAGCAGCTCTTATACATTTAAATGTTAGGAGTAATGCTATTAGCACAAAATAATGGGAAAATTAACCATGTCAGCTTAACCCTAAGCAGACATCTTTAGTCTACAGTGCTTTTGGTACTCTTACCTAATTATAAAACAAGTCAAAGGTGGAACAATTGCAGAGAAAGAAGAATCTGTATTTTGCTACCTGTGGGAGATTTTATCAGTTTGTTGGACCTCTTGTTGTATAAATAGAAAGGTTAGCATGAGAAAAGGATTCTTTGCTTCTGGAGGAAGAATTAGATTGGGGGTAAGCATTATATTCTTTCAGTTATCCTTCTGTCTTGTATCTCTTCTGTCAAGGCCAATAACCGTACTTTGCGTGAGAAAATTCTTCAGGTGAATCCTCTGGTTGAAGCATTTGGAAATGCCTGCACTGCCATCAATGACAACTCAAGTCGCTTTGGAAAATATCTGGAAATGATGTTTACACCTACAGGAGCTGTAATGGGGGCAAAGATTTCCGAATATCTACTTGAAAAATCAAGGGTCATAAAACAGGCTGTGTAGGTATATTAATTGTCTCTCCCATGGCATTTATGTAGTGTTTGAATTGATTTAATTATCAAAAACTCTGCAGTTTAGATACTTTTCTATCTTCTGCTAAAAAATAATCCTTTGTACAGTGCTACAACAACAAGAATAGTCCTGTTCTTTTGGAGTAGAAGCCAGAGCCACTTCTTTGGGGAAATGTTGTTTTCACTAGGTTTTCTGTGTTTCACAGCTGCTGGTCCTACACTATTAAAACAAGTGCAAATTTTCTACCTTGCTTCAGTGAGCTCATTATAAGAACTACTTTTACATTCATTGTACAAGATGCTGCAAGAATAAATGCAGGTGCTTGAAAGGGATACTTTTTTTTTACAGGGGTGAGAAAAATTTCCATATATTTTATTACATTTATGCTGGACTTTATCATCAGAAGAAACTTTCTGAATATAGACTTCCTGATAAAAAGCCTCCTAGGTAACTATTGCTCACTTGTTTTAACTGCTCATTGTAGTTAGCTATTGATGAGCACTTGCTTGCAGTATGATGCCTTAAAATCTCTCTTAATCCTTCTCCATTCCTTAAGGATTTTTTTTAATCCTCCCAAGGTGAGAAGATGGACACTAAGGCATTAAATTATTTGGATTTGTTTGAAAAGTTGAATTATTAAAACAGGAGGAGGACGAACCAAGCTCATTATGTAGATATTTTGTCATACTTTCTAATGCAGACAACCCTCCTTATGATTTCTTACCGTAATGCTTCAGGTTCAAAAAGAGCCCAGAATATGCGTTGGAGGTTTTTAATTGGTGTTTGTACTCTGGGTGCATCTGATCTGTACTGGGTGAGGGGATATGTGTGAAAAGTTGGTAGCATTAGTAGACATTAACGAAGAATGCAACAGAAACAAAAGCTTCTTATGAATTAGCATCAGACTATATAACTGAAAGTTGTTGAGATAAATGTTCTTTCCAGTTACTGAGGTACTTGCATTTAAGTCACTGGAGCTTGTATTGACATATGTTGTAGTGTGATGCTTTCTTTCTCCTACTCTGTTTAGATATATTGATAATGAAACTGGAAGAGTAATGCATGATATTGTTACCAAAGATTCCTATGGAAGACAGTTTGAAGCAATACAGCATTGTTTTAGAATTATAGGATTTACTGATGAGGTAAGAGATTCAGTTGCTAAACCATTACTGACAATTAGGAAAAACACCTCCAATGCTGCTCTTCAGTTCTGTGGATGTGCAAAATTTTGTGAGCCACAAAATCTGTTATGACAGAAGTGAACTCTGAAAGCATAACCCCAACTCAGGCAAGACCAGCCTGAGGTCCCAGTTAGTACTCAGGCAATTCTGTTGCACTATTTCTTGTGTAAATAGAAGCTTGCTTGAACTTGTAGAACTTGGAGTTTTCAGAGGAAGCTACAAGCTTTAATATCCATTACAGCCCATATTTTTGTTTCATAGCCTAAGTATGTTGCCTGTATCTAACTGAATTCCTTTAAAGTGCTTCTTGTCATCTTTTACAGGAAGTGTACTCAGTGTACAGAATACTGACTGGAATCTTAAATACTGGAAATATTGAGTTTGCTGCTATTTCTTCACAACACCAAACAGATAAAAGTGAGGTTCCTAACCCAGAAGCCTTAGATAATGGTATACACATTTTAACATTGTCAGTTCTGTATATGCAATTTGACTCTATTTGTGATAATCTCTAGCTCATGGTAGCAGTTGGTCAATGCTGGTGATTTCCTCTTCATAATCACAGTTGTGTGTCTTTTTCACTGTCTTTTAGCTGCTGCACTACTAAGCATTGGGTCAGAAGAGCTCCAAGAGGCCCTGACCTCCCACTGCGTTGTAACTCGGGGGGAGACAATTATCCGAACGAACACTGTGGACAAAGCAGCAGACGTGCGAGATGCCATGTCTAAAGCACTTTATGGCCGGCTCTTCAGCTGGATTGTAAATCGTATTAATACGCTGCTTCAGCCAGATAAAAATATATGGCAAGTTACACATCACTGAATCATGTGTACTTACTGTGCATATGTCTGATGGGTTCATCCATTTGTATATTTTTGATTTCGCAGAAAGAGCGCTGTGTTTATTTTGGCTAAGGCTTCAAAATGGCTTTCATGCTGTGATACTGAATCCTGTTTCCAGGACATTAAGCCCGTCATTTTCAAAGAGCTGAACAGAATTTAGCTACTGAAGTCAATGGAAATCGGGTGGTTGAAGTGCTGTACAATTTTTTTAAAAGATGCTTCCTGTGTAGTGAACATGAAAATCATACAAAAGTCTGATAAATAATTCAAGTACACTGAAAAACTTCAGGATGTATTCACAGTCCTTACAATCCCCCTGCTTTTGTAAGCAAGTAATAAATGCAGATTTCAGATTATTATTGTGCTGCTACCTGAGATGTGATTCTTTTTTATTATTTTTTATAATTACAGAACCATTATATTGTGCATCCTTATTATTTCATTGCCAGGCACTGGTCTGGCTGGTTTTATCTTTTGAAGGCGCTGTAGAGGTTTTAGAAACAAGGGAACCTCTCAGGTGATGTGAAAATGCCTCTGATCTGAGATCTCTACTTGCTACTTCACTATGTCATATAGACATATTCTCATCCATTTCACACAGTTCTGGTAGACACTGAATGTACTTGAATTAGCACAAGGACTTTCAACAGTCCAGCTTGTAGCAGCAGCAGATTTGGTACTTACCCTTCTGAATGAGTGTAGCAAAAACACACCATTAAACCTTGACACTGTCTCTGCCTGGAGGAGCCGATGTTAGATTTTATTTGGGATCTGCCTAATGAAATCCCTTGTTTCAGTATGGCTGGCAGGTGTCTGTTACTTTGTACCTATGATTTTCCTGCCTTCTTCATGGAAATTTGCAAGAAGCAAGTGGAAAACAAAAGTCTTAGCAATGCTTAACAAATGCACAAGTAGTCTTAGGTTCAGACACACTTTTCCTCTATTTTAGCAGCAGAGTAAATCAGTTATGCAATCTTAGTTACCAAGTTTATTTTTATTTTAACTTGGTGTTGCCCATAATGAATTCTATTTGTATTTTCACATGCAGCAATGCTGAAAGTGGGATGAATGTTGGGATACTAGACATATTTGGATTTGAGAACTTCGCAAGAAATTCTTTTGAACAGCTGTGCATAAATATTGCTAATGAACAGATCCAGTTTTATTTCAATCAACATATCTTTGCACTCGAGCAGGTAAATTCAACTCTGTTGAGGTCTAGCTGAACCCAGCGTCCTACACCATAATCATATCCAGGAGCACTTTATAAAATGATTATGTGATTTAAATGTGAGATAATTACATCTTTCTGTTGAAGTTTTGTAAATAATGTTGTTGAGGCCTATAGAGCATTGCTGTGCATCATAAATGCCCTAATGATGATGTTGCTTTTACAGTTCTGGTATTAAAACTGTGCTGGTGACTTTTGTAGATGGAATATCAGAGTGAAGGAATTGATGCCACTACAGTGGAGTATGAGGACAACCGCCCACTTCTAGACATGTTCCTTCAGAAACCCATGGGTCTCCTGTCTCTGCTGGATGAAGAAAGTCGATTTCCTCAGGCAACAGACCTAACTTTAGTTGGTGTGTGCAAGTAAAACTCTGGGAAAGGTCTGGCAAATGACAAATGTATTATAGGTGCAGTGTCATCTTTATGCAGGTTTTCCTACCCTAGTTGTCCTGAGGCTGTGTCATTTCAATTGACATTCTAAGTATATTTTTCATTGTGCTTAATCACTTTTCTCTGCTTACATGTTTTCTATCTTTTTCAAACTGGAAAAGTTGTCTTAAGTATCAGGCGTCAGGCTTATTGTTTTTCCAACATTACAAGCACATATCCCATGTCTTGTCCATGTATGTGGGGTACATCAGGCAGTATTTATCCCTATTTACTGACGGGAAGGCTGAGACATAGTAGAATCTTCTATCTGGGACCCCCCTGTGAGTAGCATTAATGTTGAAAGAAAAATTTAGACCCTCCAGGCTCCTAGGCCCATGTTTATCCAATTCGAAAATACTGCTTCACTCCAGATTATTTTGACACAAACAGGAAGTGTGTATTATTTCTGGTGTGCTATCTGGCTGAGTATTTCCTTGTCTTCATGCATATTTTACATTAATTTTGACAAATTTTGGTGCCAACCTTAAAATATGCAGTGCATGCCATGTTTAAAGTTGTTGTCTTGCATTTATTTACTAGAGCTGCATTTTTCCCTGCAATATGAAACAGAGTTCCATTTCCTTCAATGGAATGTTCTGCCGAGACCCAAACTGTTAGAGAAAAATAATAGTTTCCAGTTAAATTGCACAATATATGTACAAGATTTTGCACTACTGCTAGGCTGGCTGAAGCTGAAAGTCAGGTCACAGACAGAATAAGTAGTATGGTTTCATTCTGCTCCTTGTCTTGGTTTGAAACGCAGGTGTCTGTCAAGGAAGGCAGGAACCTCCTTTGGAATGGAAATTTTCTCTTTCTCTCTGAATTATTATAACTTTGAAATTAAGGGACTTTCAGGCAGAGGTATGGGAAAAGGAATGATAGTTCTTTATTTATATATATATATATATGCATATGTATCTGTATAACAAGACAAGCCACAGCAACTCTGGCAGCAAGAACAAAGCAAACCAGAAACCAGTGCCCGCCTTCTCGGCCACAGGCACTTCCCCTTTGGTGTAGTTACAGCCACAGCCGGCAGGGGGCGCTGCTGGCTCCCGGCCGGGCAGGGCGGGTGCGATGATTCCCTTGCGTCTGCAGGGGGCGCTGTGGCGCGAGCTCAGCCGCATCCCCCTCATGGGGTAATGGCGGTGGCTGGATGGCGAAACGGCCTGCAGCAGAACCTTGGAGCAGCAGCTGGAATAACAGAGATGGGCACACTCCAGGGTGGACCTCCAACACTCCTCTTTTGTGTACTAAAGTTTTCTGCCTCCCTGTGGGTTGTATAAATCAGTTGGTGCTGAATGCTGAACTTCCAGAGGTACTACTACTTTCCTTGGTCCAGTGCTGATCAGCCTTACTGCTGATCTGTACACAGCACAGCAGGATCCCTCAAGCAGACAGCAAAGTGGGATATTTTGCCTTGTCCAGGTGTGCCAGACAATCATTAATTCCACCACTCTGTCCCAGCCCCCAGAAATTCAAAACTTAGTTATTTTTGTTTTAAATACAAGGTCAATTAGTGGTAATAGAAAGAAAATCCTAACAAAAATACTAATGAATTCAAACATTTGAAAACACATTTTGATAATATTTTCTGACAGCATGACAGAGAATGTTATCAATTGATTCTGGTCTCAGGTCTCTAGTTGCTTGTTCAGGTAAATTAGTATAATAGCAAGTTTCACAGTATAAACACTAATTCTTATTAACATGGGTTCCTTTGGACCCTGCTTCTTTCCAGGAGTGTTTCCCTGGCTCAGCAGGCAGGAATTGCTTCCTGGGCCCTCAGTGTTGGACAGACAGCACTAATTTAATTACAAAATATTAAAGAGCCTACAAAATATCACAGGGCATAAAAGACATTTTTCTTATAAACTGGTGTTCCTTTTTCTGTCAGCTCTTTAGGAGTAATCACAGGGAACAGAAAGTCTCCTTAGAAGAGGTTTTATAGAGAAGCTTCTTTTTTTTTCTATAGAAGTCCAAAGGTACATGAGAGACCGTTCCAGACTGAGCATCTTAACATATCCTTAAAACGTGATGCGCAAAGCTAAATGAATGCAGAAAGGAAGATAGAGAATACAAATAGTAGGCATTTAAGTGACCATGATATATGCACAGTTTTGAAATTATGTATGTGTGAGAAATAAACTCACTCCAAACACTGCATATACATAAGTAAATTCATTGCAAAATATGAGAAATCATCACATCTTCTCATTAGGTCTTCCTGCTTAATATTTTTCCATGCACAAAGGCATCCACAAACAGGGATGTCTGAAAGACAGTCTTACTGGGCTAGTTTAAAATCTGTTCCGTTCAGATGTGACAGCTTGGTATTTCTGAGCAATCTGATAATATGTGTTTATAGCAGTTCTGACTTCTTGAACAGCAATTTAGCAAACTAATTAGGATGAAGATTGTAGTTAATCATTTTGTCACTTAAATCAATGTCTTTTCTCAATGTCTAGATAAATTTGAAGATAACTTACGATGCAAATACTTTTGGAGACCAAAAGGAGTGGAACTGTCATTTGGTATTCAGCACTATGCTGGAAAGGTATGGTCATGTGATATTTATTTTGTTCAAATAATAGTGGTATGGTAATTACTTGTTTTTAATCAGAGTTTCTACTTCATGGGTTTTTCCCTCATTTTAATAGAAAAAAATGATAAAGTTTATGCAAACTTACACTCTACAATGAAAATTTTATGTGCAGCAGTCCATTTTGGACCCTACCCTTAGGGCTCTTACACAGCTTGTGTAGACAGTAAGCATCTCTTTTCTGCAAGAAACCTGGCCTCAGAAATGCCAGTACTACAGTCATTTCAAAGGAGTGACTCTGGAGCCAGAGCAGGCTACGTGCTTGGTAACAGCATGTGAATGCCACAGTAATTGTGTGTGAGTGTATATAAAGTATATGCATGAAAAGCAATGTAAACCAGTATCTGTAACAGAACTTAAAATCCTATAGAGTGAATTGGAAAGATTGGGACTTGCTAGTAGACATGGTTTCTTGTACTTTGTAACCTCTAATTTCTTTTGTTCTCAGAGGTTTACATTCACGTATTATTTTATATGGGGAGTAACAGTCCAGTTTTCACCATAACATGAGGTTTGTTTGTGATTTCAGGCCCAAATATTTGTTCATAGATGAAATCAAAACAGCCATGTTTTGTACACTTATCAATTAAGTCTCATCTCTGGATCATTGTAAGATTCCAAAATTTTAAGATATATTCTAGTAACTTTGGTCAAGCTTTCTGTCTTGTTAAGAATAACTTAAAATTCACACAGTTTTAGTTAGTTCTTTGTACCCACATGGCCCAATAATAAAAACAATACTGGCCAGTTTTCTCTTGCCAGAGAACATTCAATTTCTCTGTAAATTAATGGACTCCAGGGAAAATGGGCTAGAGAGGAATATTGCTAGTGATAATAAAACAGCTCTAAAAAATTATTGCAATTAAATGAAATGAAAAATAAACTGATTCCTATATTAATGCAAACATCCAGGCATTAATTTCTAATCAAAACAGTTGAAATAACTGAAATAGAGAAATTTTTTGTTTTCCTAATATTATTGTCAGTGCCATGAGAAGCTATTTTAATGTACCTATATTGTGTCCAACCAGTTCCTCCAGCAGATCTACTTACAGATCACAGGTTTGATGCAGACAACCAATAGAAAGTGACCACCTGGGAACCAATTCTTACATCATGTAAATTATCAACTTAAGCTTTAACGAAGTATCTCTGTTGTATTGCATCATGCATAGAATCGTTTGACATGGTTGAGGATATCACAACAGGATTCAAGCCAATTTAGTATGCAATGGTATTCTATGAATACAGGTACTCTGTATAGCCAATTTACATTCTGAACACACTGCTGTAGTTCACTTTTAAGTCCTTTGCAGATAGTTCATTAGCCTGTCAGACCAAGCTAGCTGGTCTGTTTGGTCATCCTGACTGTTCATGTGTTGAAGAACATAGTAGGTTTTGGGTAACCTTTTTCACCAACATTTCTGATGCTGTTTTCCCACACTAGGTATTATACGATGCCTCTGCCTTCCTTGAGAAGAACAGAGACACTCTTCCTGCTGATGTAGTGGTGGTGTTGCGAACTTCAGAGAACAAACTTCTTCAGCAGCTGTTCTCTAGCCCATTAACAAAAACAGGTATGTTCTGCACAGATTTGATAACATTGGAACTTCTCCAGCTACCTGTTCCTCTCAAACTATTACTTGGTTCTGGACAATTTTTTTTTTCAATTATTTTATCGTATCTCATTTCCAGAGTGTTTGTTACGCTTTATTCTCTAATTTCAAGATTTCATTTCCTTTCATGAATCTTGTGCACCAAGATTCTTCCCTGACTTCAGAGAAAGGGAGATTATCAGATGTGTAGGGCAAGAGCTCATTCTCAGAGCAGGATAAAAATATGCAAGTTTCTAGTTCTTAGTCCTTTACTAGCATCAGTACTCAGTTGATAGATTCTTGTGTACCATGTCTTACAGTTACATAAATCATGTAATGTAAATCAAGGTGTTTTGGAGGTAATATCCATCTGTTTAGAAGCACTGATGTAATACATAGTTTTCTACAAATTATAAAAGCCATATCCTATTGGGCTAGAAGTAATTCCGTTGATTTAAAGCTTGTTGACTTTGACTTACATGAAGGTGCCAGATCTGTAGCTAAATAAAACAGCAAGATGAAGTTTGATTACTCCATGGATAGATGCCAGAATGCCAGTACCATATGCAAATGATGGTTCTGCAGTATCCATGCAAACAAGCCAGCAAATGAATACTTCTCTCAATACTTTCTGCACTCTTAAAGCATCTTTTTCATAATGGGTGAGAAAAAAAAAGTAATGCTAAATTTAAATACAATGGATTGTACTAGAGTGCAAAATTATTGTGAGCTGACACATGCAGGTGAGGTTGTATGTTTAGGTAGAAACACTTGGCAGATGCATTATATAGTGCTGTGTAGGCTTATTGTACGTGGGCTGTAGATGCAATTCTGTGCCTGTGCAGCAGCTCTCTGCCTTGAATTTCTGGACTGTCAGTAACCCAGTCGTAGCATCTGGTGGTGCATTTAACCTCTCTTGACATTTCTGTGTAGAAAAAGTACATCTGGAGAAAAAATTATATTGGAGCTTTTTTTGCACATGTAAAATTGATACCTTAATATCTATTTGTATACTACAGAGGATAGGTTCCTGTTACAGGGTAATTTTTCCTGTAATTGAAAGGCTTTCAACTACCCCCCTTCAGATTACACTTTTAGAGGTCCCTGAGAGGTGAGGATCCAGTGAGGAATATGCTTCTCCTTTCAGCTATAAAGAGCTTAGAAGGAAATATTGTTTATGATAGAAGATTGGTTTATGCCCAAGTGGGGGATCAACAAAGGATCTTTCTGTCTACTATTACATTTGAGTCTGTGTTAAATTGATAAAAGAGAGTCTGATCAAGCAAAGCAAGGAAGAAAGCTCCCACATGGTCAAATGTGCCTCCACACCCCTCTTTACAAGCCATTTTATACCTTGGAGCTATTGTCAGAATGAAAGCATGATTAGGTGCTATGCCCCAATTATCAGTCCAAATTATTGCAAATATACTTTTTATTTTACTGCTATTTTTAAATCAGAATGCAGATGCCTTCATGCAAATTCATCTTCTTCTGGCCTTATAAAGTTATTTTCAGTAGCAGGAGCACTCGAGTATTTTGCCTAAGATGCATAGAAGATTCAGTAAGTAATACTTCTCATTGCAGTTAATTTACAGTTACCATGCTGGTGTATTTTACCTACTGTTTTAGATCTCTTACATTCCTTCCTCCTTTCCTATTTACGTTAATTGAATGCTTTCTCCCTCCATTTACCTTTCTGTGAAGAGCACACAGCAAGTTAAGTGTTGTCTGTATTTGTCAAGTTGGTACAGGACATCCTGATAAAAAATTATTGTGCACGTGCATCTGTGCATGGTGTTGCAAGAATAGCTTAAAGCTCTTACGTAATTTTTATTTTTTAAAAGCCTTTCTGATTTTGCTCTTTTTTTCCAGCTGTCTGATATAATTGACATTCACATCCTGTGTTGGGGCCTCTGTGTTCTAAAATCAGATTGTTGCCAGGTTTAGTTTTGGCAGCTTGCAAGATAAATGAAAGGTTTGGCTGGGAACAGAAGGCATTGCTGGCAATGCTGCTTCATCTGCTCAGTGAAGAAAGATAATGCTATTCTCTTAACTTTCTACAAAGATATTTTTGTAAACAAAAGAACAGTGAGTGTCTATATGTCCCATTGTACTTTGCCCCTGTCTCTTAGCTTTCTTCCTTCCACTCAACATATGCTTCATTCCTAAAGCAAACCAGAAAAAATACGTATTAAGATTCAGACTCGGTATTTTTGCTCCAGCTTTTGGCCAATTACTGACTAATGCAAAAGTTAGTAATTTACATGGGAGCCGTATTCCATCTTTCCAGGTAACCCTGACTTGAATTGGGCCTTCTGCCAGTATGTGTGCTGTTTTGTTTGAAGATGAGTGGCAGCACATGCTCACATCTGCTTGCAGCTATCTCTGGAATGTGCAGCGTGGGTGGGTTTTGCCAAGCAGCGGTCTCACATACGGGTCGCAGCCACTGGGTGGTGCTATCCCAGAGGCGAGAGGGAATGGGAGACTGGAATCCTGGGTCTGACAAGGACTGAAAATGTAGTTCTTTAAATCCCAAAAAGAACAAAAAGATGCCTTTCCCACCCTAAGATGATCCTCTGTTTGAAGTATATTTATATATAACTGTCATATCTTCCACTGTCAAAAAATGAGCAGCATGAAGAAAATAAATACTAAAAAGCTAAATTCTTTTACTAATTTAAGATCATGTTAATCCCTCTAATTTATCAAGTACACTTCTCCCCTCTTAACAAATGCTTCTATTTCACAGTAGCGGTCTGTGCAGTTTAAAGGGCCAGAAATTAACAGCAGGACATTAAATATATATTTGTAATAGTAATTTATCATTAATAAAGTCTTCAACTACTCATCTGAGACACTGGAACTTAAACATTCTGGAACTAATTTTGTAGCATACACAGCTTGTTTTGTCATCTTTCTGTGGAAATGTAGTCATGTTAGGCATGTTTTGAAATCTGCACTTTCAAGGACCTTTAACTTCAAAATTGAATGAATGTATTCTGATTTAACGTAACAGTTCTCCCAGTTGCTTCCATATCTGTCACTTTTTCCTATAGACACAGCTTCTTGTGCTGCCACTACTGTAGTTGAATATGCATGTTCTCATTTACATAGAATGTATTCCTGATTGTCTCTGCTTTTAGTGTATCACTGTTGCTGCTAAAGCATCAGAGAGAAAAGGAATCTCAGGAACTAGAAAACAGAGTCCCCTTGTAATAGAGGGTTTTGGGTGGAAAATTAAGGACAGCCTTGGTACATTCACCACTGAGGACTCAGACCATTTTACTCACTGTCCTGATATTCAAGAATTTTTGTAGCATCAAGTGTAAGGGGTGTTACTGTTGGATTCCTTGGGCAAAGCACCCCTGGGGGTTTTTGAGACTGCAAGGTTTTTATCTTAGAAAAGCTGCATCACAACAAGATCTTCTATTCTTGAAACACAATCTCTGCCAACTTTTGTCCTTACCATGACACACAGACCTTTAGAACTTCTATCAGGGTTGCTCTGCTCTGCCTTAGGTCCTCACTTGAGATAGGGGAGAAAGTTGACTTCTGCAGGGAGGGAAAGGGAAATCCTCCAGCCTTCCCACCAGAAGAGTAGAGATGCTGTGAAACATCCTTGTCCTTGCTCTGAGGATCAGTAGGCATCTTGCTTGGCTACAGAGAAGAAATGCAAAGCTGACTACCACTATAGCAACATCATATCCAATAATTTTAGTAGCACTGGGGATTGCTCATGCATTAGGGTGAGTATCAATATATCACAGCTAATAAACACTCCTTGTTTGTGGTGCCTAAGCATAACCTGTCAAAGAGAATTGGAATGAGCATTTTCACAACTGGAATGAAGGGTTTGGTTTTTGGTTAGTCATGTTTTAACAAGGCAATTTTTTTGTCCAAAGTAGAATTTTTTTCCAGGCACAAGTTTATTTATAATTCACCTATCTAAAGGTAATTTCTCCTCCTCAATATTGATTTTTAGCCTGTGTTCTTTCTGCCTTTGACTCTCTAACCTTGCTTACAAGGTGAAAGATGAAATGTGATTATAAATAGGGTGTGTTTGTTTACCAAATGAAACCAAAACAAACAACTAACAGACCTTGTACTAAGAGAGAATACGAAAAAATGCTTCAGGCTAGCTTTATGCACACTAAAGATGAGAAGAACTATGGCCTTCTGCAAAATCACTTCAGAGAACTGCTTTTCACCACTTCTTGGTGACAAGAGTATCTCTGGTGTTAACTTGTGTGTAACTGTGATAGCATGTGGTTCCTCATGACCAGTCAGAAACCAAAGGAAAGAGATTTTCATGCATTTCAGTCCCATGAACAGGTACTGCTGGGCATACATGGAGTGTAATCTTGGCAAATCAAAATCAGATGCTTTGCTACTGTTCTCAGTAGAACCGTGGTTTGAGCTGTCATGTTTGTCACTGTGCATTCCTACTGAGCACAGGCCCTTCCTCTAGCAATGAGTAGTGGTAAGTATCTTGGATTGGTGTGTGTCAGTCACTGAAATATAGCATGTTTCCATTTGGATTTAGCATTTTTTTTTCCTCTTAATTCCATATATCACAATAGAACCAAAAGCTCAAATACATTTTAATTTTACTAATTTTTTCTACAATAAAATCTTTTTATATTGGTACTTTTTGTGTTAGTATTTTCACCTTTAAGAGATCACTCTTCAATGATCACTCAAATGAATTGGAAACAAAGTCATTGTAATTACAGTATCTCTACTTAAAAATGAATCAGAATTTATATTTTGTAAGAATTTCAATAAAGTTAATGGAAGCTGTGTATTGCAGTCAGGACATGGAAGCTTTCATACTTCTAACTGGTCTGTATGTTAAAAACAAAAAAATAGTTTTTGCTCTGCTGCCCGTGAGTTGTATGCAGAGAGGCTTTAAACCACAGCTGTGCAGTCTAACAGTCATGAACTTTACTGGGTTGCAGATGTGGGACATCAGTAAACTCAATTAATTGTAGCTTAACTGAGTTTGGGAGGTAGAATGATGGATTACTTTTCTGAGTTCTGCACTTGAACATTTTACAGTTCAGGGTTTATTTTCCTTCATGTCCTAAGGTTTTGCATCATAGGACAAATGCAGTACAGATATTCATAATACTTGCTAGCAATAGGATCCAAGAAATGCTCTAAAATAGCCCTAAAAATGGAACTCATCTAGAAACAGAACCATCTAGCAGATCGGGAATAAGGTCTCAGTCCCGCTAAAGCTTTATTTACTGTTGAGAATAACTCCCTATAAATAATGTCAGTGAATCTCTGGAATTGCACATGGCAGTAAGCACAACAGCTGAGAATTGTCAAGTTAGATTTACCACAATTATGTTTGGTAAAGGGTGTTGCCCAAACAGAATTATGCTGTTTTTTAATCTGAGACTTCATGGATTATATCGTACTGAAAATGAGCAAGAGAGCATAGATTTTTTTTTTGTCTCCAAGTGCTTGCAAATTGAACTCTAACAGAAGTAGAACTGGACAAGTTTAAGAATAGATCTTAATTAATTTACTGATTTGATTTATAATAGACCCAATCTCTCTAGATCAAATCTTGAGAATAGTTTTTCTTTACCTTTTTTTTTTCTCAGAAGAGAGGAGATACCTTTCCCAATTTTCATGTGTCTGGCCTAACTTCTCAATCCTATAATGAGCATGACTTCCCAGTAGTGAATAGTAATTAATCTTAACACTTGCATTTTACACTGATTAAATTCAAAATCTATTGATATTGAGGAAACAAAAGATGTTACTGTTTTTAATATTGACCAGTAGACTGTGAGTTTTCACTGTGCACCATATACGGAATTTAAATAGAGAAATATTCAAAGAACATTACACCATTATTTTAATGAGTAATTTACTTGACAGTTTCGATAGGCACTGTGTGCTGTAAGGTCAAACTGTGTCAAAGATGCTCAGTATGTCATTGGAAGCATTCAGTAGCTCTGAAGATCAAATCCTAGAAGAGTATTATTTTTAAATATGCTAGTGAGTTTTGAGAGCAGATAACTTTGTTGAATATTCAGATAATCTTACTCATATGAATATCCATAATGTTTTTTGGTGTGTCCTTAACAAAGAAGGCTTATATTTCCCACTCCTTCAAAATAATTGCATTAAGGGATTAATATATCTAAAAGATTAATGTAGTGGGTGGAAAATAAATCTCTGAGTCTGTGCTAGATTTTGTATATTCATTTCAGAGTATTTTGTGCAGTCTTACAATGATTTTGTACTTTTATCATTTTTCTTTATTCCTTCACCTTACAGCAAGCTGTAAAGGCCAGTACTTTACTGTACCAGCATTATCTATTATTATTTGACTTTGTCTTTATTATTCCAACCTGACTTGTCTTGATGCAGGAGTGGTTAATTGAGCTGCCTGGATAGCAGGTCAGTGTGTGACAAAGAAAATGTGTTTGTGGGTATTTGTATGAATGGGTATTTATTTCATTAAGAGCAGAGGTACAAATGTAATTAATGTTTAGCTTTACCACAAAAGTAACTGATTTTGTGCCAACTGTGATATTATACAGAAGTGCTGACATCTAGGGGAGCAATGGTTCAGCTGAGAACCCTTTGAGATTTGATTAAATTAGTTGTCAACATCAATAATGGCTAGATTTAAAAAATGAGAAGGTCTGGGACTTTTATTAAGTTCTATAACCTTGTTTCATCTTAAATTAATACTTTTAGAAGTCAGTTCTTGCCTTGAAATTTCAAAACCTAGTTTTGACACCATTTTTTAGCCTGCCTAGCTTTAGGGTCTTGATGACTGGGGAGAGTGACAGTCCTACTGAGGTCAGAGAGAATGATCCATGTAGAGGGCAGTTTCCCTGGGAAAGAAGAGAACCCTGGAAAAATGCCTTGGGAAAAACCCTGTTCAAAATGCTGTAAGCAAGGAACTTACATGTTCGAGTGTGCAAATGTTACTAGAAGGTTCCTTGTTCTCTGTATTACCTTAGGTTAATTTTTGGTGCAGGAATTTTAATATTCTTAATCGTTGTCCCCCACTGGTCCCTTCCCTCAGACCCCACCTCAGCTCCCCACCCGTACCGGGTGCATAAGGACCCCTGTCTGACCCTGGTCCGGGGCTCTTTGGCCTCGTGCATTTGGCCCCTTGTTACTGCCTTGGTTCACTCCAATACCGTGGATGCCTTATTCTTTGTTATTTGTAGTATGATTACATTGCTTTTTGGGCAACTGGATCGAAGCTGTCTCTCTCTCCATTAAGTCACCACAGGGCTGAGTCCTGAGGAAACTCAAAGGGGTCTGATTGTCTGGCTCCAGACCCCCCAGGAGTTTCTGGTCTATAATTCTTTTCCATGTGCTTTAGTTGCATCTTTACATCTGATTTTTTGTCACTGGATTCATTGGGAACCTTCACTGGCTTTAGTAGGATTTTGACCAGACTGTGTATGTATGGAGCAGCTTCAGCAGCAGGTCCTGAGTGATGGAATATATACTGTAAAATTTTTAAACATTGTATGGAGAATGAAATACTCTGGAAATACAAGCAAAGGGCTAGAAATCACAGTTGTTGACATTCTCCTGGATTTTCCTGTTTATTCACTGTTGTAGAAACTTACTTTGGCCTCAAGTTAAACTGAGCACTATGAAGCTTAATAGATAGAACAATGAGGTAACTACTATGTTCTTTATAATCATACTTCTACTTTTCTGGATAAAGCATGTATGATTTGGGGGGAAAAAATTCTTGCATAACATGCAAGAGAAAATATATCAACTGCATAAAACAATGAGGGAGACCAGAGCTGAATCAGAACGTAGTGTAACTATATTTCCAACCTGTGTATGGTTTTGGAATTATTCTTCCATATGCCTCTGGAAGAAGAAATAAACTTGTCCAGCCTGAGTAGATGCAAGTGGAACAAGATTATTTTGACCAATGCATAAAATCAGTGAAGAATTCCTCAACAATGAAGTTTCACAGAAAATTTACCTCTGTAGTTTTTGTCTGATCTCAGTTATAGATGTAGTACAGGTAGCAGGGCAATCTGCTGGGGCAGCAGAAAACTTTGTATTGATGGTGAGGTACTGTCCTGACAGTAGCAGTGTTTTGTCCTGTCTGCTGTTCTCCAGAGGATTCAAGGTTTGTTGTGCTGAACTGGTTACATACAAGAGCATCAAACTGTACACTACAAGAGATATGTAAGGAAATTGCTAAGGACCATATCTGAAAGAAATGGCCCATGTCTTCTGACAACATGTAAATTGTAAAAAGCCAAGCCAATTTGTTCTGTAATGCAGCAGCTGGAAGCCTGACTGAATCAGGCTATGGTCAGCCTCTCTTCAACCAGCCAGTTGGTCAGGTCTCCAGCTAGTCAGGCTACAGATCTGACTAAAGAAAACTATGAACATCAAGCAGGAGAAAACTGCAGTATTGTTTATACAAGAATTTTGCTTTTTCCAAACTTGTAAAGTGTATTTCATTTTTGTCAAGATGCAGCTTCAGATAGTTAGCACTCACTGTACTTAGTGTGCCACTCCTATCATTAATCCTGTGGCCAACCTATGGCCCCCTGGCTGTGGCCAGATAGCAATCTACTCTCTGCTCTGCCAGTCTGTTTTCCAGATCCATGTGATCATTCCTTGGCCTGTGCCCAAGGACCTCTTTTATCAGATTGTCAGGCTATACCCTACATGTTTTGCCTACTGGCTGTAAGTTTGCTCATGTGACAGGACTAAGAGAATCGCATAAGATTTGCTTGTGTGTCCTCTGGCCACACACTGTACCCATGATACTTCAGGAAAGGTCTGTGTTTCAATGAACATACTCCAGTCGAGTAGGTGAATACACATTTGGTTCAATTTAGCTTGAAAATTGGGCATGTTGCTTAAAGCAGCAGTTAGTACACAAGGTTGTGTTAGAGAAATTCCTTGGGCACTGCCATTAACTAGTTTAATTAGTACCATAATTTGTTCTTCTTTAGTAGTTAAGGATAAAAGTTAAGATCTTTCTTATTGACATCATACATTCACAGATGTATGGTATGTATAGCTGTTATGTATGTAGATGTCTACAGAGTACAGTAGGCAGTTAAACCTGCATTTCATCTCTGTGCTGTCAGTGTCTCTGTTCCATTCCACTCTATAAGAAGCCTGCTAACCTACTGTGTTAAAACAATACTTAACCATGGCAGCAATGATGCTTACAAGCAAAGTTTTATTTGCTGCTGTAGACATGATGCTGTGTTTGCCAGTGTGTGCCTCCCTAACGTGGAAAGTGACCACTGAAGTGTCTGCAATGTTTGCAATAGAAAGCATAACAGCACTGAATTTCTACTCAAGTTCTCCAATCCCAGTATAGCAATGTAAAGCTTTTAAGTATCTGATTGGTGTCTACTTCATGCTAAAACCTAAAGAAATCTTTAATCTAATTGAGAATCAGTATCAGAACTCCTCAGTTCACTATGGCATGGATTTTTCATTTGAAATAATCTGGACCAGAAATATGCATGGTTTTGCTCCTGAAGCAAATATTTCTAATTAGATTATTCCCAGATGGGCTTCACTATTACTACTGAAGCCCACCTGGGAATTACATATTTTTATGCTGATTAGATTCTGTTTGGTAATATGTATCTGATTTTGAAAATACTGTTTCTTGGTTTTATTTTGAATAGGAAGTAAAGTAATTGTCTTTTCAGAAGAAGCGGTAGTTGAGGCCTATCTGTATTTATGGTTGTGCTCTACAGGAAGTATTTTTATAAATATATTCTCGTGTAAAATGTGTAGTATATGAGAAAATTGGATTCTTAGCTTTTTTATTGCACAAGATCAGCTTAAATGACTTCAGTGACTCTCAATGACTCAAAAGAGCAGAGTTTTGATAGTCAGTGACCAGATTCAAATTAGTGCAGAATAAAACAAGTACATGTATTCATTTGTAGTTGAGCTAAAAGCTTAGTCTTACAGTAGCAGAAGATGAAAATGCATTATGGAGATAAGCAGTCGACTTCCTTTGGCCAGATAAAATGTGCTGAAAGACAGAGAAGAATCTGTATATGTCAGAGACATTGTCTGGCCCTGTACCTCTTCTGGAGTGTGAGTGCTTAGCTGTGATTAGAAATAACATCAATGCAATACAAATGCATTGTAGCACTTCTGACCATATTATACTGTACCTACATGGTGTTTGAAGTAACCCCTCTTTATCTGAACCAGAAGCATGAATGAAATTAATAAAATATATGAGGATAAGGAAAGAGCTTGTACTTGCCCTCTATATAATAGTAATATCCTTGGTACGACATGTACAGTAAGGTGACATTGTCATTGGGCTTTTTCTTAGTAAGTCATTTGCACTTCACAAACTGAATGTTGTATCAAAGCTTAACATATTTCTTACCTGGCATCCTCTTGCTTTGGGAGGAATGATCTATTGCAGGCATAACCAAAATGAGGTTATAAATACAGTGCTGATATTGCTAATATTTGCTTGGTACTACTTACAGAGCTCGTCACCTAAGAATAAATGAAGCACAAACCATAGGTAACATCAGAACATCCAGCCAGAGTGTGTACTTTTCCTAATTAGTACATAAAGTCAGCAGCTGGACAAATCATTAATTCAGCCACATCACACAGTGAGTAACTACTGGGAATGCAAATGAGAAGCCAGGAATGCTGAGTAGTCCTTTCTGAGATCTGGAGACCACTTCCAAAGTCCAACTTAAAAAAACCACCCCACTTTCTTTTTTGTGTGTGATGTAAATACTTTCAAAACTTCTTCTGCTTGGCTTTGCATAATAGAAGAGATGCAGTTCTGTGATAATAAGGTCTTTCTCACTGAGCTGAAATGAGGCTTCACTGAAGAACATTTTTGCAGAGATGTGAGATCTAAACAGCTTCAAGACAAAGCGAGGTTTGCTGAGCATTGGTACTGAGCTTAGCCAGTGAGTGCATAGATTTTGTGCTGCTTTTTCCCTTGAAAACTCTAAGACCATTTCACAAACTTTAATGTCTAAAACTTCTCAAAGCATTAAAGAGAATGCTTTAACTTAATTCTTAAGTTTATTGAACAGAAGAAAAAAGAGAACCATTAGGTCTGACTGACTCCTCCACTGGTACAACTGAATCCCAGAGACATTAGTCTCTGATCCAGGCACATAGGTAGGAGCCTTAATTTTTCAGATGAGCAGTCCCATTGAACTGAAGTTCATGTGAGTAAAATTAAACATGTACATGTTTAAAAGATTACTCCTAACTTTAACCATTAACTTCTTTCCCCGCCTCAAAAAAAAAAAAAACAAAAAACCAAACACAAAAAACCCCAAAAACTAAATCCCCAAAACCTAAGATGATTTTGAGAGGGTTTATATGACTTAGTTGGTCCATTTTATGGACTTGGATTTAATGTAGGTAGCATTTGGTCTACAAAGGTGTAATTTGTATTTCATCTAAAGTTTTGACCATATGATTGGTGTGAAGCTAGTCTTCTGAAGAGTACAGTGCAATCTTTCAACCTTTAACCAGTTTAACCTTGCAAGGAACTCATGGCAGTTCAAGCTGCCTGTGTTATTATCTATAACCATTTGTTCTTCAAATATTTAATCTTTTCACCAAGTCGATTAACATTTAATTACTTTTGACGTGTTAAGGTATAAATTACCTTCTAAATGAAAATCAAATGCAGGGATAGGTACCAAATTTTATTGACTGTGAACACCATGCAAACCCAGGGTAAAACATTTCTTACTATGTAGACTGACTTTCAAACCACATTTATTCTGTTTATTAGTTTTAATGGCTTAGATATGTTCAAGATTGGTAGTTATTTTTTGTGAGCACAAGCTCCACGAGATGAGTCATTCAGAAACTTTTATTGAAATATCATTTTGTGTTTCAGCTGAAAAAGAAAATTCTAGTAGTATTTTTTCCATAGATTCTGTCTAATGCTACAAGTAATTACATAGGAATTCACTTGACACATGAAATAAGCTCTGATAAGAATTCATTCCTAGAAGGAAGTAACTACTGAACAAAGGCATGATAGGTAAAGCATTTCTTTTTTTAAGTGAGCACTGAACACTTTGGGTTTTTTTTTTCATTTGTGAAGTCATTAAAGGCTTGTGATTAATTAAAAGGTTTATTTATTTGCTTGGCTTACCAGATCAGAAATGTTTCGTTTTAGTTTTGCCTGAGAAACTAAGGGAGACCTCAGGGGTATTAATTATGAACCCTAGAAACCTAATGCCAGAAGTGAGTGTGGGAAACCTTGAGCAGCTATAGAACCAGTCTAAATTTTATTTCATTATTGGAGTTTTTTGTGTTACAAAATGCAACAAAATTTTAGTGCTTTTAAACAGTCTGATTCAAAGTCCTTTCTTCTCCCAACACCCCTCTTTTATCATGTGTTGTCAGTTCTTGAGTGCAAGGCTTTCAAGCTTTAGACTTGCTAATCTGAAACCTAGCCAAAAACAACCTTTCCAGGCTATTTTAGCCAAAAAAGGCCCGAAGAGTAATTTCTAACATACAAAAATAGCATAATTGCAACTGGGACAAAAATTATTTCACCATCTACTTGTTCATGAAAGTCCTCATTTTAACTTTGGTGAGATACATATATTTACAATATGTACCATGCATGTGCATAGATATTCAAGATTTCTCAAACAGTTGTGGTTTCATTAACATACACAGTATGTTATGCCTAAAGCAGTTTGCAAAATAGTGGATGTACCTTGTGTTCTGGACCATGATTTAAACTGGCAGGTAACATACAATGTTAGATCTGGAAATGACATGCCAGTTTTGCAGTATTGTGTCAATACCAGTGCCAGCAGCTTAAAATATAAAGACTTCTTTAAATGAATTCAGAATGTTCGAATGAAGAGTGCCGTGTTTGAGTGCTGGCCCCTAGATTATTTTCCAGGGATTGCTATTTTCCTTGTTCAGGGGAAAGTAGGAGCAAAAGTTCCTTTCAGTGTTACAGTGAACACTGTCTTAGGGAATTATTACCAGCATTTGGGTTTCTTTACCTGCGATTTTGGTTTTTGTTTTTCCCATTGTGACTCCTTACTAGTTATGTAATACATAGTTTAGCAAAACTCTGAAGACTGTTCAGAGTTACTGCCTTTCTGTAAAGCTAACAGCTAAACACCGGAGTTGATGCAAACAAGTCATTTAGCATCTGAAAGAAGTGTTAACACTTTATTTACATTTAAATTAAAATAGACACTTATTTATGTGTTCTGGTTCTGAAAGGTGTGTGGTACATCTGCAGAGGCCTATTGTTTATTCATGCTGTAAATCCTTTGAAATGTGTTAAAATGCTTCCCACTCATTATAAAAATCCTGCCACCCATGGATTAGGGCTTTGATGTCACCAATCCTGCTTCAAAGGGTTCTTTCAATGCTATTAATCACAGTTTAGCCTCTGAAGATATAGCCAGAGAAAACATTTGGACATCTTGTGCTAGACTTGCTAAAACTTTGAAATATACAGAGTGTCTTGCATATGCAAGTCCGATATCACTTCCTCTCTCTTCTCTTTGGCTTTATTTTGAAAAGCTATTTTGTGATGACTTTGGCTTTCTGTAAGTACAGAAGAAAAAGTTTAGGACACGTCATACCTTACATTTTAAAAAAGGCACTAGTCTTTCGCTTGACACCACAATATATTTTTGCCTGGGAAACTGAGTCAGTCTTTAAAACCCCTGAGTTACAATAAGATTGAGCATTATATGTCAAAAGGTCAAAAAATGGTGCGGTCTTATCATTTTCTCATCTCTCTCGTTAGTTTGTGAGTTTAAGATACTGTCTTGACACTTGAGGATCCATGTGATTTCATAGAAACAAGATTGATTCTGTAGTCTTTTTGCTCTTTGAAATCTCTCAATGAGTCACAGAGAAATTGATTACTAGTGATTGAGCTGTATGCCTTTGTGCTGTCGTTGTTTTCATCAGCTCAGTAGCTAAGGTCAGTGACATACCACCTTATCACTGACTTTTTCCTCCCCTCTAAATCAACACTGCACTCTGTCATGCCTGTGATGAATGCTCTGCAGGCACAATTGGTAATGAGAGGGGTGTGGAAGAAGTGTGGCGGTGTAGTTTAGGACTATTGTACAAACTGATTTTACACAGTACAAATTTTTCTCTTCTAAGCTTGAATAGTTTTTGCAGTATGAATTTCTTTCTTTTTGAACAGGTAATTTGGCACAAGCAAGAGCCAGAGTGACAGCAGCATCTCGGTCTTTGCCTCCACAGCTCAGTGCTGGGCGTATCAAGGTTAGTAATGTTCCCTTTGAGGACAGGCAGTTGTTTATAAAATCCTACAGTGAGACTATGTACACAATACTTAGCTGATGTGGGTATAGAGTGAGGTTCTTACCAAATAAGAGTCTGCCTTTAGTGTCAGTAAAGTGTGCCTTGTCTTGGAGCACGGTTTCCACTTTAGTGATGAACCTATTGTAGAATTCAGTGAAGAATCAATTTACTACTGATTAATCTTTAAACCTTTGGAGTGAAATCTGTTACATCGATATCAATAGTCCTCTTTATTTCAAAGGGGTCAAGGTTTTCCTATGGCAATTTTGACCTAGAAAGAGGTCTTACTGTGTAAAATTTGCATAGTGTATTTAACAGTATGAACGGCAATTTTTTTTTTAAATCTATTACTTTTTTATTCAACTTGGAAGTGAAAAAAACAGGAACTGTTTATGACTGGTAGATACCTGGAAAAGAATGACTCAGCAAAACCACTATTCTGTTAAAAAACCTGTAGCATTTAAATGCTGCTGAATTTTGCCATGAAAGTATGTGGCATAGCTGCAAAAAGATGGGATAATTTTATGGCAATTAGTGGGATTATAACTGAGTACACTTAATTTGTGAGGAAATCTGTTGTTCCTTGAAGCTGATGGTAAGTACACCTCCTCCCTGCTTCCTAAGTGGTACTTGTTAGAGTTACCTTAGTTAAGGTTTGGGGGTTTGGGTGTTTTTCAAAGCAAACAGTAATAAATTTTTAAAACAAGCATGGTAACAGCAACTGTTCAAAAGTCTACAAAATTTTATGTTTTGGGGTTTCTATTTCTTCTTGTTATTTTCTGGTATTTGGAGCTTATGCTCAAATATCAGTGTGGTGATTTATGTCATCCAGATGTCTATATCCTTCACTGTACCTGCAAATGCAGATGTGGATTTCAGACTATTATTTCCTGTCTGGTGTAAATGCTTTCCGTGCTGAAGGGTGGCCTTTCCAATTTTCTTGTGTTAGATGCACATTGTCTTCCCCATCCAGCTATATTCAGCACAAGCTTTCTAAGCATGCATTTTATTGATACAGCAGGATTGTAATAGAGCAGTTCACTTCTAGAGCTTTACTAAACACAATCAGTTAGTAAGTACTGTTAAAGTGGGCTTTACTCACTCTTCAAACCTTTTAAAAGGAGCTAAAAGAAAAGACATGCAGAAGTGCAACACTATTCAGAAAATGTTAATTTAAATTCTTTTTAGATAAAAAACTATTTCTTAGAATTTTGTAAAGCACCTAATTAAAACAACTTCAGGAAACATTTTAAATTATTTTTTCAAAATTTGTTTGGAAAAATCCAAATGTAATAATTTTGTTTGGAAGTTTGGATTTTTTTTAATCATTATTTAATTTAAGGGTTTTTTTGGTTAGCATATCTTTTGGTTTTACAGTATTTCACACCATGCCATTAGCAGGTGTGGTCAATATGTGGAAAGTCATAATTTCAAGTGACTTCATAAGGTGACATGATGTCATAAATCGTTCTTTTAATATTGTTTCAAAACTATTAGAAGGAATCTTTTTAGTGATGAAACAGTTTGGCTTTTATAGGTCAGGCTGTTTTCCATTACAGTTGTAATTATATAAATTCATATTGTAGGTCACTATATCTGTCATGTAACAATGTGACTTAGTAGTTGAAATATCTTCATTTTTGTTTAAAAAGAGTAGGTAGTGATTTAAACTACAAGGTATCATGACATTCTTATTCTTATATCATGGCATTCTTTTTTTGTTCTGTCATTTTCTAGCAATCCAGTTGTGAGAAAGGCTATTGTCTGTTGTACGTGAGGTTGTTGCCCTACCATAAAATTGTGTGGCTTCATAGACAAGCAATGTTGTTTATTAACAAGAGACAAAACTTCTTAAAAAGTCTTACAAGAAAATCCCATCATCTTCAGGGTCTATCAGAATTTTTCTAATGAAAACTTCAAGTGTTTCTTGTCAAAAAGATTTGGAAAATTATTCTGGTTCTTACATATTGCACAGATCTGAATTTACATCTTCATTCACAGGAAAAGAAATCTAACAATACTGCTTTCAGCCTAATTTTCTGAGAAAAAGTGTTTTACATCTCCTCTGTGTTTCTGACCATCTGTCTTTCTGTGCATTCTTTCCCTTTGTCACCCCCAAATAAACTCAAAACAAAACAAAGCTCTTTTGAATCCAGCAGCCTGTTGTAAACCATATTTGATAGAGTGGCAGTCCCAAGATGGTAAAATTCTACAGTTTTGGTGAAAATAAGCAGCTCTGAAAAGGAGATGATACTGCCCTTTATTGACCAGCAGATATATGAGATAAGAATATGAGAGCTTGTGAGTGGTCAGTCTCCAGCAGCCAACATCACTGAGTCTTTGTTTTTCTAGACTGGGAAGAATCCTATTTAGAACCTCAGATTCGTTGGCATTTGGGCTCAGATCAGTCCTCAAACTATTTGGTTTTGTTCTTGATTTGATCTTACTTATAATTAAATTGTGTGTCTTTTAACATTAAATATTACCAGTTATTCTGAACTTACTGACCGTGCTCACTGTTACAGTTTTTGTCTTCTACCTGACATTTACTAGAGATTTAGATAACAATCCTCAGAAACTAGCTGTCTTGCCAAGATAATCTTGACACATTCCCATATCCTTCCCCATGGACATACCTGCTGTTTTGATTAGGTCATTGGTATTTACTTTGTCACATAACCTCTTAAGATGTTTGATGTCACCTGTGCTGATAAGGCATTTTTCCTGGAATACATTACAGAGTGTTCTGTTAACAAACTGCATCTCTCTGTCTTTATTATTTTTTTATTCTTCTTCTCCTGTGTTAGCTTGAGATGTGTACAAATGCATGTATGCCACTCTGGGCCAGAAGATTACAATCACAGATTACAAAAACATATTGAAATTGTTGCGGTTACCTTTATTGAACTCTGTCTTCATTTGTGCCATCTGTGTTCTGAATCTTGACCTCACTAGATTTCTTTTCATTTCTTCCCCAACATAAAATCCATTTTTTTGATCTATTATTACTTAGCACTTCATTTCCTTTATATTTTGCATGCAGTCTCCTAAATACCTCCTGAAGGTAAGAGTCTCAGTTACTTTATTGAGAACTGTAATCTTTCAGCAATTATTTTAGCATCCAGAAGAGTGTTCTTAAGTCAGTGAATGTTGGAAATGATTGTCTGGAGCAAAGTCCGGGAAGTGTATCACAGGTGCTGACAACAGCATTATCTGGTTTATACAAATGCCACCTGGTCAGAGCAGATGGTAAACTGCCACAAAGCAAGTGAATGCTAAAATGCTGTTAATGCTCCATGCAAACAGGATGCTGGTTAATTTTCTTTAATTTTGTTGAGCTGTAAGGCAGCAACACAATCTGCTTGTTATGGGTAACCACAGTTATACTCATTCATAAATTCTGGTTTCATTTTTATAAGAACAGCTGTACTAACAATATAAGTAAAGCCTACAAGGAGCAGTATGCTCACTGTCCATGTATATCCTCTAAAAATAACTCTTCTGCAATGCTTAAAAAGTGGTATGCTATGACAGTTCAGCCATAAGATTGAGAATCAGAAAAAGATTGCTGAGGTTCTTGGCATCAAAATGGCAATATAAAGTAATTAGTAGTACCCACAGTAGGAGAAGGGAACAGACTTACTTGTTCTGAGACTACCTGCTCTGTGTGCCACTCATTATCCTACAGTATTTTTCCCATACATGAGCAAAATGAGGCAGTTCAATTTACTTCCTGGCTATTGCAAATATGAAAACTCTTCTTATAGATACGAGTCCTGTTGGCGTTCATTGTAGTGGCAATAAGAGGAATACTTTTTAGAAATCAGTTCCTAAGGTATTGCAACTTGACAGCTATTCCACTGGTTGAGTATTGTACTATCATAAATCTAGAGTGCTCTTACACTATGAAAACAAAATCAAAATGCTTAGAGACCTCTCCAAAGTCAGTTTGTGTCCTGCATCTGTTAGAAGCTGGCCTTGCTATGTCTGATAAAGTACTCTGAAGTACTCACAGTTGAGGGAATGACTATAAGAAACTGAATCCAGCTTTCATGGCAAGTTGGGGTGGGTCTGCAGTGTTTCTGGAACAGTCCTAACTAACATCAGAGTTTTGTCTTCCAGGTTGACACAATGGAGGTTATGCGGCATCCTGAGGAAACAACTAACATGAAGCGGCAAACTATGGCTTCCTATTTTAGGGTACAAAAATTAAAATGAAAAGCATTTTGAGAATAAGAACAATAGATATATGCAAAATATTTGTGGGATAGTAAGAGCAAAGAGAAATAGAAGAGAATTTTTTTTATTCTGTTACAAGGCCTCTGTTGATTCATAAACATTTTTTTGCTTTTTTCTCTTTGTTTCCTCAAACTTGTGTTTTTATAATTTCATTGAGTACGTTGATAACAGAATCTCTAAAGCCCAGACTATTTTCTGTCTAGAATGCTAAAGGTCTAGAACGGGTCTCATTTTAAACAGAACACCAATTTTGTGCAAATAAAATTGATGCTATCACTAAATTCTTCATATTTTTTCACAAGCTGAGGCATATATACTTTTAAAGATTAAGATTTTTCATTTATACTAATAAGTAAAAAACAATCCATCTTTTGGAAGTGCTGTTGTAAATCATACAGGTTGCCATTTTATTAGTAGTAATCCTGTCTGAGGTAATGCATATTCTGCATGTGTGTTTAAAGCAAACAGGCAGGGAAAGGGCATTGCGAATGTTAGAACTTGGAGCTTAGGAGTCAAGAAAGTGCTAGTCCAAGACACTTGGTTACTTTATTTTTCTTGCAGTCATTGCAAAGTGGAAAAGTTTTCAGCAGTTGGGTCTTGGGCTGCATTTGTACCATGCAGAATAGGGAAGTTCACAAGAGTTGTGCTAGCCAATGTCAGTCAAAGCTTCAAGCTGTGTGGGAATACTTGTTCAATTTGTTTTGTAGCATAGTGTAAGGAAGGGTATAGAGGAAGCTGATGTATCCTGAGGTGTTGCCCCAGTGTGGAGAGTACAAGGACACACATTCAGACTTGTCATACAGGTGTGCACTTAAGAGTGCTCTTGCAGATAACCACACAAATACCAGCTCTGTAGGAACTGTAAAAAGAAAAAAAAAGTGTAATGGGGGAGTGAGTGTGGAAGTAGACCGTAATACACGTGCAACCTGCACAAGGTGAGGACAATCAGCCTGGAATTGTGTGTGATTTTGAGACACATATGGGTATATGAGATTGAACATAGTTGACAACACATACTTATTGTACAACAGCTTAATGAGATGAGTATGGAGCAGGAGTATCAGTATTCAGAGGAGTCAGTAGAAAAAATAGATATATGATCTGATCAAACATTTTTCATTTTAGTTTAAAATTAAATGGAGGAAATTGTTTTGTGTGTCTAGAGTGGATAGGAAAAGATGTAATGACATTTCAATGGCAAGATTTATGTTAGATGCTAAGAACTTTATGAATAGCTGTGATAACATAGCAGTTCAGCAGATTTCTGGGGAGACTGTGCAGTTTATATTCTCAGTGATTCTGAAAAATCAATGTAACAAGGAAGTACCTGAAATGTTAAAGATACATCTAGCGTTCTCTGTGGACAGAACACTGAACTGATGACTTCTTACAAGCCTTTCCCCATGATTTGCTGTGAATTTCAGTGGTTTTTTCATGGTAAAGCTTGTGTTTCTACTGGGGATATTTGATCAGCCAAATGTGTCTACAGTAGAAGTATAGTTACGACAATTTTCAAATTTTTTTAATGGACATTCTTCAACTATGGAAATGTGATACAAGGTGAAGAGAAGGGTGTTAAAAGTAAAAAATCAGATTCAAAATTTTAAACTTTTTTTACAACTGAAAATTTTTAATAGGTTCCATGTTTCAGTTGAAATCTTAAAAATTCATAAAAAGGCAATGGAGACTAACATTACATATTAAAATATAATCAAGCATTACAAACTGTTTACAAATATGAATCTCCTGCTTAAGTAGTTCCATTGCAGTTTTTTGTCAAGTATAGGCATCTTCTTTATTTTCCTCACTAGTATTCCCTCATGGATCTTTTATCCAAAATGGTTGTTGGACAGCCTCACTTTATCCGCTGCATTAAACCTAACGATGATCGAGAAGCACTGATGTTTTCTCATGAGAGAGTTCTGCTGCAGCTACGATACACTGGAATTCTGGAAACTGTCAAAATACGTCAGAAAGGGTATTCTCATCGCATCCTCTTTGAAGAGTTTGTAAAAAGGTAAGAGTTGTATAATAGGGCTGTTTTGCTAATATTTTATTCAGTAAGGTATATTCTATGTTTAAGGACAGAAAGTTCTGCAAATGTTGTTCGTAGGTGTGTGGTCTGAATCTCTAATGAGGCCAGGGACTCTGAGAGGTAAAGACTACAAGAGGTATCTGATCTCTAATGGAAAACAGTCAGTGTGAAACCTGCAGTGAACACAGGTAGCAAACCTGTCCCCATGGTTTTGTCCCCATGCCCCCATGTAGAGGCAGCAAGTGGAAATTATGCATCCTGTTTGGATAATTCAAGGATTTTGGAAGGTCAGTGACCTTCAGCCATCATATGAAGAGAATGTGCACGTTTAAGAATGAGCTGATATAAAATCTTCAGATTTAGCTTTGCAGTCATTTGTCTTGGAGGTATCATGAATTATAATCTGTTCACCCTAACCCTTCTCATGGCTGCTATTACTGGCTTTAATACATATTCTCAATCTCAAAAAGTTATAAATTTTATTCAGGAATGCTATTGTCTTTATGATGGCAATATGGTTACATGAGAATTATGGTGTCCTCTATATTTTAAATGTGGGTTTGTGTAGTGTTTACTGGTTTTCAGTGTGTAGGATTGGCAGTTCAACAATGAGCAGAATCACTACCATTAACCATTTAGGCAATAGTAGGAGCAAGTAGTGAATGGCTAATTCAGCCATGGTGTGCTATTTTTTGAACTGGAGGTTGTTTATCTAGACAATATAGAATTAATGAATCTACTGAAAGCAAGTCATTAGTCTCACTTCAGTGCCTGATAAAGTTATGGAGAAGATTATTCTGGGAGGTATTAAAAAACACCTAAAAAACAATGCAGTCACTGGTCAAAGCCGGCACAGCTTCATGTGAGGAAAGCCTAGCTTATCAAACCTGATTTCCTTTTATGACACAGTAACCCACCCAGCTGGCCAAAGGAAGGCAGCTGATGTAACCTCCTTGGATTTCAGTGAAGCTGTTGTTACTGTCTCTCCCAGGACCCTTCAGGACAAAATGTCCAGCACAGCTGGATAAACATGTCATTGCAAGGGGTGAACATCCGGCTCACAGTTTGGGCACAGAAGGGTTATAGTGACATCAGACTGGGGTCCAGTCACTAATGGGGTTCCACAGGATTCCATCCTCAGCCTTGTGTTCCTCAACACCCTCATAAATGGCTTGGATGCAGGCTGGAAGTGATACTAAGCAAGTTCACAGATGATGCAAAACTGGGAAGAGCTGTTGACTCCTTGAAGACAGGAAGGGACTGCAGAGAGATGCTGATGAATTAGAGGGCTGAACAACACCAACCATATGAAGTTCAGCAAGGGAAAGTGCCCCGTTCTGTACCTGGGATTGGGCAACCCTGGATGTAAGGACAGACTGGGGAATGAGGTGCTGCTGGGGGTCCTGGTCACTGGTGAGTGGAATGTGAGTCAGCAGTGAGGGCAGCCAGCAGGGTCAGCCCTGTCCTGGGGACATCAGCACAGCAGGGCCAGCCAGGCAAGGGGGGGATTGTGCTGCTCTGCTCTGGGGGGGCTCACCTTCACTCCAGTGTGTGGTTTTAGCCACCACAATATAAGGCACTAAAACCATAGGGCAGGGTCCAAAGAAGCACAATGAACATGGTGAAGGGCCTTGAAGGGGAGCTGTAACAGGAACAGCTGAGAGCGCTTTGTCTTTTAGCCTGGAGGAGAATGAGGAGAGACCTTACTGCAGTAGCAACTTCCTTTTGACAGGAAGAGGAGAGGCAGCACTGATCTCTTCTCTCTGATGGCCAGTGACAGAACACAAGGGAATGGCCCAAGACTTTGTCAGGGGAAGTTGAGGTTGGATCTCAGGAAAAGGTTCTTCACCCAAAGGGTGGTCATGCACTGGAACAGGCTTCCCGTGGAAGTGATCACAACACCTGACAAGAGTTCAAGAAGCATTTGGACAATGCTCTCAGGCACATGGTGTGACTCTTGAGGATGGTGCTCTGGAGGGCCAGGAGCTGGACTCAATGATCCGTGTGGGTCTGTTCCAACTCAGCATATTCTGTGATAGGATGCTAAAGGGAAAACCATTTCACAGTCCTTTCTAAAATCCAGAGATAGCATAGATTTATGCTTGTAAACCAGTCACTTGGGCTTCGAAATCTGCAGTCCATGCATTCAGATATCTTGAATGATAAACCAGAACTTAATTAATTAAATTCTGAAAAATTACTAATTTTTATGACTTATATTAGTACACCAAATGAATATGTAATAGGAAAACACTACAGATTACATATCCCAGGAAGGATAACTAGTGTGTTTATTGCTCCTTCAAGGCAATTTAATTTTCAGACATGATCTTTACCAACTTTTTTTTTGTGTTATATGACTAATTTTAGTAAGGTCACACATTCTAGAGCACATTTAACAGAATAATTTTTGTGATCATTAATATATCTTTGCATTATCCCGAAGCGGCTGAAAGCAGAATTATTAACCTCAACTTTTATTCAATTTACACGTAAGTGAACTAGGATTAACTCCACAGAAATTAGTGTAAATTGAGAGGAAATTAAGTCTTCTCTTATCAGGAGATCCTTTTTATTCAAAAATGTGCTGAATTTGAGCACAACCTTGAAAACTAATGATAATAAAAACAGCATTTACTGTAGCTTTCCATTCCTGCAGATAAGAGTAAATTGTGATTAATATCTTGTCAATTACTTGCCATGTTTTTAGTCCAATTTGATGTAATTTGTTAAGAAAAGAAAGTGAACACAAAAAGGGAAGGAAAGGGGAGTAGATTTAGCAATTTCCACAACAGCAAAGAAGACTTCTGAGTTCAGAATGTAAGTGGGGGCGGGAGAGAAGATGTTCTTGCTCCTTTGTTCAGCTCGTGCTTTATTTTAAAACAAATTCTATTTTCTTTTACTCTTGCAAATAAAATCAAACAATACTTTATAAAGCTATCAGTAGAACAAGAAACATTTTTCTTCAAAAAGAAGAAAAATGCAGCTATTACAGCTATGACTAGTCAAGTGTTTTTAGAAACTAAGTAGTTGAATACATAAAAATGTTTGAGAAAACAGGTCAAATGCTAAACAGATTGGCACTTCTTTGTTCATAATCAAAAAGACATTAGGCAAGTATGAAGAAGAGTTTCAAAATGTCAGTAAATGTAAGGATATCAAAGATTTTTTTAAGCCAGCAAGTTAATTGGTATTTTGATCCTTTTGAGCAACTGAACAACAAAATGGATGAGCCAGCATTTTTTCTCCCTTGATGTTATTAAACAAATAGGTGTGCTTCTTATCTGCCTGTTCAATAATGCTGTTTTGTAAACTCTTAGCAGGAAATATGAGGACAAAACAATCAAAGGCAGGGAACAGACCCATTCAGAGTTTATCAGGTGGGAGGTAAACAAAAGATAAAGCTCCGTCTAATGTTACTCTTTACTGTCTTCTGTTTTCATGTAGAGCAGATTATTTGCAAACCTGGGTGTAGTTTATTGGGTTAAAAAACAGATGGTGAGGAGAGGGCTTAATTGTAACTCATTCACACAATGTTTCTTCAGCCAAGTATATTACCATCTGTTTTATGTATATAAAGATACATATTCTTTTACTTAAAGTAGGAAAACGTAATGTGCAGTCCCTGTAAACACTGTATCCCTGTCAAGTCTTAGACACTTTGTCTCCCTTGGCCCTGTCTTGCACCCCATGACATCATGCATCTGTCTTGTGAGCTGTGAAGCAACGTGGCCCATCTTTCAGGCTGGAATCTCAGATTTTAGGTACAGGTTATTAACCTGATCACACACCAGGTGTGCCTGAAATGTGGGGTCATGTGGTGACCATGCACTGCACAGCAGTATAAGGGACTTGTGCTTTCTCCTGGGGACCTGCACTGAAGGTCCCACTGGGTGGAACACTCCTTGCTGAATGCCCCTGGAGCTTCATGTGACGTGGTGTGGTGTGCAGGTGTGCACAGCACATATCCTCCAGCTGCATCCTCCATTCATGTGCATCCTTCATGCACTGTGCCCTGGCTTGAAAGATAAGGGGCTCAGCAGACCACTGGTACTAAATACTGTTACACTTGTAATGCCTCATCAGCTCATAGGAATGTGTTGAGAACTTTTGCTCAAGTTTCATTTAAGGATTGCCTTTTTTCTTCCCTGCCTGTTTATGTTAGGCATTAAAGTTTTTTGTACTGCATTAAGATGCAGGATAAACTTTTATTATAAGCATTACCTATTCCACAGTAGTCAGATGATGTTACTCAGATCAAACACTCGTGGCAATACTAGTGCTATTACTGTAACAGTGATCCCAGTGAGGCTGGTTCTGCTTTTTCAATCTCACAGGAAAGATTTGCATAAGGTCACTGTTAGTACACATGGTATACACAGTTTCTAAACCACCAGTGTTATGTTTCTCATGACCACATAAAGCCTCATTGGCCTTAATAAGGCAAATTTTGCATGGAGTGGAGCTACGAATAAAACTGGTCAAACATTACAAAATCCTGTAAAACATATAACCTCAGTAAGTGCTTTCTTCTAACACCAAAAATTCAGTGGTGATACACTTGCTGATTATGCAAAATCAGGGAGGCACTGAACTAAATTAGAAGTCAACAGATTTGCTACAAAGAAAGAATGCTTTCTTTATAAATGATGCATTTTTAATGCAGTAAACCTGCACTATATCAAAGTTCATAAGTGATTTCTGTAAACAAAATTTTAACATTGCCTGATACCTTGATTTTACTATTATCCATGGAAATATTTGTTTCAGTGGCTTTGAGATTTCACCAGGTCTATAGAATGCCATACACTTTATGGTGAACAACTGTACCTTCCATATACAGTTTCTAGACATTTCCCATTCACAGAACACTGGTAAATGGTTGCAGGATGGAGATGACAGGAAAACATTAGGAGTGGAAAGTCTGCTAGCTGGTTATGAATAGTGTATGCAGATTGCATCAAATTATGCTTTTCTGAGAGTATTTCTGTGATTCTGTATTTGTCTGATGGTTTACAGCACAAGTGGTAGGTATCTGTTACTGAATTTCAAGAGTGTCTTGTATAGTTTTTATTATGGGGTTTTCTTTTTGTACTCTTAATATAAAGTCAAATGTAATTATTTTTGTGAATTCAGATTTGAAAGTTTCTGAAAGAGGTAAGATACACCCAAGAGAAGTTAGAAATTTTTGAAAATTATTTTACAGCTCTTTTCATTCTAAAAAGAAAAAAAAAAAAAAGATAAGAAAAAAAAATTTTTGAAGTTTCTGGTTCCAGGGCTGAGAAGGAACAAATGGTTTTGTGTTGTTGAGAATCTTCCTACTGTTGCTCATGGTCTGGCTAGAAAGAGATTTTGCACCTCATGCTTTTCACATATCATTATCCATTATCCACCTCAGGCCATTACATTTTAGTACAAAGATTTATTTTAAGGAGAAAAAGGGTTAATCATTACTGGTTTAAGTTAATTATGTAGAATTGATGCAGCCTTTAAGTCTGGAATGTGAAGGAAACTTCAGTAAGAGACACTGGTATAGTGGTTAATGGTGCTGTTTAAATGCATTTTATGGAACAGTTGCACAGTTTAGCCTTTAGGGAGAGGTGGGAAATTGAACCATTTGTTTACAATCTGTTTATTTGGTGAAACCACCAACACTAAAATGCCTGGTCCCTAAACAGATAGTAAATGCATAGCATCTTTCTGAAGTTTTCCATACCTTAGCATACTTGGATGTCTTTAGCATTTAACATTACTTCTGCATGTCCTGGCTTTGCATTCTGAGGTTAAATTCAAGTTTTAAAAATGTTGGTTTATTTCCAATGGCTACTAAGTGCAGTTAATCCCATTTTAATGTAAGCTTTTTCTGAAATAGTATTCACAGCTATGAAGAATAGTATGTATTGCTGAGAAAAAAAACACTAGTTAAGAAATGCAGAATTCCAGAGCTTCATCAGATTTGAGAAGTTAGTTCTTCTGAGGGGAAAATACTTTCCTCTTACTTAGTCTTACTGTACTGAGCATGTGATTAGTCAAGTACTTTTAGGAAACAGGTAGATGAGTATGTGCCATGTGTAGGAAATTTTCAAGCAGGATGTATAACCCAGGGAAAGGATATAATTTTGCACAAATATGTGCATGTTTATGAAAGAGCACATAAAGCACCATAAACCATATTTTTAAAAATAACAATAAAAGTATTGGTTTAATGGATAAGAACACTGAAATATTCATGGCTACCATATTTTGTGCTGAAATAACAAGTACAAATATGGAAATAAAAAGGTAGAGTTGTGAAATTTTCATCTCATATGAAAGCATTTGTGATTTCTAGCCCTACTTTTCAGAAAATAAGTTTCTGGTTTCTTGGTGATACGTTGCAAGTAGAGGTCACTCTATGATCTCTGCACAGTAGATTTACATAAGTATGACAGAGATGAAATTAGACCAGTAAATCAAAATGAGCAGTTGTATATACCCCAAAGCTTTTTTTTTAGGCATATTCCCTACCGTTTCACCATGTGCAATATTTGCATGCTTCTGCCAGATACGTAAGGGTGAAACATTTTACCTTCCTCCAAAATTTTCCATAGGGTCCATTGCTGTACAAAGATTTTAAATTAGATAAAACAATTGGATAACCCTGTGTGGCACATGCCGTGCTACCATACAATTATCCTGAGCACATCATGTCAAACTGTTTGGGTGTCTGTAGTTGTGTGATTCAGTCATGAAAACAGGCACTAAACCAAAGTGTTTACTTAAAAATACCCACGAAACACTTGGAATTGAGCTTTGGAACATAAATCTATAGGCCTTTTACAGGGCAGAATGCACACTACAAAAGGAGTTCTGGAGGAGAAATAATTAAAAATAAATAGCCAGTCTCATACTGGTAGTCCTTATTTCTGATGAGTACAGTCATTTCTGCTTTACTTTTGATGAGAGAATAGCCTGACGTTGTGCCAGGGGAGGCTTAGGTTGGATATCAGGAAAAGGTTCTTCACCCAGAGGGTGGCTGGGCACTGGAACAGGCTCCCCATGGAAATGGTCACAGCACCAAACCAGGCAGAGCTCAAGAAGCATTTGGCAATGCTGTTCAGCACATGGTGTGACTCCTGGGGCTGTCCTGTGCAAGGCCAAGGGTTGGACTTCATGATCCTTGTGGGTGCCTTCCAACTCAGAATATTCTGTGATTCTATGACATAACTGGAAAGCAACAGTAAGTATATTAAACCAGGTACAGGTGTCTTTTGTGCAGTGGTTAGATCAATCAAAATGTTTGGAAAATCACCATTTAGAGGAAGTTTGGAATAAATATTGTGTGACAATATGACTACATACAGAAACTGTAGTTATTACCATGTAGTTACTCCTGTGGTTTGTAAAGTTCTTGTCATTCTTATGAATGGCTTGCTTTCTTAGACTATAGATAAATTTATAAAAACACTTGTTAAAACAAGACTTGATAAGAAAAATAACCATTGGTTTATTTATGGGTTTTTTCAGAGCACCAAAGTAACTGCATTCTAGATCATGAAAGAGCTATTGGAGAGGGTACTACCACCTTTGACNATATGTGTAACTCACATGGCTATCTGAACTGGCTTTTGAAGCAAACAGCAATTTACTATGAGTGTGACTTCCCCCATGTATCTGTCAGCTATCTGTTGAAATTGTGTGCTGCCAAAAATTATTTGTGATACATATATTTTAAATCTCTGTTTTATTAGTGCAACTCAGTACCATTTGTTTTGTAAAAACTACGATCATTAATTTCAGGAATAAGGTGGAGGAAATGTACTTTTTTCTTTTAGATACACCATATTTCTCCAAACCTACTAAAAGGCATGAGTTGATATTTTGAAAGACTTGGCTAAAGAATTTTAAATATCACATTGTTGAGAAAGTCACTGCATTAAAAATAACTCAGTAATACATAATCTCCTATCATTATTCAGAGTCAGCAATGTCTCCAGTTGGTGAATATCTATGTCTTCTGTCCAGAACTTATTCCTGTACTTCTCACTTCAGATGTCATTTTGTTCCTGTTTGATCTTAATTGAGTATTTAATGGTTCTTTTTTCTTTCTTGTGACAACTGGAGCTAATATCTAGAGATTAACTGGAACTAATGTTTGAAAATCATACTCTTCCCATTTAAAAAAAAATAAAGTCTTGCAAAATTCTAAATTTTCTAATTGCTTCTCCATGTTTTCTTCAGTATAAAGTGGGATATTTTCTTGACATTCTTCTCTTCCTGTTTTAAAGAACATCTGATGGCTCTTCTCCATGCTAATAATTAGTAGAATGGTTTGCTTAACCTGCCAGTTACTCTCAATCCCAATAAATAGAGCAGCACCTTTAGAAGTATAACTTAATACCAAGACAACACATGGCAGTTAATAAGTGAGAGCTGAGGAGGCAGTTGCTGCCATCTAACAGTGTACATATGCTAAAATAACCTTAAATTTGTAAATTAATTGGCACTTGTTCTTGCTGTTACTTAATGTAATTGTTTGCAAGTAGGTTTACTTAAATACAAAACCAGTCTTCATTAATGCATAATGGCTTTATAGGCAGGAAGGGAATGGTTCTTTATTCAGTTCAAACATGTTTGCTTCCCTTTTTCGTTAGCTGTATGTTATTTAATAATAATTGTTAGTAGCTGTTCTTTGCAAGGGAACATGGACAAAAAAGACAGTATTGTTTAATATGGGTTAATTGTTTATCCTAATGATTTATATGTTCAAATATCTGTTCATGACAACTGTGTCATGATTTATGAAGACAACTGAAGAGCAGGAAGAATTTGGCCTATTAATTCTAGATATAAAGTTTGGAGCTGGAGAAAAACAGTGGAAATACATATTGATTGTCAATTCAATTCTTTCTTTATCATTTTGCAGGTATTACTACCTTGCGTTCAAGGCTCATGAGACTCCCCTTGGTAGCAGAGAAAACTGTCTTGCCATTTTGGAGAAATCTAAACTAGACAACTGGATTCTTGGGAAAACTAAGGTAGAGGGTGCTAACAGTTTCTCAAGGATAATATACTTTTACAAATAATGTCTAATAGTGGTTCAAAAAGTACTGCATGAATGAACAAAAGAGCAAGGAATTTGCTCCCGTTAGCTTCCCAGGTTATGGAAGTGCCCTCCCAAGCCAGCTGAGTCAGTGCTGCAAGAGGAGGGGGTGCACTGGCTACCTCCCCAAAGTACATTCAGCACATGGCTGCCTTGATGGGGACAGTACATCTGTCAGTGCCTGCTGTTGTAGTGACTTCCTGAAGTTTCCCATGCTCTTAATAATGACATAGCTGAAACATCACAATTTAACCTATCTTGTACCTGCTTGGTACCATTATCCATTCATGGAGTTTCAGGTAAGCTCCTTCTCGCTCTGTCAAAAGACTTTGTTGGTGGTTTAAAATGGAGTGAATGACTTTTTTTTAAAGGACATGGTACTTTGAGGTTTTTTACATTACACAAAGGAAAAACTCTTGAGAATTTTCTTGCCCAAGACCCAGATGAAATGTATGTAAGCACCCATAGGATTTGCCTCTTGAGAGAGAATGCTTTTATACAATATTATGTCTAAAACCAAATTCAACCCGGGGTTTGTGTTTCCACTGACAAGAAAGGTCATGTTTCAAAATTGTTCATACCTGAAAAGATCTCACCATTCAATTTACTTTGTAAAGGGTGTAAATGTGGGATTTCTTTTCAGAGGATCACAGAATATTCTGAGCTGGAAGGGACCCACAAGCATCATCAAGTCCAGCTCCTAAATGAGTGGCCCATACAGGGATTGAACCCCCACCTTGGTGTTACTAGCACCATGCTCTAAGCAACTAAGTTAATCTCAGCTAAGTTAGCAGTGGGGTGATTATAATCAGTGGAATAAGGAAGTTCCACAAGTACCCAAGAGCAAATAATTGATTCACAAGATTGCTGTGATATGTACAATCAGTTTTTCTAGTTTTCTCAGCAATGACACCCTTGAATAGACTGCTGGAGGACTAATGACAAGGCAGAATACAAGAGGCTATAATACTGATTGTAATACTGATTTTTTTGTTTCGTTGTTGTTCCATTACAGGTTTTTCTAAAGTATTACCATATAGAGCAGTTAAATTTGTTCCTGCGAGAAGTTATAGGGAGGGTGGTGGTCATGCAAGCCTATATCAAAGGATGGCTCGGAGCAAGGAGGTACAAGAAAGTCAAAGATAAAAGAGAAAATAGTGCTATTACTATACAGTCAGGTAAATGTTCATATTCCTTATTTTACTGATTGTATTTCAATCAGTTAAATTGCGTGTACATTGTTAATTTATTAATCCATTTTATTATGTAATCTAAATGACTGGACATGTTTTCTCTCCAGCTCTATGCAGATATTACTGATTTACACTTCAAGTGTAATTTTAGCATTTGGTAATGTCTTTATTTAAATATTTTGGTATTTTGAATGTGATGCCTGTGCCTAAAATGAAAATATTGTTAGGTATGTCTATAATAATGTGCAGTTCATAATTTAAATGCAGTAGTGCATGTCCCTGCCCATATACTAGAATTCCAGACATACTTCAAAAGATGGGCCTGAGAGGAAGATTATCAGTAATTTAGCAGGTTTCCTTGTAGTGATTTGGGGAACTGTGTGAGCAAGAATGATGACACATCTTTGTCTTTTGGGTTAGGACATCAGTGAGCACATGGTGACAATTAAAATTTGAATGAGTGAAGTGGTGTTTGAAGTTGTGAGGATGTGAATACTGCAGTCATGAACCCAGAGTTCAACATGTGGGTGGGTGGGGAAGAGCTATTGGGGGTGGGGGCTGAAGTAGTTATGGCAGGAGAAATGAAAGTTTCAGCACATCTCTGACCCTGTAGACTCTGTAGCACTTCCTTAAATAAATCTAATTTCCAGCACATGGTTTTGTATTTTTAGCCTGGAGAGGATATGAAGCTCGCAGGAAGTACAAGGAAATAAGGAACAGAAGAATTGATGCTGCTATACATATTCAGGCAGGTAATTAAAACAGTATTTCAGCTGCCAACACCTATTTTTCTTTGGGTGATACTGTGTGTGTCAGTGTTTTTAGAAAAAAAAAAAAAGTCCAAACAAAAGCCAACAAAAACATTACTTCTGATTATTTTTGCTTCAGCATCAAATGACATCAGTGACAGTATCAGGCAGTTTGGACCTTTTCTGAGTACTTCTCTGAAAGCAAAATACAGTAATTAAATGCTCTTAAGTTAATTCTTGGCTAAAAGCATGGATGGGAGACACTAGACATGCATTTCTCTGTCTTTGTTTGGAGCACTGATCTTGGCAGGTTGCCATGTTTTTGTTTTGACTGCTTGCTGAGTTTGCCAGCTTTGACCAATCTTTTGACAATCTGCCAGACTCCTATGCAGCCATATCAATATGAATTTGAATAAACTTTAAAGAGATTATTGGAGGAACAGGCCCATAGGGCTGTGTAGGTCTCTAGTAGAGAGCAGAGTACCATATGGCACAGAAATCTAAGAACCAGCACTGTGAATGCTGTGAACTCAATGGTGTTTTCAGATGCTGCCAATATGAAGCAGCCTCCGTATGATGCAGTGCAGTACACCTTCTCTGTCCAACTCCAGGTTCAAAGACTGTGAGTGATAAAAAACTCTTGTGGCTAATGTGTTTACAGATATACCAAGATACCACTTCTCCCAGCTTCCTGTGGTACAATTCCTTAAGCTTTGTCACCTCTTGTTCTGCATCTGATAGTCTGAAATCTGAAATCAATATGAAAAATATTTGTTGTGACATCCTTTTACTTGTTCTCAAACCATTCCCAGTAAATTCATTCATTTTTGTGTTGTCTAGTTTGCTACTCTGAAATTAAGCGTCGCTGTGACTTTCAGCAGAAAACAGAATACCATTCTAGTTACTGAAAGGAGCAGAATATCACTAGGAACAAATAATAATTTGTAGCTGTGCATTATGTACTGTTACGTAAAATCATGAAGCTCTAGGGTTAAATGCAGTATATTCTATTAAATGGAAAAATTTTTTTCTTGTGTTACCAACAAGCACTGAAGGATTGCACAAGAACGCTCATTCTTCCTCTCCTTTGTGTTGTCATTTTCAGTTGTGGTGATAGCACAGAGAGTAGATAGATCTTAGAGCACCCCTCTACTGTTATTTCTTGGAGTATTTTCTACCTTTACAAATATATACATACCAGGACTCTGATTACAATGGTCTTTTGTTGAAGAAAGGAAAGTGAAACCCGTGTCTGTCTCACTAATACCAGCTCCTTAAGGTGAGAGTTACCTCAGGTGCAATAGAGGAAGCTTGTGTGTAGCATTATCCCTTGGAGACCACAGGGGACATTCTGCCTTAAAATTTTATCCAGAGAGATTTTTAGCGCTTTAGAGAAAGATCCTGATGTATTCTGCTATTAGCACACATGGGAGAGATTCAGAGCTCTGTGCTTCCTGCCATCTCTTAGATACTGTGTTGAACATGGCCAAGCAGAGGCAGTGGGAGTGAATTTGGACACTGTTGAGCCCTCTGGACCTAATGCTGGAGGAATGTTTTTAGTACTCTTCCCTCCAACACACACAGTGTTTTCCTTTGTAACCTGGCACTTGACTGTTTCAGTGATCAGCCTGGGTGAATAAACACTAGGGACTACAGGGTTAAGAGTGACACAGTGAACCTTTGCATTAATTAGGCTGGCTGCTCCTCCTGTCTTTAGTACTCTAGTAGAATGGGAATAATAATAATAATAAAAATAATAATAATAATAATAATGGTAATCCTCAGCACTTTTCTGTCTGCTTTTGGAAACCTTTATCAAGGACTTCTTATTTGAAAATATTTCTTGTGCAGGTTTTCTCTTCTCAACATGCTAATTATTCTGTTTCAAATCAAAGCTTATGCTTGCTAATCATGGCCATTTTCCAGGTTTTAAAATACACTGACAGTTTTTGTGTTGTTTACATAACATTACACAGTCCAAGTGCCTAGTGACATGGAGATGAGGTACTCTGAATCTCTCCCTTCCCTACACATCTTACAGTGTGAGGGTAGTTCAAGGCAGCTTTCTAGTAAAATGGAGTATAGTCACCTTTGTATTTTTTTTAAAAGAGCCATTTCAGGCAGTGAGATAAATTGTTTCCATTCATCATCCACATTAGCAAAACCATATAATTAAACTATATGTACTTCCCTCTCCTTTCCCTCCCCCCTGCCCCGCTCGAGCAGGCCTTGGAATTTAGGAAGCATTTGGCTTACATGTTTCTACAGAACAGCGCATATTGAAATTTGTTTTCCTTTCATCTCCTTCCCAATAAAAGCAGCCGCTCAGCTTATCCCTTTAGCTTCCTCAGAACTTCCTTTCAGAATTCCCGATCTATTACAGCACATTCACATACCAGAAACAAGATGCCTTTTCATGCTGTCAACCTTTTTCATCTGAAATGTAAATTAATTCTTGCTGGTACGCTTTGACAGAGATCAAAGTAGGGGTATTAACCTTATTGGGCCTTCTCCTCATCAGAATCAGTTCCAAAGACTGCAAGGGTAGTGTTAGGAGGCCAGTCTTCACTGTTATCTATGGCCCTCCTCCAGGCAGTCCTCTGTCTACAAGTCAGCATTTCAAAGGCGCTGATTTCTTTTGTAAATGACCTTATCATTACTTTAAACTGTGTGAAAAATGATTTGCCTGAATAATTCTTGCAGGATTATCCTGCTCATTTTAATTGTGGGGGGACTTCATTCAGGTTCCGGGATATTGTTTAAGTGGTTTTGACAGCAAGTGATCATAGCCTGATAAAAAGGAGGAACACAGCTCCTGATTGGAAACCTCTTGACTTGTTCAGATTGTTCATTTCTTGCGAGTCAGTCTTTGAGGTAGGCTGCATTTGCATTTTAAAAATAAACAGATGCCTTTCAAATACATGAGCTGGTGGTCTGGAGATCTCTGTGGGCCCAGCAGTTCACTATCCATTGAAGAAATGTTGGAAGGAAAAACAAACTTAGAAAAAAAACAGCGCTCACAATATACATGAGGATGAAATTCCTGAGTGTATTATATTACAAGAAAAAAAGTCAGTATTTCAGATGGGGGGAAACCCTCAATGGGAAACAAAATATTAGTGAATTTAAATAAAATGGGGAAGGAACAGCTACCCTACTTCAGCATATCTACATCTCAGGTTCTCAGAGTACACAGATGTTATTAGATCATGGCTAAAATGGTACACAGGTTAAACAAGGTCTTTCCTCCTACTTTCAGTCACACTTTCTCAAACTGTAAAGGTTAGAAAATGCTAGTTTTTAACTCAGACACAAATTATAAAGAATGATTTTGTGTTAAGTGTTTGAGTTGACAATAATTTGTACTTCTGAATATTTCATTGTAATTGGAATTTACAGTGTTTCGATTCACATCTACATAAGAGGAAAAATATATTGTCAAAGATTTTTTAAAATTATTTTGCCAGATTCACAGCTGGTTTAAATCAGTGTATATCCACTGAATCGTCTGACTGAAATGTTGCTTCATTGATTTATCTCACATGCAAGTCTCATTAAATGTTTATTTTCGAATAATTTGAATTTAGAATTAATTAGCATTTAAAGCAACAAATAATACAATGACAGTATGTTTTCTAGTTATGATAGCATGTATTTCCATGCAGTGTGCCTTGTCCTGAAAGACTTAGGGGAGGATTTTAATCTGGTTATTTTATTTGTGAACTGACATTGCCAAAATGCCAAATGAGTGGTGCATGCAATTCATTTAGATCTGAGGTGACATCACTGAATTCATTTTAATTAGGTCCACTTTAGCCATCTGGAATATACTGTGCAGCTCTGGTCAAGAGTGAGTTTAACTATGCTTCCAGAGGTGAAAGGCAAATGACTAATCCACTGAGCCACCATCTCCTCCTCCAACACGTGCTCACAACACTCACCATATGTCATATTGTATTGGAAAATTCTTTATCAAGAACTTTAGATTTGGGCTCCCTTCCTTAAATAAAAAAGTGATGCATGTTCAGAAGGAAGCATCCCCTTGTAAACTGCTTTCTTTCTGTAACTTCTACTGATGCAGTGTTGCTCACATATCTCTAACATGTACTTCTAGCAAAATTTATTCGTTTTAATAAAAAGGAGAGACAGAGAACAGCTGCAGTTTACCGGTTTACATTTATAATAAATGTAAGCTTTTAATAAAAGTGTTGCCTTTGGAACTTTCAACAGCAAAAATAGAGTGTTCCTTTCAGTAGAAGACAATGAAGTATTTTTTGAATATTTATTCCTATATCTATTCATCTGTTTGTATTACTATGTATGTGTGTGTGTGTACATGTACTCAGCTAATACCATTGTATAGGTCTAAGAATCACATGAGTAAAATGTTCCAAAAACTTCTAAGCACTTGATAAATATATCTAAAACAGTTTTCTTAAAAATGTTCTTGAAAATTACTCCTAAATAGCAGATCCATTTTGGTTTTTTATATCAGTAGTTTTCTTTCTTTTAACTATATTTTCAATGTAAAAAAATTAAAGACATATTTCTCCTAATAGCAGCTGAACTGATTTATCATATTATCTTAATTTCAGTCAGGGTAAACCGGACTAGTTTGTACAGGCTGCACAGCTTGGGTTAACTTTACTCTCCCATCTCGTGTTCTCTGCTAGCTTACATCATCTGGTAAATTCTTTACAGGGATCATTTTAGCAAAGTGAGAAGACCTTATAGTTTTAAAGTATGGGGGTTTATATTCCATCCCCATCTCTGAGCTAAGCTCTGTCAATATTCAGATGTTTGATTTTTCTCCTGATTTTGAGGAGAAAAAATGGAGACTATTCTTACTGGATTTTATGCTAAAATCAGGAAGGGACAATGTACAATAAAATCTCCTCCTTTTCCTTGTTGATATTGCCAGAATTTCATAGTCATCTTCACTCAGAGGCTGTGATACATGGTGGTTACAACACCAAGCCTGACACAGTTCAAGAAGTATTTGGGCAATGCTCTCAGGCACATGGTGTGATTCTTGAGAATAGTCCTGTGCTGAGCCAGGAATTGGACTTGATGATCCTTGTTGGTCCCTTTCAACTTAAAGTACTCTGTGATTCTGTGAACTCTGTGTCCAAGTGTTGATGTATATTAGTGACACAAGACATGATGACAGCCTTTGTGAGTCTTGCTCACTATTAAGTCAACAAACTATTAAGTCACTGTTTGTTACTGATAGTTACTGTTTGTATATGAAAATTCTCATAATGCTTCTGCTGGAGAACTTAGGAATTTTTTTTTCTGCTATTAAACATGCATCAGATTCGTGGGCTCTAATTTCTCTCAGTTGCTGTTAGTTAAGTTGCTGAATGCTCTTTTAACTAGACAAATTAAGAAAGTGATGTGCTGTTCCTAGCAAATCAACTACCTTCTCTTTAGCAGGCATGAACTTTCACTTCTGAGTTGCTGTTACACGCTATTTTAGGTTATGTTACAGAATAAAAATATGTATGTGTAGAAAAAGTCTGTTTCACATGATTTTTTTAATGTCTGAGAATTAGTCCTTCTACTGTTTTAAAACTACTTCATCTCTTTTCTTTATAGTTCTCTCATAGACCTGTGATTGTTTAGCTTTGATCTTTTTACACTGTGCTTCACAATTTGCTCTGTAATTATATATTTCCTGTGGGAATCAGAAGGAAAATGCCTGCACTTTTCCTATCTGGAATTGTGCAATATTTTGTGTAATGTATATTGCCTTGATATTTAGCCCTTAAAAGTTTGTAACTGCAAGATGCCAAATTTCAGACTCCCGAGGTAAATAAATTCTTGGTTTGCTAGGTTCTGAAACTGACAGAAAACTCTCTGTGTGAGAGATGATCAATACAAGAAGTAAAAATTCATGTCCTAATTTGTGGCACATAAAGCATTTAACACCAAGTTACTAATAGAAGTGTTAAAATTAAGTTCAGTTCCTATGTTGCTTTTCAGATCCTGTCATCTTTGGCTGTGTAAAGATCAGGGTTAAAGCTACTGTTGCTGGAAAGTTTGGAATATAGACTGAATAAGGTGAAAATGAGGTGACAGCTGGTAATCATTCTTCTTCAATGATGCAGTGATTGTTCATGGAGCAGTAGCAACATGAGTCTGCTAATTTCACACTCTTTGAGCCAAGTGCTTAGTGTCAAAACCAGCACCAGTCAGTAATGCAAATTGCTGTGATGGAGCAGCTTCCCAGCCTCTCAGACTCCCCCAGTAGAATTCTCTGCATATGCATTTCTTTTGAAACACTATAGATCCTGTTAATAAATGTTGAAAAGATGCAGTCCTACTAGTGCCTGATGAAGCTTTTGAGAGAGTTAAAGAAGTTTGTTTACCCTCTACTTCAGGAGTCAAAAGTAGGAAAAATACAGCCATTTACCTTTCAGATTCAAGGTAATTTGAAAGAAAGTTAGAAACCATCTTGTGGGAAGGTTATGTTGAAGAGGAGTTGATTTTGAAAATACCTATGAAAACAGAATATAGGGCAAAAACTGTGTTTATTAAATCAGATGTAGTAGATTTTTACATAGTGAATAGGGCAAAGACCAAAATGGTTATACTGACATTAGTAAGAGTCTCTGAGAAAAAAACAATATTTAAATATAAAATCAAGCAAGTATCAGGGCTGATTTTATACATACACATGCAAAGAATTACTAAAAGTTGAGAAACTACTAAGGATAAAACTGAAGTTTATCTTATCAGTTCATTTCTTTCAGTGCTTCTTTATAGTAGTCATATATATATATATATAGTTCACGACTGACACTGAGCATGTTTCAGCCACAGAGAGGTGACTGCTGGCCAGCTGTCTCTGCTGCTGATAGCAGAGTAGGATCCTTGTCTGGTCAGTAGGGGATGGTTAAGGATTGGAAGCCTGATCTCATGGGACAAGTGAGAGCTTGCCTCATCTCTGTCAGATAGGCACTTTCTTAGTCTGATTATTATGGAAGAAAAGTTCCTCAAGCCTCATGATACCTGAGCTCTGTGTTTGGCTCAGCACCTCAGCATGCTGAATTTCTGTCATGCCTTCTGTAAAGTGAATGGTTGTTTATTTTCATTAAAAGGCAATTTTTGTTGCTTCTTACCCCAGAAACCTCAGTGCTTTCATAAAAATCAGAAGTGTAAGATACAGAGAAATCTTGTTAATATTATGATCAGTTTCTCTGTTCCTCAATTTATTCAGTATTTATCCTACCTCCTGATTTCCTTGGGTAGTCTACAATGATATTATGACCCTGATCCTACATGAGGTTGCCCTAGACTTTATTTCTGTGCCTATCTGTGCCTGTAATATATAATCCTGGACCCCAGTGGGAAGGCTGCTCTTCTCCTTTGAGTATTTAGTCTTCAGAATGACTCGTGTTTGTATGCATTTAGTGTGTGTAAAAGCTTTTCCTGGACAGGAAACATTTTTTTCAGAAATCATAATATCTCCTCAGCTTAGTCCCCCTCTTCTCTTACATACTGTCTCATTGTTTAAACTGCAGTCCTGCTGGACTAATACACACAGCTCCTTTCCCTCACAACCCTCAGCCTTATTCAGCAGCTGCTTGTTGTACACTGAAATAATGGCACTGATACTGTATTTACTTTTTCATTATTTAGTCCTTTTTCCCCTTAGGTATTTTTACTTAAAATAATGCTTGAAGTAAACCTTAAAAAAAAAAATTTAAATTTTACAAGTTTAAGTGTATGTTGCAACTTTTTTATGCCTTTGTCCTAAGTGCTGTATGTATCACTATCTCTGGTTTGTGCTGGAGCTTTATAACTGCTCACACGCTTAAAAAATTTGAGATAAAACTATAGAAATAATTATGGTATTCAGGTACCCAAACCCAGAGACAGTCTATGGAAATAAAGGGTGTAGGTATCCTCAAAATGTTATTAATTGTCATTTTCTTTACCATTTCATTCCACTATATGCTTCCTACTTAATTTAGTATTTTTTCTGATTATTTTTTCTGCCTTTTTTTTTTTTTGAAGTGGTATAAATTCTAATGTCTGTAAGTTTTTCCTTGTTTTTATAAGAGGTATTTTAAATGTTTTATTATGGTTACAGTTAATTGAAAAAAATAGGAGAAGACTGTAACTGAATATATCTGTCCCTGGCTCCTCACCCCACTGTCTGACAATAAAAGAAAGTAAAGCTTCTGATTCTGTGAAATTATGACTAACTCAAAGGGAAGATGTAATTAAAGAAGTTGTTTTGGGAGTGATTTTATTTTAGTACATTCTGAGTTGGATTCCTGTTTAAATTAGACACATTTTCTTTTTGAGGCCTGTTTTCCTTGGCTGGACTGTGCCAAGTGGCCAACAGGGAGAGTGTGAGGCCCCATAGAATTTCCAGGTGTTGGTAACACTGCAAATGTTGGAGTCACTCCTGTGGGCTGCTAAGTGTTCTTGTGCACTAAATCAGTACAAGCTGGGGACATTCAGGTCTGTGCTGCAGAGCCAGTTTCAGTTTCTACAGAATCTTTCTGATTCAAAATTATGTTTTTTAGCTTTTAGGGGATATATTGTTCGTAAAAACTACACAAGATTGAAAAACAGCACTGAGTGTGTAGCAGATCCTCAGCTTACCACCAGCTGCTCTACTTCTGATTTTGGCTGTGAAGAAGACTGGTAAGTTGAATCTGCTATCTATTCTTTAATAAAAGTGATTTCCCACACAATAGGATCTGAAAGGAGCAGATTTGTCATCATGATTCAGCCAGCTCTTACAAAATCTGCCATATTCTGAGGATGACCAGCTGTAGGTTAGCTTAGTCATCTCAGTGATCTCCCAGTTAGTGGAAAGGTGCTGTTTGCTCTGGCTTGCTCTGCTTGTAAGTACCCAGAATAGTGTAGACTGCAGACAGAATTGTAAGTGCTCAGCATTTCAACAGTTACTGCCGTGCTTGTTATTAAATGTCCAAGAGTAGAAAGTTACCCTTCTGTGCCTATAAAGCTCCATGCAGCAACAAGACAGGGAAAAGAGCTGTCAAGAGCAGATGGACAAGTCACTTACAGAAAGCCTAGGAATGCTGTAAACCATAATGGTACTCTCTTTTTTGATGAGAAAAGGTATTTTACTGCTTTAGGCAATGGATTCACTCCAAACAAATCTTCCCATGACACTTCCTTCGGTATGAGAGGCAAAAGGGATCTGTTACATCTGACTCACCAACATTGTTCTAGGATGGGTGGCTGCATTTGCAGGACTAATCCCTTTCACTAGTTTCAGTGACTGAGAGTTACAAGATCTCCCCTGCTGAAACCATTCTGGAGGAGTTCAGGGTTATTTCTTTTTCCATGTATGCTCATAGCATTGAGTTTTGTTAACTTCCAGGCTAACTCTGCTACATGCCCTAGAGCATTATTATGGAACTTTGTTCAGGTGTGACCACCTGCATTCTTGCAGGTTAATAGTGCTCCAGAATCTTTCCCTTGAATCAAGTATTCTGCTTCAGCAAGAAAAAGTTTCAGGCCATTGGACAACGACTAAATAAATAAATAAATAGTTTTGGTAATGATTTTTCAGGGTAAAGAACAAGCCACTACATATTGCCATCATAGTTCTGTTTTAGGGTTGCTTGACTGCTCTCTGAGGAATGATATTCCTAATTTATTATTCCCTTCATGTGCATGCAGCACCTTCTGTTTAAGTCTTTAAGGGGTGTGCATCTTGTGATCTCTTTAGGACTGTTGATGATCACATGTTCATTTTTCTCCAGTCTGCACTGATGGTTGAAAGCAAGAGCTAATAAGATCTGCTGTCTTTTTCATCTGGACTTGTTTGGAGGCACAGAGACGCTATAAACTTTTTTATTCAATTATTTTGTGTATAGGAATGGTTTTCTTCTTCTTCTTCTTCTTCTTCTTTTTTTTTTTTTTTTTTTTTTTTTTATTAAAATGTCTCT
>VYXD01003796.1:283589-324815 GCA_013397195.1 Hylia prasina
TTTTTCATTAAAATGTCTCTGGAATTCTTGGTTACTCACTAAAAAAATGTATTTGGATTTGGTACAACTTGGCTTAATTGTACATCTTTTGAGACTCACAGAGATTTTATGGTTTGGTTACTGCTGAGGTGAATTTGGGCTCTGTGAAGCACATATATACAGCCTTTAAAGACATTTAGCCACCAAACTTACATTGAAATCAGTGCCTAAATGCATTTAGGTATCTGACCTGAAGATGCCCATGTAAAATACATTGGCAGTTCAGGTCTTGCATCCAGTCCTGGTTGCAGTTTACAGTCAGATAGATAAATAAGTTCTTCTTTTGCCTGGAGTTGGGAAACTGCCATTACTGCTGGCAGTTCTTTACTAACCCAAACAAAAACTGCACATTATTTGCCTAATTCCATACATTTCTCAGCAACGGCCTCAGGTTCCAGTGGTTTCAGCAGGGCTTGAAAATGTCAGCATTTCACAGGTAATGTTCAGAACCCTGGGGCTAAATCCCGTAACTTAGTTCCCATAAATCAAGCATCAATTTTTCATGTAGCTGTTACTGGGCTGTTGTTTTAAGCACATGGCTGTTCAGTCATACAGGAAACTTGTAGGAAACAGAAAGGTGCAGATACTTAACACAGTAGGTGGTAATCTGACCCTAGAGAAGGCAGCCTCACTGTGGCTTCACATACTGTGGAACAAAAGTATGGAAAATAAGATACTATTTTCTCTTCATTTTCTTTTATTTCTTCTAATTTCTTTTATTTTTATTTCTTTTTCATTTTCCCCTAACTGATCTTTTTAGAAAATGAGAAATGAGCTTAAAGGTACTTGGGATCAGAAAGCAAAGTGACACACAGTTCTGTTGTATGCAGAGGAGTATAACTTTGCAGTTAAATGTATGGCAACCTGCTGCTCTTTTAAAGACCTGTTTAAAAGCTGAGTTATAGTGTTATATGTAAAGCACTCAGTTTTATTAAGTCATGAATTTCAAAGTGTTCAGAAGAATGGAGCACTTTAAAAAAAATCAATTCCGTAGAAGAAATTGAATCTCTACACCTAGTCCATGATCTTCAGTCAGTGAATGCAGGACGTAAGCAAACTGAAGCTAATAAATGACATGGCTTATTAATTAAATGCACACATTTGTTCATTTAGCATTACATGTTAAAATGTTTCATGTATTTATATGCTTGACTTCGTAATCAAGTCAAATGCAAAGCTGATGTCACAGGTAACTGAGGATGCATTGAGAGTTGGCAAATACCTCTGGTCAGAGTAGAAATAGATAATGTAAATGTTAGCAGGGAAGTGGCTTTGCCTCATTGAAAAAATATTTTTCCATTCAGTTCCACAGAGCTGTGGAACTGTCTGTGGCTCCTACGGAAACAGGATCCTGGTAATAATTGACCTGGGAAGCTGACACTAAGTTTTAGTTATTTCCCAAAAACTATGCATGTATCAAACACTTGCCAAGTCTTTTCTTGACTTCATCAGCCACTGAGAGGAACCTACAGGCCTGCATGGCATCAAGGAACTGAATCACAAGCAAACCTTAAAAGGGGCGGTTATTTTCAAGTCAAGCATGATCAAGACATGAGTCAAACATGGTTCAAGTGAATAAAGTGAAAAGCTTTCTGAGCCATTTCTACAACAGCTGAATAGCAGATTTGCCATTCTGTGTAGAGCTGAATAGGCAGCAGAGAAGGGAGGAGTGTGATGGGGTCTCCTCTCTCACAAGGAGAGCATGGACACCAACCTTACTTAATGTCTGCCTCCATCTTGCAACTGATCTTGCAAAAATCAAAAATGCGACATTTTGAAATGGCATAGCTAAAATTCCAAGTTGAAATTAGGGATTTTTTGAGCTAATTAGGAATAATTTATGGAGAAGTGAGAAGTAATTTTCTAAAACGTCATGTGGTTTGAACTTGTTAGATGGACAGATCTCTAGTGAATATATTTTTCATAAATGTTCTTGCTTAGCAGGATAATCTACAGTTCAGTGACTAAGGACATTAATCTATGCTGCCTTGTTCATCTTCTTGTTCAGACAGAGCTGTCACTCTTAAATATCTTTAAATCCCTTTAGAACCCCATGCATGTTCCACCCTCTTCGTCTTTTCCATTTCCTTCCCAAAGGAAAATTGTGTTAGGTAATACTGATCTGATACTTCCCCTGGAAAACACCTACTGTATTGTTAATTTTTTTCCCTCTGGCTCGCTGTACAATATCTCAATGACTGCTAAACATCACAACAGAAGTTAGCTACGTGTATACGATCAGTGGCATTATACTGTGCTGTAATAGAAGAAAGCATTGTCTCCAAATAGTGACTTTGTTACACATCAGTTGGGTCTGTGATTATAACTGTGTGTCAGTGAGTGTCCCTTGCTCCTTGGTTTCCTTGGGAGCTTTGTGTGTTAAGGGTAGAAGATACCTGACATCAACACCAGTTCACACTCTTGAACTGACTTCATTGTGATTTTTTTTTTCCTTGTATCGTTCTCTTTTTAGCTGTTTGGTATCCTGTTCAGGCTTTGGTCAGCTTAGGTTCTCAAAAAACCTTCTTTTTAGTAAAATTCATGACATTTATATGAGCCTTACAGAATCAAGATTGTATAGTAGAGTCTGTCCAAAGCTACACAGGCACACCAACTTAGATGTTTAAAATATTATAGACAAAGAATAATTATCTGCATTTTTCTTTTCTACAGGATGTAGAAAGTCAAGTTCTAGAAATGGGAAAAGTTCTAGAAATGGGAAAAGTTCTATTTCTCCTCTCTAATGGCTTGAGTGATGAAGCAGAATCTGATTACTAAATTTGTATCAGTACTAAGTGAGTGGTGGTACAAAGGCTTGAGAAGCTAGGATTCAAATTAGAAAGTTACATGAAATGTAATGAACTATAGTATGAAAGTCAGTAGTGCTCCAAAGTTTACATTGGGAGGTTTACTAGCAGTGAAGATACATTCAACTCAGATGTGTATAATAACATTTTCTCATCACTGTGAAGACATGGTTAAGACAGAATATTAGAGACTGCCCTTGAAGAAAATTGGCAAGTTCTTTGGCAACAAAAATGATGACATGCCTCTATAAACCATGGTAAAGGAAGATGCCTAAGGGAGACAAAAAACTAAGGGTCATATGGTATCATTTCTCCAATGACAGGCTGATGTGAAAACAAACTGTTGTCTGTTGAGAATCAAGTCAGAAATAATGGGCTTGCATTGCAGCACAAGAATGTTATGTTAGATGTCACGAAAAGCTTGCTGATGGTAAGCTGACTTAAACCCTGTGTAGGTTACCTTGGGGAGTTTTGACAGCTCCATCACTGCAGGTTTTTAAAATCAGGTTAAACAAATGTATTGGGAGCAGGGTGGGGGGGTATAGGTGTAGCTGATTGTTCTCTGAAAATGAAGGTGACTTAGATGATTTCTCAAGATTTTTTTATGATTTGTAAATACACAGTGACTTTTTGACCTGTGACATATCTGTGCCAGTGGGTTTGGCATTGCAAGCCAGCTTTTATAGCATCGTAGTGCCACCAGCTGTTGCTGCATCAGTATGGGGAGTAAGTAAAGAAATCAGTTTAGAGGAATTCTTCATGTGCCTGCTTTACTTTTTCAGGCATTGTTACTGTGCCTGAAAAATGAGTGAGGTTCATTTCTCAATGGTTTGCTGTAGCTGAAGGCCTGTTGGATTTACCTGCATGGGTACTGGTGGTAGCACATAACCACAGTATCATGTGTATCACTGAGAGGAGAGATTAAACATGATTTCAGTCACATGAGCACAAATTCATTCAGAAACTGGCTTCATGTGAATTCTGCTGTTTCATATAAAAGATCTTCTGTCTTTTGCTGTGGTTTCTTTGACTTGATTTGCAGCCTACATCTCACTAGAGTGAGGTTCACTCTGTCAGTTAATAGCAAAACCTTCCAAGAATTCTTTTGATTAAAAGGAAAAAAAGAATAATCACTATGTTGATGTGTTTCTATTCTTCATGGAGAGCTGATTGAAAGGGTCACATCTCTGCATTTCAAACCTATTCTTTTTCAGGATCTTCAGAAGGATGCCACTGGGTCATGGTGATTTATTCCCTACACCTTTCCCATACTTTCTCCTTGGGTGATTTCAGTTTCTGTCAAGATCACATTGGAATTTCTTGTATAAGTCATCTTTTGAATATGAATTTTTATTTCTTTCTGTAAGAAAAGCTGGTGTAATAAGATTCTGGTCTCCTTTAATAGCTTCACTTTCCTATTTTTAATCATAGCAAACATTAAGATTATTGCTTGTGATGGAAATAGGAAGTCTGCAATCCTTGTGGTGTGCAGTAGAATCCATGGGCCTGATTCTGATGTCTTGTGAGCTTCTAATTACTTTACCATTCATAAGTTTGAATAGTTACTCAAGATTTTTAAAGGTGTAAATGGGAATTTGGGCACAATTTTCCAGTGTCATCTGGTTTTTCCCTCCTTCCCACCCCTTTGAATTTTTCATCTACCCACGCTGGAAGGATTGAATTTCTTCTGTTGTGTAGAGTATTACTTTTGCAAAATGAACTGTATTACTTCTAGTAGAATATCTAGTAGTGTTTATAACATTTTCAAAAGCATTTAAATAATGAAAGTAAAAGTGCCATTGCTTATACTCGTAAAGGCCAGAGTAACTCCAAAACTAGATATTTTTTCTCCAGCATAAGATCATCTCCTTTACTAGATTTATGTTACTATGGTTCAACTCCTTTCAATGCTAGGGATAGTGAGTCTGTACATTATACAGATGTGTAGACAGACCTTAAGAATCAATGTTTCTCTCTTTTTCCAATGTTTCTTGCTAATGGAGTGATTTATAGACAGCCTGCATGTGAAGACTGAGGCATATTATAGTTCAGTAGCTGAACAGACAGCAGCAAATTGTTGAGTTGCCTGACTGAAACCAGGCACATGAACCCAGATCTGCAGCTGATAGCATGTTTTCAGAAGTGTTCCTTGCCACTTTGCTGCTGGGGTGGGTTGACCTTGGCTGGCTGCCGGGTGCCCACCAAGCTTTTCTGCCATTCCCCATCTGACCAGGACAGGGGAAGAAAAATGCAATGAAAAGCTCATGAGTAAGAGCCAGTAATCAAGTGCATACTTCTGTAGCAACATTAATTCCGTGGAAGGATGGGCTCCCTTGCAGCAAATACAACCCAATTTAGGATTTTTTTAATCAGAAACAAGGCATCACTGGGATCCTGACATAGAGTTGGAGTTTAAGGGCTTCCAGATTCCAGAGGCTGATTTTTGCTAGCTTAAGCTGTACAGAAGGCAAGTTGCTGATTTTTACCTTTGTGCTTTAAACAATTATGCAAGGTTCTAGTCATGGCAATGTTATGTATTTTTTCTTTAGTAGAAGACAGGTTATTTCCATGCTGCTTATTTAGATCCAGATCCAAACCACAAAACATGAATATTTAAATTTATAGGATGATTCAGTCTGGTTTTGTCATTGTGGGCCATTTGTAACATACTGATCTGACAGCAAATTTTGATTTTGATATCCACCATAGTGATATTTGAGGATTATTCATCATTTTTACCTTGTATTTGATTTATTTCCAGAAATATTGGGGAAAAGGGGAGTGGATCATCTCAACAAATGCTTGAGGAAATTTTGGGGAAAAGTGGCAAGTTATCCAACCCGTCCCACTAAATAAATTATTATCTAAATAATATATATGCAAGATAAATTTTAATAAATAACTTTACAGATAAAATAGTATATGCACAAATGTCAAATACAGTCCTAGACTTATGTTATACTTTCCACTTTAAGAAGTGTGCCAGTACTAAATGATAATGTATTTCTAAATTGGATCCCTTCATTTCCTCCAAGAAAGCAGAGGTTTAAATTCAATTTACCATTTAGGAAGAATGTTTTTCTTCTCTTTCTTTGTGTCAAAGAATAAAGGGGAATTTAAAATTTCCCTAATCTGACATGCAAGTCCAAAGTTCCCTCATGAAATTACAACATCACAGAAAAAATGAATGTTTACCATGTTTATGAACTTCATTCTGTTTTGACAATGAAAAAGTCTTTGTTTTTATCGCACTTTGAGGACCATGGTCATACCAAATAATGTCTATGAACCTCATTTTTTTTAATCCACTGAATGAAATTGGTAGCTTTTTTTATTATTATTATTATTGTTTAGCTGAAGATTCTGAAACAAATTCTGTCTGGGTGGACTTTACTGTGTAAGAAATCCATTGACTTCAAAGTCCTGACAGCAAGGATCATGGCCTGCAGAAGGTTTTTACATTCCTTTAATCAGTATTAATGAAGTAGGAGTTGGCCTTTAATATTTTTACGGTGACATAATGTGATGGTAAAATAGTAACAGATAAGAATCTAAGATATCTTACTTCTTGCTCTGTCCTTAACTCAAAGGGCTTTAGGAGAACACATTTCACTTCTTCCTCATCCATCAAATTTTGAGTGTCTTAGTTTGAATTCTGTGAAAATAGCTTTTCACAGCCCTGGGAAAAGATATTTCATGTAAAATCTTAGCAAATAAATGTATTGCTTCAATTTCATTAAACTCTTGTAAACTCATTTTACACATCTGCACAGATCCACAAATTTTTAATGACAAATTCATTGCTCATAACCTGTTGCTATGTTTAACAGTATGCACTTTCTTATAAGAGGAAATGTGGCTGGTCTGGGTTTTTTTCTGATTTGATTGTATGTGCATATTTAGAAATTGGGGGAGGAGGAAAAGGGAAAATAATAATTTTAAAAAAAGTGTATGCCAGTAAACCTTTTATAAGAGTGAAGAAATTACAGTATTTAAACTAATTTTTTTCTTTTTCTTTGCTTTTAGGCAGCAAACCAGTAACCAGTCTTCTCCTGTTGTGCCTGATTTTCTTGACAAACAAACTAAAAAGGTACTACTGAGTTTATAATCTAAAACAACATCCCATTATAACTTCAAATTCCTGAGTCCACAGTTCTGCAATGTGTTCGTGGCTGCTTGGCATAGCCATCTGAACATGAAACCGTTAGTGATGTTTTGAAGTCTTTGAGACAAAAGCCTGCTTGCTAAGAACTTTAGTTCTGTAGAGAGACAGGGAGGTACAGTGAATAAGAGAATCAAAAGGCTGGAAATTTGCTGCTGAGAATAAATGCTAGCTGCTCCCTGAGGTGATTTGTCTGTGCACTTCACTTTCTACAGATGTTAGAGACTCTTTTTTAGTAAGGACCTGAGGTTCTTTGGTAGCACTTTGATATCCTGCTCGAATTCAATATGTGAAATGGAGGAGTCGCTCTGTGACTTGGAGCACAGCATAGTCTTTGAAGTCTGATCCAATTTTTGCTGCTTACCATTTGATGTTGAAAGGATGAAATGGAGAAAATGTACAGTTTTTGCCAGTAACTCTGCTGAGCATATGTAAGATTAAAAAAACAAAATCCCTTGGATGATGTACTTAGAAATGTTAAGCAGATTAATACCTTCCTATAGCTTTTTTCTAAAGATACAAATTAACTATGAGAGAAAATCAGCATACAGTGCATGCTATGATTTAACTGCATGAGGAAAGGGGATAAATAAGTTAAATGGAAAAAAGTAAACAAATGTTTGTGACATGGGCGCTAAGTCGGTGTTGCTGAAAGCCACAAGACTCTTGTGTAACTTAAATCTAGTATTAGATGTTTCAGTCTTGGAAAATAACAAGTTCCTCTCTATGAAATCACAGCTGTAAGTTATCATGAGGAAGTGGAATCAATACATTTCTTATGTGCCTAAACCAGCATTCTTTATTCCAGAATAATTTGGATGAGATTTCTGCTTCTCCATTTATTCTAAAACATTCATTTGAAACAAATGATTCACAATCAATTAGCCAATCCCAGACAGTTGCAGACCATCAGTTGTCAAGTCTCTTGACATCCGGTACAAAAGGAGGTAAGAAATATAATAAAGTAGCAGAGATATTTTGTTTACTGCTTGTAACCTATGTGTAGCCAGCATGTAACTTGCTTTGTATATTGATGAGATTGTTTAACAATCCCTTGAAAGGCAGGAAATATAAAGGAAAAAACTTCTTTCTACACATTTTCACTCTGGAAATATGAAAAAGCCCTTAAGTATCTGTATTACAGAGGCAAAAGTAAAATGATTTTTAAAATACACCTTCTATTAAAAGTGTCATTACTAATCTCAAAATACCCTTTTAATGAAATCAAATCTACCTTCAAGAGCTTCAGCTTTCCTTTGCCTTCCAACCTCAGAAGTCAAAGATGGTAATGAAATCTCTCGTGTGGCAGAATGAAAGACGACCAGTTTGTTCACATACACAAAGATTCAGTCAGCAACACAGGAACATCTGCAATAATTCTACAGTCTGTGCAGTGCATTTTTAAAGTTTTATTTGCTGTTTTGTTATTTTTGCCAAGTTCAGCAAGAGTTTAAAAACTTAAAGTAAAACATTTTGACATTTTTTGAGTTTTACCTGGTTTATCTTTGGATAATTCCAGGAAGTTATTACCTGTCAGAATACTTTTCTCTTATTATGGGTTTTATAATCATCCTTCTTTGCAAATCCATGAATACAGACTTTATTACTAGACTGTAGAATAACTTTGGCAAATTAAGAAGAAGTGGGTTGATAATGTGATATCTGTAACCAAAACCAAAATGTATATGATAGCAAATTAATTTCCAGGTTAATACTGAAAATTAGTTGTTTATAATGTTGTGCTGTTAATTAACATTGCTGTTTGTTTATTTAATGGGACAGCTTTCATCTCGGAAATCAACAAATATTTATCTGAATAATTAAACCCTAATTCAGCAATTTATATGTTTATGTTTTGCAGAGTTCAGTAAAATAATTTACAATGTAAAGGTAAGAAGATAGGTATTTATAGGGAGATCGTTCTGTTACAGGAAATAATGCAAATTCAGTGGTTTTCCTCTTTTAAAGAGGCATAATGTGCTTTCCATGCTAAAAAAAAGAATAGTATTTAAACAGACCAGATTGGGAAATCCATTATTCCCTCTTCATGCATTTCAGTCCATATGGATTTTGAATCCATAGTGTGGGACTGCAGGGGAAGTTTGCATTACTATCTTAAATTATTGCATGTTAAACAATAAACCTGTCAAACAGAAATATCTTCATTGCAGCAAATCCTCTTGAGGCAAGCAGTCAGGGCCCAAATCCATCATCTTTACTCTCACTGCATATTGTATGTTACCCTGCAACTGGTCTCCTTGAAATCAAAGACCTTGTGTCTGAGGTAAAACAATTAGAGTAAAACTGGCAGAATTACACCCTTAGCAAACATGATTCAGAGCCATTACCCAGTAACTTAGAGTGTCTTAAAAAATGTGAAGTGATAGAAGAATAAAATGTGAAGAGGAGATAAATGCAACATTGATCTGAACTATTGAAGATACATCTATGTTCAAATGAATAAGCACACAAATGCAGAGAAATAGGGAGTTTACTAGTTAAGCATGAAAATATTCAGACAGATGATCATATAAATCACACTTCAATGAGTAACTATTAAGGAAGTAAACCTGGTGAAGAATAATAACTTCTTTGGGTGCTTTTAAAAGCACAGCTTGAATTCAGAGATGCAGATGCTTTCACCTGGTGCTCAGTCTGTATTTAGCCTTAATGTACGAAGTACACATTTAAGCAGATAGTATTCTTATACCTACTGTGAAAACCAAGTGAAATAGGAAATATCTCTTCGGAATAAACACATATGAAAATATGTGTGCTTTACAATATAGGGTGATACTACATAAACTATTATTCACACTAAAAAAGCTGCCCACTAGGTGGTCCAAACAATGCAAAGACTGTTATTTTTTATAGTGAAACATTATTCTGCAATGTTAGAGACCGATTTTTAATTGTGTGTAAGTTAGATTTCAGACAGCACTAGTTTGTCAGCTTGGTGGTGCTTGGACCTGAAATACAGAGGCCAATGGGGAAGAGAATGTGACAGGTTTCTGCACTGGTCCATGACCCAGTTATGAAGCAGTGTTGGTGTTTGCTTAAGGAGGAAGGCTGTGTGCAGACTTAGGCACAAAAGAAAGGACAGCTGCTTATTTGTCTTGAGGCCTTAGTAGGTGAGGCTTTAGTTCAGTCAAGAGGGGACAGAGCACAAAAGGACAAAATGGTTGATAGGAGTTTGCGTGTTTCTGTATTAATCGAGCAGCCTGTTCTCTCACATCTTGTTATCCGGCTGTCTAATAGCACAGGCTGCCTGTTCTTAATAACAGAGCGGCAAAGGAAGGGCAGTGAAGGAAATTTCCACAAAAATCATGCAAAGACTATACTCTGTAATTAATACAGAAACAAAAGCCTCTTTTTCACATCAAAAGCCTTCTCACTGGGTCATAGAAAGACTGAGCAGTACGGCCAAACTGCACACACAGCAAGTGCATGCATGTGCTATGGCTGTACAGAGTCTCAGGGGATGGTTTTACACTGCACAGACATTCCCTGCACTCTGCCAGAGCACTGGGGCAAGACCAGTAACAATGCCCAGAATTCCTTCCAGTGTCTGTGCTGTGACACAGTGCCTGGGCAGAGAGTCCAGTCATTAGTAACAATTAAGCCAGAAGTTAATTATTCTAGTCACGGTACTGAAGGAATTGAAATAATATAATCTCCAGAGGCCGAGTAGTGGTATTCCCATAGATGAGATAGATAGTGAGAATGTTTGAAATTATTAATGAAAAGTGAGTGCTTCATAGGGAATTGACCAATGTAACTTTGCTTCAAAGGTAAATGTGACAGATTTTCGGAGATGTGAAGGAAATACATTTGCAAAAGGAAAGCTAATAGTATCTCTGCATTGACCAAACGATGACATAATTTTTTATGCTTAGCACAGCATTTTGAACAAGTGGGAAAATACACACTTTTTCTCATGGGAGAAAAATGTGACTTATGGATATGTTTAGTTTATGCCTTGCACCCCACGCTGCAATGCTAAAACTTTGTGAAAGGTAGAGAAATTTGCCAGGATTCCGTGAGATCTGGAAGTAGAATCTTCAGTGTTGTCTATAGCTACAGTCTGAGGCAGTGAATAGTCCATTTCAGTATAGCCTTTGATTTTAGATTCTTTAATCTTTTATATTTTCAAAACTAATGGAAATTAGGGCTTGGCATGTTTCAAGCTGGAGTCCCATTAGTCACTGACCCATTTTTAATGTTTTTCTTGCAATATGTGTATTTTTTATGTTGATAATTTTTTTCTCTTCCTTTGTGGTGAACCAGTCATGAAATGGGATTTGCTGAATGTAGCTGTGCTGGGTTTGGAGAAACATATGAAGTCACTGGGTTTGTAGTGATGGAAGACAAGCAAATAATTAAATATGTCAAGTTACTGCTTGATGGGGAGGAAGGCTGCTGCCCCCCTGAGAAAGTACTGTGGACAAGTTTTAGTAGGGGCATTGTGAGCATGGGAGACATTATTCCCAAAATGTTACTCTCTGGTTTTCATTACAAAGATGATATTTACAGGTTCATCACCCTAAACAGAAAATTTAAAATAATGGTGACTTCATTAAAAGTCAGAACTTAACTCCAGTTTTAAAGAAGTGTTCCAACTTTAATGCTGGGAGGCATGATCATGTTAAAATACCCAAGCCAAAAAGAACAGTGGCTTGGATGTTTGGTCTTTGCTTCAGAGTACAGTTTCCTTTGTGCCAGACTTTGTTATTGAAAATACTTTAAACTGCCTCAGTCTAAAGTAATCTTGATTCAATGTCTTGTGCTTGCAAGTGAAAGGTGCTTGAATATAGAGAAGTATGTATGTTACACTATATGGTATTTAACATTGTAGTAGAGTTTTAACTCTGATCTCACTTCATTCCTATTTTTACATTTTTTGAAAAAACAGCTATGGCAAAACAATAATCAGTAGTGACTTGGAAATGGGGATGCTTTTTATCCTTGGATTCACAGAAATTCAATATCCCAGCATGACTGTAATAAGTATTATAGTAAAGAACAGGCAGTATCTCACACAAAATGTGGTATCATTTTGTTTGTGCCTTGTAACCAAAGATGCCACTTCACTTTGTGCAAGTAGAGAGAGATCAATCCAAGCCATTCAGCTGTTTGTGTAACTCAGCTTCCTGTTTGATTTCATTATAACAAACCTTCTTTTCTAAGTAAAAACAAAACCACTGCTACATGATGTAGTGTGAAATACTGCATGGACTTTCGACTAGCTGCCACTGGCAGATGGGATGATACTGACACATGAATGCCATTCATTTCAGAATCCTATCATTCAGGAATTTAAAGGAAAGAATTTGTAATCTATTTAGATTTTGTTTGTTTAAACAAGAGTTTCATTTCATCATTTTTAAGCTCTCCACTGAGACTAATCTTACACTGAGGGAATATAAATCGTGGAAAAATTTACTGTAGTCAGTAAAATCATAACAGTGAGCAGAACTGGGTCTCTTGGTTATAAAAAATTGACATGAAAAATTTTCTACATATCTGGGGTTATAGGGAGTTTGGGGCAGAATATTTGGTTTTGTTCCAGGTGATTTTTTTGAGTGGTCCAGGTTTGTGTGGGTCATTCTTTTGCAAATAAAATAGCATGATCAGAGGACAATTTGACTGTTACAAGAAACTCTAAAAAGGCCAAGATAGTGTTACATAGTATGAGCTGATTGTGCTGAGCATGCTGTAGCTCTGTGTGAGGCCTGTGAGATCTCCACAGTATTCTCCTACAACATACCACACTGTAACAGACAAATTACTATTTGCCATGTTACGGCTCAAGGCTCCAGCAGAGGAGTTGCTGATGTGGTATGTTGTATAATGAATTTCCAGTGAAAAGATCCTGCTAGTGTTCTGTGACTTTTGAAGCAAAATCTGACTGGGCATGTGCAGGAGGAAAAGTAGCTTCTTTTTATTTTTCCCTAAAAGAGTATCGCTGGATTACTGATCTCATCACACCTGGGATAAATGCTTTGGGCTTAGTAAATGGAAAACATGTTTCCAGATCATTCATTTTATCTTGCAAAAGTGTAAGTGAAAATCCTCATAAGAAAATAATTTTTAGGATGTCTCTTGGGAAAATAAGCTGGTAATAAAGCTATGTCTCAAAGCAATCATAATTGTTTAGAACTGCCTGGATGGCTGGGCTCAGAGAGTGGTGGAGAATGGTGCTGCCTCCACTTTGTTTCAGGTCACTAGTGGTGTCCCCCAGGTATAAGTGTTGGGTCCAGTCCTGTTTAATGTCTTTCTTGGCGGTCTAGAAGAGTGGATGGAGTCTACCATGAGCAGATTTGCAGACAACACCAGGTTTAGTCAGATGACTGATGTACTCTGATGGCTTCTGTTAAATCTTGTGTCAATCTGCTGGAGGGTAGGAAACCCTGCAGAGGGTCCTGGGCAGGCTGGGTCGATGGGCCAGACCAGGGGCATGAGGGTCAACATGACCAAGTGCCGGGTGCTACACACTGGCACAGCAGCCCCATGCAGTGCTGCAGGCTGGGGCAGAGTGGCTCAAAGTGCCCCAGTGGGGAAGGACCTGGGGGTGCTGGTGACAGCAGCTGAACAGGAGCCCAGTGTGTGCCCAGGTGGCCAAGAAGGCCAGTGACATCCTGGCCTGGATCAGGAATAGTGTGACCAGCAGGGCCAGGGCAGTGACTGTTCCACCTTTACTGGGCACTGGTGAGGTCACAGCTCGAGTGCTGTGTCCAGTTCTGGGCCCCTCAGTTCAGAAAGGACATTGAGGTGCTGGAGTGTGCCCAGAGAAGGGCAATGAAGCCGGTGAAGGGTGTGGAGCACAAGTCCAATGAGGAGCAGCTGAGGGAGCTGGGGGTGTTTAACCTGGAGAAGAGGAGGTTCAAGGGGACCTCATCACTCTCTAGAACTCCCTGGAAGGAGGGTGTAGCCAGGTGGGGTCAGCCTCTTCTCCCAGGTAACCAGCAACAGGACAAGAGGTCATAGTTTTAAGCTCTGCCAGCAAAGGTTTATGTTGGACATTAAGAAGATTTCTGAACTGATTCACCCTTTGATGGTTTCTGTTAAATCTTTTACTACTCTGTAAGGCATGATATGCAGCCTGAATTTTGCCCAAGTATCAGACCAACAAATCTGAAAAGAAATTGGACTGTTCGTAAATTTTTCTTTACTGTGCAGCTTCTTAATTGTTTTTTTCCCCTCCAACAGGCAAAGACACAAACAGTGGCAAGTGATAAATACAAGCTTTGATTTGTTAAACACATGTTAGCTCTATGTTTAGCCCTAGGCAGTGAATTTCATTATAGGCTGGTTTACTTCTGGATTGGTTATTGTGATTGCTTCCAATGCGAAGAGATTTGACCTGCAGCCATGAGTGATTAGTATCAGAGGTGAGAGATAAAGATGCAAGTAAACTGCACAGATAAATTGCAATAGGGTTCTCCAGAGACAACTCAGTACTTGTTCTATGTAAAGCAAGTTGCAGTTCAGCGTGTAATGACTGCATTGCAATAAAAATAGACAGCAGAAGTTTCTCATTGAAATATCAAAAATTATAGTAAGAAATCCAAGAAATTTAATGAAGTTGAATAATAAATACATGATAATGCTGTGCCAAAACCCTGCAGGTTTTAATAGGGGTTCAGTTTCTCCTCTTAACAAGTAATGTTCACTGATCTAAGCTGCTGTTCACCTGCTCTTTGTCTTCATTTTCTATCCACAATGTACAGGTTTGTTTGAACACTTTTTTTTACTGTGTCTTTGTTGGTAGTTAAGTTTTTCATCATGCAGCACTTCACTGTCCTGGTGTTATTGTTTGAAAATTCTTAAATTCTTTTAAGTATTCTCTATCAGCCTTATTTTTGTTATTTTGCCACTGTTATACTAGTGCTCTGAATCAGCAGCATATCTCAGATGACTCAGGTACTCTGGCATATAGTGTGGTTCCTAATTCATTACTCTTCTGTTTCCAAAAAAACCACACCATTTTATCTAAGTAAGCTTTGTTAGAATAAGTACAGATTATGTACAGAATATTAGAGAGTGCACACAAAGTGAAAATAACTCTAGTAATATTTTCACAATGGCTTTTTTTTTTTCAAATGGCAGAATTTTAAAACTTTTTCTCATGTAAGAAAACTTTAGATAATTTCTTTATTTCTGGGTATTTTGTAAGAAAAAGGCTAAGGCAGTTAATTGTTTGCTTTTATAGAACTATGATTTAATCTGTATGTTACCAAACAATTTTTCAGTGTTTGCTGGTATTTAAGAATCTGAATTCACTCTGATGAATTCCCCACAGCTGAGTAGTAACAGCTGAATTTCAGAACATCTTTCTAGAAGACACTGTATGCTTTCACACATTATTTTTGTAGTTCTTCATAGATACTGTGAAGAGATAGTTTGCTGGTAAAAGCAGTAACATAATTAATGTGATGTTGCAGAATGTTACATGAGGTGTGAGATAGTTCAGAAAGTACCATAACTAATTTCTTGTGTGTTTTGTATGAGTTTGGATATTTTTCTTCTGTTCTAAATTTGATTTATTATTCTAGTGGATTGTAATTAGCTGCCAAAAATCATATACCCAAACCATGGCATATAATTTGCATGGTTGATCAATGCAAATGAAAAAAAAAAATCCAAAACATCTCTGACAAATAATGGATAGATACTGAAGACAAAGTGTTTGCAACCACGTGTGTGAAGATCTAGATATTACAAGTTACTTATAAATACAGTTTTATAAATAGGTATTCCATTCATAAACTGGTTCTGAGGCATTTGGTGGAAAAAAAATTGCCTTACTTGACTTATTCATCAGCTCTCCTCATGACAACAATTATATTACTTGGCTGTCCATCATTACTTCTCTCTACTCACTAGAAGTGGGTTTTTTTTCAGTTCTCTCATAGATAACCTCAGATGATTCTAATGATTAAGCTGAGTACAGCAATAGCCAATACTAGCTTGTTGCAATAATTGTGAGCTTGCAGAGCTCCCTTCTGACCTCAGGCAAGGATAATCTTTCTTGAGGATCTTCCTTGCCTATAGAGAGAATTACAGGAAGAAGTTGTTGTGCTCAAGTGTTGGCAGTTCAGCAGCAAAATAATGGCACACCCACATCTTCCCTGCTTATAACACCTTTCCCCCAAAGGAAGGTCAGAGTACTGAAATCACGGGAATATTGTTACTACTGCCAGTGGGAAAAAGAGGAGCTGCTTTCCTCTGTGTGGTCAGGTAGGCAACAAGCATATCTTAATTGTAACACAAAATGTATAAAAGAAGAGTTCTATGAATTCTAATATTTCTTTTCCTAAAAATATCTCAGTACCTCTTCTTTGTCTTTAAGGTTTGTCCTGCCTTGTACACGTGAAAACATAAGCAATGAACAATGTGAGAAGGCAAGAAGCGCAACTATGTAATTACTAACTATTGCCTCTTGCTTGTCAGGTTGGTCTGCCCTACCAGGCTAAGTCTGACAGGGAGAATGCAGACATGACTAACAAGCTGAATAGCATCAAGAATACCCATGAAGATTTGATCATCTTTAAAATGTCCTTCTTCATCTGACTGTCTTAAATTTTGTTGGGAATCAAATACAGACAATGCATGTGATTGCCTAGTAGTAAAAAGTTGGAAGGCTGTAGCAGCTCTTTTGTGTGGAGAGGTAGCTCTGCAACACCAACTGAGGTGTGGAGGGTAGCTCTGCAGCCTTCAGTTGCAGCTAGTTGTTGTCCTTATAGGCTAGGAAGAACATCTTCAATTCTTTGTCTGTGGCTTTGAGTGTAGCTGTAGTGCTGTTCTTGAGACTCCGTCTCACCAGTGTGCTTATGTTGCCTCCTGCACACACACAAAAGTTACATTCAAAATAAGGAAAAAATACTACATTGTTCCAGCCTCTTCTTGTAGTACCGGGATTTGCAAACACCGAAAATGCCCTGCAGCAAAGTGGTGCAGTTGTTTTTTCTACATTCTTTTAATGCTGTTCTTTACTGTGTATTCTTAGTCACGATAAAGAGCATGACTATCAAATGAATAACAGCAAGCTTGTGGGTTTTGAAGGGCTTATTTAAAAAAAGAAATCAAAACAACTAAGTTTGCTGCTGATCTAAAAAAAAAGAGCTAATTTTAGTGGCAGCAGAGATAGGTGTAGCTTCAAAAATTAAGAACTAGGTGCTATAGTTAAAAATTGGTAAAAGAGATACTTGTGAACCAAAAACCTTTGACCTGTTGATTTGTTTTCAGAGACAGGTGACTATATATGGAGTTCAGGTCTGCATACTGTCTCGCCTGATGTCCCAAAAGGCCACAGGAACAAGATTCCAGTTTGGGCTAACCCCTCATATTTTGCTCATCTGACTTTGAGACTAAGTGATATCAATTTCTTTCATCTCTTGTTGTCCATGTGCTTCCAATTAGTATTTCATTCATAAGAAACTGATAAATTGAAAGTTCTTGATCTCCTCACAAGGATTTGCCCCTTGCAGTGGTATTCAGAACAGCTGCAAATTCAAGTCTATAGTATATATCAGTTTTCTGTCTGCATATCCAGGCTTACACTTTGTGCCTTTTGATCATTGATTTAGGGCCCAGGAAGGGTAAATTCTTCAGCTTCATATCCAAAGGAGCTTAACTGCTTTAGAAAAATGAAATTTTGCATTACTATATTTAGATACTCTTATTTGTAAACTGTAGTCTACTTTAAAACACTCCCTGGGAAGAACATAGTCATGAGACAGCCACAGGCAGGTGTGTCTCAGGGCATTGCAAATGAAGTTGGATTTTCATTATTGTCTTTCATCATCATAAACAATTTACAACCTAAAACTTTCAAAATCAGAGATTGCCTACAAGGTAGTAGCACACCACACAAACTAGTCATTGACACATATTGAAGAAAATCACTGCTAATTCACAGAATTACCTCTTACTGTCACACCCACAAAATAAACATGCACAGTCAGAAAGCGTCTGCCAATTTTCTGCCTAAATTCTGTAACATGTTTGTGGAATTGTAGTCACTTGTGGTGTGACTAGCAAGGGAAAAAAAAAAAAAGAGAAGAAAACAGGAACCCATCTAATCTTCTTTTTGAAAGAGATTATAACAGTCAGGCAGAAAATGCTGACCATGGTAGATTAAACCATGCAGAATTTCACACGTAGGGAAAGTGTGGGATGGACATGGACAGACATTGTGAAATTAAAACCAAGCCAGAAGTGGAGTGTAGAGGGAATATGCCATCAAAGAAGAAAACCTGTGCAGACAAGCATGATAGAAAAAGGAGAAAGAAGCTAATGAGATGAAAAACAAAAAAAATAGTATTCAATTTCAGTAAGGACAGAAGGCTTGGTAGCCTTGGCAGTGAAAAGTAAATACCTAACATCACATCAGGAGAAGAGACAAGGTAAAACACAATACTCCAGACAGTACAGTGACTTACACAATTAATTCAGCCTTAAAACAAGTTTCCAGAAGTTAACTGAGACAGGAGGAATTGAGATGATCCCCGCTGGATTTCTAGGACTTACAGTCTTACATTCTGTATTTCACTATCGCATCCATTGCAGCTGTACAACCATGATGTTTTTGTCTTTGCAAGGACTGAAGATATTTTCAGTTTTATTTCTTAATGTTATTTTTAATTCCTCTGTTTGTGCCCATCTCCATATTCAGTGTTGACCTAAGCAAAAGCTTTACATTTTTTAATTTAATGATGTTCAGTGTCAGGCTTAAATTCATTAAGCTGTGACTTTATGACCTATGACTAAACCTATGACTTTATGACTCGTAACCTATGAGAAGGACTTAAGGATGGATGAAAAGCTGGACATCAGCCAACAGTGTGTGCTTGCAGCCCAGAAGGCGTGTTTCCATCAAAAGAGGAGGGGCCAGCAGGTCAAGGAAGGGGATTTTCCTCTTCTACTCTGCTCTCATGACACCCTACCTGGGGTGCTGTGTTCAGCTTGGGGAGCCTCAGCACAAGAAAGACATGGACATGGTGGAGTGAGTCCATAGGTGGCTATAAAGATGGTGAGAGAGCTGGGATGCCTCTTCTGTAAAGACAGTCTGAGAGACCTGGGGTTATTCATCCTGAAAAGAGAAGGCTTCAGGGAAACCACATTGCAACCTTCCAGTACTTTAAGGGGGCTTGTGGAAAAAGAGAGAGAGCAACTTTTTGTATGGGCAGATAGCAATAGGGCAAGGGGTTAAACTAAAAGAAGACAGATTTAAATTAGAAGATAGGAAGTTCTTTACTCAGAGTGTGGTGAGGCACTGAACAGTCTGCCCAGAGAAGTTTTGGGTGTCCCATCCCTGGAAATGTTCAAGGTCAGGTTGCAGGGGGCCCTGAGCAATCTGGTCTAATGGGTGACATCCCTGCCCATGGCAGAGGATTGTAATTAGGTGATTTTTAAGATTCCTTCCAGCCCAAGCCTTTCTATGATTCGGTGGCATCTTGTCTACCTTTCCAAATGTAATGGAATGTTGGCAAGAGATTTAAATCAAGTTCTTACTCTTCTAAAGATTCTTGGGGTAGCTTCTTCAGGTCTTATGATTATGTAGAGTCATCCACATCAGAGCAAGATGTGCCTTGCCTTCTGGACATAATTCTTTAAAAGTAACAGCTTTCAGCTCTATTGATAGTTGCTTCTGAGAACCAGAACCAGATTTATTATTTGAGTTGACAGTTTAGGATCAGTATTTAAGGTCAGCCTTTACCAGTGGGTTATCAAGATCTTTTATCCCTTGTTGCTGAATGAGTGTGTCCCAGATTGGTCTCTGGGTAAAGCCTGTAGATGGTGAAGAAATAATACAAAAAAAAAAAAAAAACCTTAATGGGAAAAAAAATTCTTTGTGTTCTTGTTTATTATGCTCTGTTAAAAAATAAAATAAAATTAGTGGCAGATGACATACATATTCCCTCAATATTGTCAAATAAATTATCCAAATAAGAAATCCCAGCAATAAGAACACCATTGTCTGCCTTTAGATTTGTAGTTGCTTTACTGCAGTCAAAAAAAGCCAAACTCAGGAAGTACTTATGATCTGTAAGAGAGCTGAGTTTAACTGTAAAGGAGTGAGAGTTGTGTCTACCATGTTCCTTTGCCATCCAACTGGAAAATTTCAGGTGCTGGGTTGATGCAGGACTAATGTCTCTCATAACCTCTGAAAAGGTACAGCAGAGGAAGCTGTCTCCATATCTGCACAGGTGCTCCAGTTCAACATCAACTGAAACTGGGAAAGACTAGAGGATACAGGAGAAAGATTATTTCTCAGGGACTGCAGCCCTTTATCCTGGTGGCTTTTGTTCAGGTTTGTGCTGCCATGCCTTAGAATGATCCCTATCCTGGGACAAGTAGGAACAAAGAAACAGAGCAGGCTCTGCATGCAGTGAGCAAGCCCTCTGAGCTAGGGTGTTCTTCTCTGAAGAGGCCTCAGGACAACTGAGGGTCTATTATACTCAGCATCATGGTACATCTTTATGCTACACCATGAACAAGCATGGCTGGTCTGTAAATCTAGCCCATTGTATCTGGATTACATTTGTTGAACTAATGCTTGGGGTTTTGTTTGGCTTTGTTCATACCAATACCGGAACATTGAGTAAGAACAGCAAATCAGAAACAAAAAACACAAGCGTTTTAAAATATTGCTCCCACAGATTTGAGCCCTGAGTGTGTTTTATATAAACAGTTTGAATTGTGGCTGGATTTTTGACCAGATTGTTTCCCCTGAAGGATCTTTTGAAACAAAAACAAACTGAGCAAAACAAGTTTTGGTGGGATGGGCCTGTGCTTGTTTCCATGTAAGCTGATGACAAAGCTCAGAGCAGGAAGGCAGCAGTGTACTGGAATCTGGTGTACATTGTGTTCTGCATATTCCCAGCTGACTTGCCAGGAGTGATCTAGAACTGAAACCAGAATCCGTTTTCACTAGGGTGCAGGAAAATAAGTCATCATTAATATAAAACAATTTGGCTGGTTTAAAACAATAGACTTGGTTAACAAGATATCCTGCTTGTGGCTTCTTCTCATGTGAATATGTAGCCTGTGATAGGTTAGGAAGGTGAGCACTTTTCAGAGCTATCCTCTCTCGTATGGCCTCTGAAAGTAGTTTATATTCTATCACTGTGCCCTCTGTGCTTCAATGTGGGTATATAATTTCACAAAGGAGGTGAGGAAGTGGTTGACTTTAGCATGAAGCTGTTTCCAATGGAATTCTAAGGTTATATTTATGTGGATGTGCCATGCATCATGGGGTTGCAGTGAAGGAGGTAGAAGGTTTCCACATCCTAGTGATGAAAAAAAATGGAAGGTGAGGAACGTTTTTCCTTTAATAGCTGTTTGAATTTATTTTAATGGGGTCACTTCCGTGAAATACTGTAATGCATTTTCTGTAGATGATATATCATTGAGCAAAATAAGTCTGCTACCTAAATCAGAGGTGAAAGTGGAGTCCCCCTGTGTAGTGTTGTGCTTAAGTTTCAAGAAAGGAGACTGGGTAAAAGTGATACAGATTGTTAATGGTACTGCTTGTCAGACTTTTTATTTAGCTTCAAATTTGAAAGAGCTACTCCTTTATTTGTAAACCTTCACATTTGCATCCCTTTGATATGAAATACTTGTGAACTAACTAGAGAACAGAGCTGTGAGTTCAGTAGCCAAGAGATCCTTGATTCAGTAACATAGAATTTCACAGGCTTGTGTGCAACCTCTCTTGTTCTATGTATAACAAATGCAGCAGTCAGAAGCAGAGGTTCATCACAAAGGTCCCAATACTTTAGGGTGTGGCAGTGGTTAACTACACGTCTTGTTTAGCATTGTAACAGTCATTGCCTAAGTAACACCATTCAAATTCAAAAAAAGAGTGAAATCTGAACTCTAAGTAACTGCTTAAAATTAGATGTTGATAGTACCACTTGAAAAGTAAATGTATTGAACGAGTATAGACAATATAGCGTGGCTGTGAACAGACTTTCTATTTGATATGCTTCTTGTTTAAGACAAAGATAATGTATATCTGTGTTGTGAAACAGTAATGAGCAATAATTGTGATTTAAGTGCATAAAGCATTTAAACAGCAATAACTAACTGCTGCATTGTCCCCTACAGTGTCATTAAGACACTTAAAGGGGAAATTTAAATTACTTCTAAGACATTCTGTTACCAAATTACTCTAAACACAGTTGGGGATATACAGTTGCTGCTTCCATTACTAATACCTTACTAATTATGCCTTTGCAGGTAACTGTGAGTAACTGTTTAATTTTGTTGTGCAGGAATTTAAAATAATATTTGTGGTGCTTATCAGACTCCTGCAAATATAGGAAGTCTGATGTGCCTTCTTTTTGTATGACAAGGGCCTGCAGATTTATGTGAAAAATGTAATTTTAGTGTAGTCTTTTGCGAGATGGCATCTGAAAAAAAAGTCTGCACTGAACTGGCAAATTAGGCTGTATCTGCAGTTAGAAGACTTTGAAACTGTAACTGTACTGCAGATGTATGACAACAAACTTCCTTTCTGGAAAGACATGCATCATAGGAAAGAAGTTCTTAAAGCAGTTTGCCAAATGAGTTGTTCTGGTCAGTATTTCTGGCTGAGGACCTTTGCCAATCCAGATGATGTTAAGAAATGAATGCTTTGGTAGCATTTGCTGGTGTAGACTGCCTGAAACTAGACTGTTGTTCAGAGCAAGGGCCAAATTTTTTTTTTCTTTTTTTTTTTGTAACTTTCATTGCCTTCATTGCTATGGACCTACTGTTGGGTGTGTACCCAGGGAAGTCATGGTTCATACACAACCATTGTACCATAGGATCAAACAGCTCAGGCTCAGGTTTTCATTTGGAATGAACCCTGCCAAGCACAGCCTGTGAGTCAGTTTAAGGAGGAGTGATGTGTGCTCTTAGATTCATTTGAATGTGCACCAGTATTTTGTCCTGTAGATTCCTAAAATAACCAAAATAAAAGTAAAGTGCTAAATATAACAGGCTGTCAGGTTTCTGGCCTGTACTCAGAGCTCAGTGGAGAAGATCCCAGTGGATTTTGGATAAGATCAGAAAAAAATAAAAGTAAGAGGAACTAAAGGAGCCCTGCTGTGCCAAATTTCCCCAAATATGCCTTTTCCCGATACTGAGGAGCAGTTGTTTGGGGTTTTTTTCCAACCAGAACAGTCATTTTCATGTGGTAGTTCTCAATATACACAGACTTTTCAGGGCTGAAACGTAGGGAATGGATACCTTAGGCAGACACTGCACACATGCTCTGGGGCATGCAAGGTGGTTGCAGCTGCTCAGCATCCTCCCTCCACCTCTCAGTCAGAGCATAGTAGTACTGAGTAAGGTCTGGTTTCCACAACTACATTTGCTTAATTTATTCTGAAAACTCAGCATACACTTCAGTAGTATAATGTAGGCAGAAAAATTTGACAGGGCTAGCTAAAAATATTATATATTATAGGAAGCGCAAATGCAAAATGATTGGATAGATTTTTGTTTTCAGACTAATACACTCATGAGCCAAATTCATCCAACACTAAATCCAAATGCTTCCCATATCATTGGAGATTACATACAGTGTGAACAGAGGCCAGTCTCGTGTATCCTCTCTGCCCTTTTTTTGTATTGGTAAGTCCCATAAGTTTCTCCTTTCTGCTTAACCATAACGTTCAGACAGATGGAAGTACATGCAAATGCAAGTCTATTTGTCAGCAGTTGCTGTGATGTTGGAAAAACAATAGATTAATTAAGATAACAGTATCTTCTGTAAACTGGAAAATAAATCATTGTGTTTTTAATGTCGTACATTAAAGGTGAGTTTTCAGAAAACTATAGTGTACTTCTAAGGCATTGCATCTGGAATTAGCTCAACCTGTAAAAGCATTCTTCTCCTTCCAGAAATTAAATTCATTGATCCCATTTAAGTACATGTTCTTTAATGGCCTTTGGCCACTTTTAACGTCAATTTTAGGTACAGCTGAATCTAAACAACTGCACTTTATGTGGTCATTACATAATTCATCTAGATTGATCAGTTAAATATCTGATTTTTCAAGATTTCCTCACAATTCTGGAATTTTAGCAATGCAGATATTTTCCTTTTGCCCAAGGCAATAATAGATGTGTGCAAACACTGCTTTAAAGAGGGTGTCTGTCTGCTGATTTACATATTTTAAAAGTATTAAGATCAAAAGTAATGAGAATTTAATCCATATGGCATGTAAAAGATAAATAGGAATATTAATACTGTATCAAATACTAATTAAAGGAAACACCAGTCCTATTTTTAAAATCTTGCATGCAGATGAAGAAGAAGTCATTGCAAAGTTAAGATCTGATTCTTGAAGAAATTAAGAATTTTTTTCAAGCCCAGTTTCTAGCTGAGGCTGAGTTCATATGCTGGGCCAAATTCTGTTTGCATTGTACTTCACAGTATCACTGGAGTATCCCTTTCTTTCAAAGTATCTTAGGTGGTTCTAAAACTGAAAACTGCCATCAGCATTACTACCAGCTTTTAATATTAGCTTTCATTATCCAAGAAGCTGAAATACCTATGTTTTTCTAACTTGCTTAAGCATACATGTCTAGTCTCTAAAATAGCTAATTCATGGGAACCCTGTTGGATTTTGATCAAGTCTTGTGTGCAGATTATAGCAGTGGGTGAAGAAAATGTCATCTTCTTCGAAGAAAACCTTAGACAGGAGTGGTCAAGATGAGTCAGAAGTTTTCCATGTCTTTGGGCTAGAATAAACTTCTGTCGTGCACTGTTACGGAATTTGTAGGTAAAAGTACCTTGGGATGTGTGCTCCTGGCAGAGAAGCAAGTACTCAGAAAAACTGGCTCTGGTTGCACTACAGTTAGAAGCTTCAGTGCAGTAAAAATCTAACATTCCACACAGACAAATCAGCCATAGCTAGACATGTAAGTATCATGGAGATACATTTAGAGTTTCTTTGTTTCTAAGACTGTAGACCTTCAGTTCTCTATTAAGTCCTTGTTGCAAATATTAAAGGTAGTGTATACTTTTAACAGAGGAGTTAGCTTGCGGTTAAAAGTTTCCTTTGAAATACGATAAAAATAAACAGGGAGAGCTTAGAACAAGTTTTGCTGGTACTGCAGAGTCTTGTAAGTGAAAGAATAAACTTTATAATTTGCTGTAGCAGGCTGAAAAAGATCTGTGAATAACTGGAGTAATTTTTCTTCATTTGTGCCTTGAAGAATATGTGTATATCAAAGCTGTCTGAGACACAGACGAGCCTGGCAGAGAGAAAAGTCTGAAATGTTGAATCTTGCTTAGTCTTGTGCATTAGTCAAACTCTAATTCTTTCCTGTAGGTCTGTGATTCCTATGTGTTTCTATATAACTACGGCAAGTAGTCATCACTATAGAGCAAATCTTGCCCTCCACAGGTTGAGAAAATGAGTTCCGATCGGTGGACTGTTTTCTGCTTAAAGGTGTCAGTGATTCTACTGTAGAAGGCAGTAAGACACTCTGCAGATTCCATAAACCTCCAGTGTTGCTGCTGTGTTCCCTTCAGCCAGATCAGAGTGGTCAGGACAAAGTCGTTTTGTCACCAGATTAACAAATCACAATTCTTCTGCAACCTTCCATCCACTTTGAAAGTGTTACACCATTCTAAAGAAAATGGTGCAGCCACACATCAAGCATATACCAGTTGTTCCATGCATGCATGGAGCAGTGTTGTCCAGGAACTGCCCTCTTAATGCAAGAGGCAATTTGCTGCAGAAGGAAAAATGCAGTCAACTAGAGCAAGTATGTGAAGGGAAATTCTGTAAAACATTCCCAGCTGCATGTATGTAAAGCCAGTTTAGCCAATCTGACAGATGATATGTGGGGATATAGACCCATCTGCTTCTTGTCCTCTTCCAGGAAATATTAGGTAGATGCAGTATTTGCACACTGTGCCCCTTCTTTGCAGTCAGTCTAAGGATGGTTTCACAAAGGTACCAGCCTGGGTCCATCTAGAAGAAGCTGAGTTTGTCCTGGGTGAGTTAATGCTTTTTTTTCTCAGTTGTCATTTCAAATATCTGGCAAGAGTGCATTGGCTCTGTGCCATCTGAGTCATGGTCTCCCTGGGAAGGAAGGATGTGGTTAAGCTCACTGAAGTTGTTTTGTGGACTGCTGAGTGGCTACAGAGCCTTGTATCCCAGGTGCAGGTTTTTTCTGTTCACTTTCCTGCAGAATATCCCAGGTAGTGTTTTTAATAGTTTCTGTGTATTTTGTAAAAGACCTTTTAATTATTGAATACATTTTCATTTGCCAGCTGGAAAATTAAAACATAGAAGTATATCATTGCATGGTTCATTCAGTCTTGAAGCAATTTTGAAATGTTAACCGGAAAAATCTATCTGCCTTACAGCATTTTTTACATCAAATATTCCATGAAAATATTTTCCTGAAACTCTTTAAGTATTTCCAAATATTAAAGAAGAAGAGAGATGACTTTCTGAGTACTGGTGATGGGCTACTGCAGATAGTGTCAAGTTCACATTTTAAAAAAAAGTAATGTAAGCATTACAGTGATGGGGAGACTGACCAACATCACTGCACAGGCTGACACACTACTGATGCCAATTCACATTCTGACAGAGGTATTGTAGACACCAAATAAACAGAGTTTGTTGGTATGCACTTTGACAAGCAAAGAACCAAAGAGAAGTAAGCAAGTGGCACAATGAGTAGTTTTGGAAATAAATATATGGATAGGTGTATCCTTCCCTCCCCATACCATTCCCTCCTCAGCCCCATCTTGGTTTAGATTTTGAAACATAGCCATGCCTTCATTTCCCTTTTGAGAGTTGGAGAAGAGCAAATGATGGTGATTGGAAGAGGGATAATCATCTTTTCCCTTCAAGACAGGATGATCTCCCAAAGAGGGAAGATTTTTCATTTCTATAGTGTGTGTAGTACCTGTGTATGTATTTAGGATGTACTGTTGGCTCTGTATCTATCAGATAATAAAACTCATCTTGGATCAGCATTAAGGTTAGCTTAATGCCCTCTAGAAATTTATTGGGAAGAAGTTTATTCTTGGAGTTTACTGTGGTTCTGAACCTAAATGCTTTCTTTACAACCATCCTTGTCTTTTGTAGTTTTTGTCTGGCTAATTCTTAGCCCTGTCCTCCAGCTGGAGAAGCAAAGTACTTCCTAATCCCTGCCTGTGGATTTAAAAGATCGCTGCTCCTTTTAGTGGGGGACTCAGAAACCTGAAGCCCTCATCCTCATCATATCCCCCTCTGATTAATGTAATTTATGATTACTTTGTAGCTGTATTCTAGAAAAAAAAGCCCGAAAAGATATTCTGGTGAACATCTACTTGGAGAAGAGCCCAAATGGGTAGAGTTGGATTGAAAAGATTCTAATCCTAGAGCACACACTACTTCCCTAGGATGGTGCCTGTGTTGCCTTAGGACTGGGGTTTCCAATCTAATTGCAAGACAGGGACAGTCTCCCAACAGCTCCAGCACCTTATGTAGGAGAAATCCCTTCTGTAAGCCTGGGTTGTGTAACACCTCATATTTATAGGTCTGAATGCAAGGCTCTAGTATTTGCTGTGAATCAGTGTCATTGGGACAGCACTATTGGGCTGGGCAGCTGGGTTGCTGAGGTAGCAAAGCAGCATATCAGTCAACTCAGAGAATACTCAAGAACAAAAACTCATTCAAACTGTGCTTAACAACCCACAGCCATTTTTTTCCATACTCAGCCAGATCTTTTGCAGGACACACTATCATTTTATTGGCCGTTTTTGCACCTTTCCTGAAACCAAGGTTCTCAGTATAGACACAAGTGGATTTTCTGCCTTTGAGAAAAAAGTCTTCCAGAAGACTGTGACAACTAACTGGTAGCCAGCCGTGTGTGTGATACGAGTATTACTGATCATTTGTAGAAGTCAATGTGTGCAAACCATAGTCTGAGACACTTCTCATCAATCTGTGAGCATAAAAGAGGTTTTGAATATTGAAGTATTGGAGTGTTCCTGTGGTTTAGGTGTTATCATGCTACATGGACAGGATATTGTAGCTGGTGTCTGATGCTGGAAGACATCTTTTCTAGCTGTCACATGCTGCCAATTTACAGAGCAGCTCAGAGAAGCAGCCTGAAATTTCTTCAGCCTCCTCATCTTGTGCCTAGGCACTGCAAGATGCCTCTGTGTATGTTTAGGTTTATTGGTCTGTGGAGGATGTAATGCTTAAGAATGTCAGTATGCCTGGAGAAGCTGCAGATGCCCCACCCCTGGAATTGATCAAGGCCAGGTTGGATGGGGCTTTGAGCAACCTGGTGTAGTGGAAGGTGTGCCTGGCCATGGCAGAGGGGTTGGAGCTCGATCTTCAAGGTCGCTTCCAGCCCTAACAATGCTATGATTCCCCTGAAACTTCTCTTAATGCAAGCTTTGACTTACAAAGTGAAGAACAAAGGTATCTTTGAGGAATGCAGGAAATAATAAGCCCATGCTTTACTTCATCATAGTTAAAGGAAAATTAAATGAAAATTTTTTATTTGATTTCAGCATATTGCCTAGTTCCCTCAACCAACCAAATCAGGGACAAAGGCTTTTCTGCCTTTATTCCCATTTCACAGCAGGATTTCTGCTAAATGAAGGGTTTTTTTAGTGGCTTGATTGATCTCTTTCCATATCTCTTACAATTTTTTATCTTTCTCTGGTACTAGTCATGAGTACACCTTTTGAATACGCCTCTCTGTTGATGGACTTCAGCTGAACTGAGAAATCTAGGCATCATTTCGTAGGTCGTTTTTCAGTGGAAATGCCAGTTGCTGCAGTGCTACTCCCTCCAATATTCACCACAATTGGTAAAACACAAAAACAAAATGCAAAGATGTATTTTCCTAGCAGGCTGGGGATGGCATGGTATTTAACACAAATTTTAAAGGAGTATGAACAAGAATACTAATGCATAACATTTAATAACATCTGATTTCAAAACTGTTTGTGTACCAACAAAATAGGACAATGAATACAGGTAATTACTAGCACCTGAAGCAGACTAGAGATGGCAGAAATTAAGCAAATTATTAAACAGCTTAAATGACCTTTAAAATGGGCATTGAGCTCCACTTTAATGACCAGGCAAATAGCAATATATTCCATCTTTGGAGCACCTGGAGTTTGGAACAACCTATCAACAAGGAGTGTGAGAATAAGGGTTGTGAGAAAAGTTTTCCTTTCATGTGCAAACAGAGGTATTGCAGTGCCAAGTCACACCCATATGGGTCAGTGATGAAAACTGCAAGTGGTACCATAGCTCTAGGTAGCCTGGCTTTCCAGAGCTGTGAGGAGTCAACAGAACTGGGACTGCTTAACTACCTCCAGTGATTTGTTCACCTAGGCAGTTACCTACTCAATCCTGAGTAATGCAGCCACCCAACATATGACAAAATTCCAATAATAATTATTATATCACAATTTCATTTAGAGCATTTGGATATGAGATGCTTTCATTGCTGGAGAGATGTTTAACCAGTTTTGTTCAGCATACTTACAAAATCTTTTCATAAGAGGATATAACCTGTTGCCAGATTTTGCAGGTTTTTTCACTCCCTCATCCAGGGAATGGTGAACACCATAGGACCAGGAATTACGAGTGTAAATCCTGTCTCTCAAAGACCTAAGGTCTGGAAAGGCATCACCAAAAACTGCTCAGAACATAATTGCCCTGAGGATGCCCTATCAGCACCAACATGCAACTTGCTATATATGAAACTTTTAAAGCAACTCCAGCTATACTGCTGGCCTAGTATGATCCAGAAAGCTGAGCACATGCCTTCTTTAGCACAGAGCACCCTACAGGGTATGCCCTGAGTACATTCAACCAAGGAGAAGAGATGGGGATGAGTCTATGGATCAGCAATTATGATTACCCAGAAAAGGATCAAAAACCATTATGGATGCCGCTTGAAGCCATGGATAAAATGGCAACTGCAGTGAAGCTGCTTCATTGTCTTCTCTTGTCTGTGTATGGAGGCAAGATTCTAGTCTTCCTGCAGTCCTCTCAGGCAAATCTCAGTTACTTGGAATTTGTTCAGGAGAAGGGTGAATTTTACCCTGGAGGAATTAGGAAGCATTATAGATTCAACATATGGGACCATATGTCATTGTATTGTTTCCAAATGTTTCTTTTTGAGCTTTTTCCCTCCATTGCAAACAGATTATTTCACCACACATTGTCTAGAGAAGAAGGAGGTTTCATATTCCCATTTCTTTCATTTAGCCACTATTAAATCTATATCAGTTTCATAATACTGTTTTTCAACATTATTTCATCCTTTGTTTCAAACATGCACACCATAAGTGAGGCAAGTGCTTTTAATATGTTGTTCAGACACTGCCAAAGTCAATGGCAGAAATAGAGAATACAAGCAGAGATGGTCCTAAACCAAAATATTCCACTTGTTTATAAGGCTGTTCAAAATCAAACCAAGCCTTTTTCTTGACCCTGAATAGAGGGAAACCAGCACTGATGTTTGATTGTGAGTCTAATTAAATGAAAATTGGAGATGTGTGAATTCTGCCCTCTCTTTGCTATGCAGATCAATATTCTCACGTAATGGAAGTTGAGCTGGTCTGTATCTGCCTCTTTTCCTGTGATTTTTCTACTCCAGCCTTGGAGAAGAGCTCTGGTGTCCAGTGACATCTGTTCTAAATCATGTTTTGGAAAAAATGTAAATACAGAAAACTTGAGGTCAGACCCAGACAAAGCACTGGGCTAGCTCCCAAGGCCTCTCTACATCTGGGTTTGTTTGATGTCAGGAAGGCTGTCCACAGAGTCTTCAGTGATGGTAGCAAAAGACCCTTTGTTTAAGGCTTTCCATGGATTTTTGCACAGGTATTGTAAGTATTAAAACCTTTTGATGAGCTCCCTATCTATAAAAATCTGTGGCTGGCTGGGTGCTGGCCTCTTCTGAAAAGGAGAATGTTCTGAGGAGCACAAATTCTTCATCCTCCCCAAATGAGTGGAGATGGTCTTCTGCAACCTTCTCCAGCCTCAGCCACTCTCATACTTGTCATGTTTTTTATAATTAGTTTTTGTTTGTGTCTAATTCTGGTAGTGTTTGGTTGCCTGTCTGCACAGGCCTGCATAGTTCCCAGACTTCTAATTTATCAGAATTGATGGATTTAAAAGATGCAAAGTTTTGCTAGGCAGTGATAGCTTCATGTTGGACTACTTGAAGGCAACATTGCAGAAGCAAGTGCTGAAGGCCACATTCATGAGAGAGTTGAAGTGCCTAAAACAGTCTGTTGAATTGTACAGAGCAGACATCAGCAGACCAGATTCATGGCTGTGTTAGAAAATTGCCTTAGGCATGGGATAGTAAACTTTTTGGTCTGCGATAGAGTTGCTTTTTGTTTTCCTATTCTAAGGCCTTTTGGCACTGTTCTGGGCCTTATTGTTTCCCTAAGATCAATAACTGTGAAAATCAAGCTCTGTTGGAAAAGCCACAGAGAAGCAGAGACTTCTTAACTAGAAAACAGCTTTATGTGGAGTTGGCATACATTTTACATTTTTATCGAGTGTGTATTTACCAATTAGTCAGCAGCCTGAGCCAGTGGATTTAATGAACTTTGTGTGATTTATGCATAGCTTTTATTAATTGTGCCAATAGGGATAAACATTGGATACAAATAGATGCAGATGTCTCACTTCTTTCTCCTTTAAGTAATACTATTTCTTGTCATTAAACTACTTTACTTTTATCTACTCTATGTGTTAGAAAGTGATCATTTCTTACCTTCCATACTACTGTCCTTCCAAAGGTAAGACTCAAAACTTTCACCAACCCGTATTCTCACTGGTCTGGGCTATGCCCATGGCCAATACAGAAGTTCAGAGAAGAAAGCATTTTCTCCTCCCCTTTCTCCCATCAGTGGAATGTACATTAAATAGTAAGTAGGCCACAGAAACAGAGAGTGTGTGAATGACTTGAGATCCTGGTAATTTGAGTAGTCAGAGAAAAAGGGGGCCAGCACCTGGCTGTCAATCTCTGTTTGAATGAATATTTAACTACTTTATGTAAAGTGGGACACTTTCAACAAATGAGGCTGAGGGAAACCTACCTAAGAATATTTTCTAAACCAGCAGTTAGGCTGCTCTCCTGAGAAGCATGATGTTTGGGTTCAGGTCCCTGTACCAAATCACTTAAAGGAGGTGCTTGAAGCTACATCTTTGACAATCTAAGAACATGGCCTAATCACTGAGTTTTTGGATATCAGGGGTGGCAGCACTACCTCCTCTGTTTTGGGAAAGGAGTCCCCTTGTGACAAAATCAAAATGTTTTGTTTTCTGAGATGCCAGAATGAATTCTTTCAACATCTCTGAAGTTTTTTCATGTTATTTCAGCTGAAACTGTTAGTTAATATGACCTGAATTCACAAAAAAAAAAAAAAAAAATCTGTTGCCCTAAAATTCCAGTATTAGTGAGGGAACAAATTGATAAAAAAGAAGCCTCACTAACTTCTAACTTAGGTTAGATACTCTACAGTTGTCTGGTCGTGGCACTTCCTGAACAGAGCCCATCAATGGCTGTGCTTTATGGTTTTTATTGGGATGCTTTCCTTCCACATAGGTAGAAGTTCCTCCCCTTTAGGAGTAAGGAGGACTGTGATCTTGAGTACCCAGAACCAAAAGAAGATTTAAATTACCCTGCTGCAGAATGCTAATGGCCAAAAAGTGAGAACACCTTTAGAAATCTTTAGGCATTTTCATCCATTAAATGCCATTTGGAACTTACACAACTAAATACTAGGCTATTTTTAAATAAAAAACCCCTTATGCACATTGGCAAGTGTAGTGAGATCATTTTATTGACTTTGTGTGCTACTTCAATAGTTTCTCATCTTCAAATGCCATCTTTTGATACCATCAAAAAAACCAAAACAAACCAGAATCCAAAGCATAGTCAGTTTTTGTGACATCACTGACTTTTTTCCCTCATTGAGTAAGGACAATAAGCACATTTTTCTGATGTTCTAAGTTAAATTACCAAAGTTCTATTTTTATTAGATGATAGAAATATGTTTGGGTGCCATCATAGTTACACTTTGGCAGCAGCAGAGTACTTCTTATTCACAAGTTTGCCATAAATTCTTTAAAATTATAAAATAAAATCATAAGGATTTTTGGTTTTGTCCTTTTGTTTCTATGTGAAGGACAAACTTTGCCACCTCTTTAGTGGTGTGATACATGATAGGACATGAAACATTTGCTTCTGACTGTTTTCATTCTAGAAACAAAACTAGAAAAATCAGCTGTGCTCTCTCAGCTCCACGGTCTCCTTGGACCTTGTCTTACCTTGGTGTTTCACTGAACTCTGATGGGCTCAGCCTTCTTTTGGTGAGCCCAGGTTCCCAGCTAGTGTTTGGGCACTCAGGTCTTTCTAGAACAGTGGCATAAGCTTCTCCTGTTTCTTGTATAAGGGGAGCAATGTATCATGGAGCTCTTCTCTTCATAGTAGGAATTACTCTCCCTCTCTGGGCATTGAGCTGCAGTGAAATAAGTAATGATAATGTTTAGAATGTCATCCTTAGACATCTGAATTTAATACTTCAGCAGTGATAACTGAGAAATTCATCCCTCACGTTCTGTGTGTGTTCAAATGGGTATCCTAGTCCTGGCTGGCTGCAGCCATGGAGGAAAGAGAAAGAAAGAGGAGTGTAATGAAGACATTGGCCCTTTGCTGGCACTGTCAGCGCTGTACAGGCACCTCCTCCTCACAGGCCACACAGCAGCTGTGTAGTCAGCCTGCCCATGTGCTGCTCTGCAAGGGTTTGTGTTGAACCCTCGTAACTGGAGTCCTTTTCCTCTGAAAAATAAATATACAAAACATGTAAAGCTAAGACTTCATGTGCCAAAACAGCTACCTAATATACTTTGTATCTCTGCACAAACTTTCAGATCAAGTCCTCAATTGCAGAATGCAAAAAACTGTGACAAGTGTAGTCTCTCCTATGTATTTTACAAATAAAAATAAGGATTTATGGTTCTGTATAAATAATATTGTGAACAATGCTAACAAAATGGTGAAAGAATAGTAATTTGTTTTGAACAAATGTGTTCTTGATTGCGAATAAGAAAAAGGGATAAATCATTAAAAATAATATTTTAAGGAATATTAGTGCCATCTCATAAGTCCTCACATCATCCATTGTTACTCACTGGGATAATGCATTGACTTACGGTATTCTGCTGGCATGAATGCTTGCAGTAAAAACTGAAATTCTTGTTTTCCTATATGTAGTATTACAGATGGTTTTCTTCTATTAATTTCCATCTTAAGAGCAGAAAAAGTATCTTTGGCACCTCTTATTTTTGTGTCTGCATTTTGAAGTTACTAATAATGCAAAATGACCTAATCAAAAATGAAATGTGTGACAAGAGGGAGATAATCTTCTGCTGCTCTACCTTGTGAAAACAAACAATGGACTGTAACTTAGGGTCCACAAGTCACGTTTCTTTCCTTTTTTCTACATTATAATTTAAATGTTTTTCAAAACTCATAGTTTTATGGGTCTCTTTAAAGTAATTTATGTGGTTTGTAAATTATTTGAAAACATAAATTTTGCTGATTATCTTCAATTTGCTTTTGTCCACCCTACAGTCTCATATTAATTTAATTTAGACAATGATGAGCAGCTACACTTTGATTCATCCTCTCCATTAAAGCACGTTATTCTTACATTTGTTTTACTGAAGAACCTAGCATAAGATTTTTTCATCAAAGGTTAGCCTTAAGTACTCTTACATATTATTGTGTGTTGGTAGAAAGTATATGGCTGTCAATTATCTCTTTCTTATAACTGCTTCATTAGTTGAGTATTGTGTAGATAGACTGAGTGATGAACTTCAAAAATTTACTATAACTTCTACAAGTGAAGAGAAATGCATATTTCTCTCTGCCCATAGCCTTTTACTTCACAGTACCCTTTCATAATGGGAATAATTAAGTCCTTTCTAATGACTGGAGTTAAAATTCTGCTGCACATTTTCATTTTAATCTTATTTCTCTAAGCCATGTTAATCTCAAGGTGTTTTTCTGATACTTTCCAAATTTTCCCATGTATTCATATGCTTAGTGTTGGGGCTGGCTTCAGAGGAACTAGTTCTAGTAGTGAAGGTGTGCACCCATGTTAGTGTTTTCAGGATATGAGCCCGCCTACTGCGGCCAAGACATTTTCATTATTATTATGGCATTACTTCAGTAGGAGACCTTGATGACTGTGTTCACAGCAGTAAAGCTGATTTTTAGGTTTTGTCTCCATGGGAAAGTTAGTGCAGAGTAAGCCATAATATAAATTTATGATATAGCAACTCAGTGCATGGCAGTGCTTTGCAAAGCTGCTGCAGCTAGATGTGAATCAGACCCCGCAGGCAGTATAGCTGGATGAGTGCAGTGCCATGCCTAAGCTAATTAGTCCTACTGAGAAGTAGGATGTGTTATGGAAGAGGGTTATGTTAATATGGCCATACTTCCTGGCTTTCCAAAAGAGAGAAATCAGAAGTGGCATTCTGTGGCAACAGGTACTCTTGCAGTGCACCAGTTTGTTCATATTGTAACTCTGTGGGGTCCTTTGTAGGTCATTCACACGAGGAATTAGTGCACAGTAATTAATAAAGTGTTAATTCACAAACTTTGCATACTCTGCAATACTCACAGACCCAAGTACAGAATCAGGACACAAACAGATTTTGATGTTATATCACAAGCTACTCTAAAGGGATATGCTGTTCAATAGCAGCCAAGAATCTAGTATAGACTTGTAAGAAAGGGGTTGAAACAAAATCAAATATCTGGACTAATTAGGAGGTGGAAAACATATCCAAATCAACTCCACAAAGAAATTCCAGAAATCACTTAACCTGTATTTTCTGGAGTGACAAGAAATTCCGTGTACCTGCATGGTACAGGAAGGAGCGTGATTTCTCCGAAGGGGTAAGCTGTGTTTAAAAATCAGCCTTTCCAGTGCCTCAGTTTGAACCCTGAAATCAATGCTCATCTTGCTAAAGAAGAGTTCATCAAGTTCTGAGGAATAAAATGTCATCAAAGTCACTTGAATTAGTCACGTGTTTATGAGAGAAATAAAGAATCTAATTCATTCCGTAGCATTTGCCATTTTAAAAAAGTACACTCAAGTACAAAGATTGTGTTCAGAGGGGAATATAATACAGTGAGCTGATATATTAATGCAAGCTGTGCCCTGTCAAGAACAGTGATTTTAGAATGAAACAATGTACTGTCACGTAGACAAGTCACAATAATACCAGCAGGTCAACTTACTTTATTTGTATATGTGCACATATGTATACCTCTTCCTCTGCCCCCATGAGCTGAAATCTTCAACACAATTTTCTTTAGAAGCATTTAGGAAAGACTCAATGAAAATTATACATATTCTGTGTGCTTTGCACTCCCCAAACTCCTACTGCAAGTGGTGTTGCTAAATACCATGAAATACATAGCTTAAATTTGCTATATTACTACTGAGATCTCAGGGTTAGAATTCTTTGCAGGCCTCCCTCATTTTTCTTTAAAGATCTCTTCTATGTTTTCTGAATTTACTACGGTGTTACTGAACACTCCCATCTACTACTTCAGGATGAAAGATTAGGAACTTCACCACTGAAAATGATGAGCCTTTGTTTTTATATATTATATTTTATATATTCTTTATTATATATTTTATTATATATTTTATTATATATTATATATTTTATATATCCTTCCACTAGATTCCTAGTGTGAGTTGTCAGCAGAATGTTGTGATTTGGATTTGGAAGTAGTACAAAAAGCAAACCTAGATGCTCTTTCACAGGTTAATAGACACCTTTAAAGCTTGAAGATATTGTCTATTCCTGCTTATTTTTCAAAATCTGTCACTGACTGAATAGTTTGCTTATGCTTCTTCAGTTTCTCTTTAAAAATATTCCTTCAGAATTTAGTGGCCTGAGTTTGATCTGTAGATCACTTCTGAACTATCACTAATTGAGTGTCCCAGTAGCACTTAACAACCCCTTAAATAAATGGATTGCTGTAGAACTTGTCAGCAGCATTAGTTTCCTTTATCTAGCCAAGATACCTCCTTTACAAATGTCAGACCAAAGTACTGCAGCAACACCAGGAAGCGAATATCTAACTAGTAGTATTTTTACAATCTTCAGTCAAGCTTGCTTTCATACCTCCCTGAAAAGTTACTGCTGCCAACTACCTTGAATTCAGAAAAAAACTTCTTTCTTAATGAAGAAATCTACTGAGAATTTTATCTTGGGCTTCTACCATTTATTCTTTGAAATATATGCTGAATCTGCTACACTCAAATTTGAGATACTAGTTGTATCAATATGGACCCATGGTTTCAAGCCTTTAGATATGCAAATTGTGTTTCTGTAACGAACAAAACCTTAGAGACCATGTTGTTGTGGTTCCACAGAGCCTTTATTGCGCCTCATCATTATGCTAAATTAATACAAATTTCCTGTGTGTCCAGAATTCAAAGTCAATCAAGTGGCCTAATCTCTGAGGGCATGGGATAAAAATGCTATTATTACAGTTTGGAAGAAGGTGAGGGATTACCTTTGAATGTATCCAGGCTATATGCTACAACAGCAACTCTGAAACACAGACCATTATGAACCACATCTTTAATAGAGTGTGAACTTACAGATTGCCTCCTGCCCTACTTTTAAATGCACAGACTAACTCCCCACAATTGTACAATGCATTTTTTGGCAAATTCAGTAGTTGGCTCTGTAGAGTAGTAGTATTAGCAAGGTATTTGTGATTTGTTACTTTTCTTTAATGCACTGAATGTTTTGACTATTTTTAAAAGTTAATCTCACTGTTTACTTTTCATGTTTGTTTCATCTTTTTCCCCAGATGCTTTGCTTTTCTTAGCTAGAATCCATGAGGTGAACCAGTGCCAAGTGTCCAGTGAGTTTTCTGAAGCATATTAGCACATGAGCTGCAGCTCTTAAGATCCACAATCTGCGGTTTGAAAACTTGTGTATTAGTAGCTCCAAATGTGCTTTGGAGACTGTCTCTAAAATTGATGATACTGTCATGTTATTTAGGATGTGTACTTTAAAGTTGCCAAAGCTATTTATTTAATCATATTGACTAAATCATTATCCTAATTCTTCTTTGAAGAAATAGCTGCCATCTTATTGTGGAGAAGTATCATGAGTTACTCCATTGTTATGTTTGTGAGAATGTTCTGATAGCTTTTGTTTCCGAGCAATTTTGAAAATTTCTCATACCTCCAACATGGTGCATGGTTTTACTTTGCAAGACAGAGAAGGACAAAATATTCACTTGAGATTCTTTCTAATCCTGTTTTCTTTAACTTCACTAAATAAATAAATGGCATCAACAGTCTGAGTCCCACCCATGCATGGCATAATGCTGAAGAGCTGAGCTTGCACCGTGGCTGACCTCTGAGTGTACAACGCCTGTGTAGGTGTCCCTAGGATAGATGTTTCTACTTTAGAACTAGTACCTCAGATAAAAACTCATGGAGAAGGGGAAATGGGGCATTTCTTCAGAATGCTGAAGAATTATTGGTTTTCCTTTGTCTTCGTCTTTGCACAGAATTTCAGCTTCAGCCTTCCAGAAGCTCAGACTGATCTGGTGCACTGCTAGCAAAGGGGCAAGTGTAATACAACCTTCCTGCCATAAACAGTTAAAGTTGATCCTGAAATATCTTTACAGTGAAGATTCTGATATTTGTGAGATGTTACCTCAGCCTCCATTTCCAGGGCCTCTTAGGGATTTGTTCTGCTTGAATTTATTTATTTTAAGTTGCTCTCTTTCCTGGTCATTTGACTATTAGCAACCTTACACACACACACAAAACCAAAAAACTCAACAAGCAGAGAAACCCACCCACTCATAACAAAGCAAATTTCCAGTCCCATCCAAATCTATTTATCCTAATTTTCTCTTTCTCACAGTAACCAAGAGGAAAAGCCTAGGGTACAATACAAAAGTAGGGCAAGCAGAGATATTTGCCCGTAACGCTCTCCAGCCAAACATGGTTTGTCACTCAGGGATGTCTTGATCTGGAAATGATCTCTTCATATTTAATTGCTCTCGGTAGGCCGTTCTACTGTGAAGTTCATTAATTTGTACTGATCATACAGCAGTGCTCAAACAGTGAGTGAGACATCACATAGCTCACATGACAATGTGAGATAGGTATTTTTTATCACCTGGTGGCTATTGTATTAACCAGGTCCTCTAGAACTAGGAAATAGGCTGTGATACGTAGTAATTCCAGCATTCCCAGGAATGAGATGGTTTTCATCAGTAACTGTCTCTTTTGAAAAGATCACAAGCCAACTGTATTGTGGGATGCATCCTCAGCAGCATGGCCAGCAGATCATGGTAGGTGATTCTGCACGTCTACTCTGCTCTTGTGAGACCTCTCCTGGAGTGCTGCATGCAGCTCTGGGTTTCTGAGCACAGGAAAGGCATCAATATGTTGGTCCAAGGTCAGAGGAGAGCCACCAAGTTGACGATAGGGATGGAGCACCACTCCAGTGAAGAAAGGATGAGACAATTGGGATTGTTCAGCCTGGAGAAAAAGTGGCTGGAATGAGCTAGTTGCAGTCTTCAGTACCTAAAAAGGGGGCTCACAAGAGGGATGGAGAGTAACTTTGCACAAGGAAATGTAGGACAAAGAGAATAGCTTCAGACTGAAAGAGAATAGGTTTAGATTAGATATGAGGAAGAAAATCTTTATTCTGAGGCTGGTGAGGCACAGGAATAGGTTGTCCAGGGAATTTGTAGATGCCCCATCCGTGGAAGTGTTCAAGGCCAGGCTGGATGGAGCTCTGAGTACTGGAAGATGGTGTAACAGAAGATGGCCCTGCCCATATCAGGGGGGGTTGAAACGAGATGTTCTTTAGTGTTCCTTCCAGCTCAAGCCATTATATGATTTCATGAATTAACCAAAAACTCCCACAACCACTTTGGGTCAAGTTTGAGGAGGGAAAGAAAAATAATGATCAGTTAAGTTTTCTGCATCGTCCGGAAGTAGTTTCTGCCATTCAGATGGTTTGGCGTGAATTATTTTTCCCTGAAGTTACAGTTGCATTTGTGTAAACCTCTTGGACTTTGACTAATTGCCACAACTCAGGAACCCACTATTAGATGTTATTATGTGCAGGGCTTATAAGGGCTTCTGTATATTCAACATATAAGAAGACATCTTCAGGACCATACTTGTAGAAGCATGCTGTTTGCTGACAGGTTTGAATCTTACCCCTGTTAGTCACTGATAGTTTCGTCCTTCAGTATGCTTTGTTTAATCTCAGCCCTTTTCCTCCACAGTCAAATCACTCACAATAGAAACTGAAAGAACTGACAATTACTGAAGGATCAGAAATGTGTTGGAAAGAAAAAAACAGCAAAAGCCAAGATTCTAACTATTTATGGATCTTGTTTCTCTACAAAGTGCATCTAAAAGCCATTGTCTCAGGGTTCAGAGACAGCTAAATGATTGATTTCACATAAAATATTTGTTGTTCTAATTACAGTGTCATCTGGGTCGTTGGCAACAAACAGATGCAAAAACAGCCTTTACATACCATCTTGAAAAACTTATGATTTGCTTAGTGTGCTTTATAATCTAAAGCATATGGCTTTGCACATAACTGCAGTATCCAAAATGAAGCCGTACGTAATGAATCACTGGGTGGAAGAAAATGCATTGCTTCTGTTACAAGTTCTTTCAGTGTGTGTATTCAAATGGTTCTGTTTAGTGTTATAAACAAAAGGATATGCTCACAGTTTCAGCAGTGTGTTACAGATTCTGGGATGCACATGACATCAAAGAGGCTACACTAATTTCCCTAGCAGTCCATGGCTCTTGGCACTATGAGCATACTCCATCTGAATAAACAGAATTCTAGTTCACCACAATTGTGTGGGGGATCCAAGGTGATAGTGAAGCTTGGTTTTGTTTTGTTTCATATCTTTCTATAGGACTTTTTACTCTTTCAGATTCTGTGTGTTCAGTGAATCGCGTAACTACATTTGAGCTATAGACTACAAAACATTTGACACTCAAAATTATAAAATCTAATATATTATTCTTACATAATGAATCCAGGTAAGAGCTTTAAGTATACTGGAGTTGCTAAGGATTAATCATTCCTTTTAAGCATTTATATATATATATATATATTT
>VYXD01003796.1:324841-355675 GCA_013397195.1 Hylia prasina
ATTTTTTTTTTTTAATTACCATCCTTTCTGTTAGCAGCATTTATGTGAAGATTCAGCAAGATACTTTGTGAGTTAGCAAGGGCTGAGGTCTTGTATCTCCTCAAAGCACATCTGATTTATTGTTCTTTCCATGCTTGCTTGTCACTAACAGCAGGAAGAGTGCCAGCTCCTATAAATATTCCTGGACACTCTTATGTACAGGAGGGGACCAAAGGAATTTGGTGGCAGGAATGGTTCCCATCATACTAGATCTCATTATATCAACAGAATAGATGGCCATATTGAACATTTGTGGCCATCTGAAGCTACTGGTAGGTAAGCATGAAATATTCTGGAGAGAATTACAATTGTTAATAGTATTATGTCAATATGCCTCCAGGCTCCTGATATTACTGGATTAATTTAAACATAGGTTCTACTGCTTCACATTAATGAGTTTTATTTCCTTTTCTTCTTTTCCTTAGTTTCTTAGTACCTTACTTAATAGTTTATTTTTTTGTCTTTTTCCTCTTTCCTACAGTTTTCTCTTTTCCCTCTTACTAACCTCAGAATAGAAAAGAACATAATGAAGACATACCTTATTACTCAAGTCACCAAGGAGTCTCGCTCTTTATTCTCTCCTACCCTGTGTTGTTGTCTCTTGGTGTGGTTTTGCCTGTTCTGAGATTAAAATTTTAGAGAGACAGTGTGTTTATTTCCTATCAGCCTCCAGCATTTTTGGAGAACTACCATAATACAATTGAATTTATAGTATGTCTCATAGCCATGATAGCTTCATTATTTCCAAATGAAGCTACAGATTACAGTAGGTGTTTAGTGCAGCCTATTAGACCTGTTTTCCTGTCCTTGTTTCTGATACTTTTATAGTTGGTAGCATTAGCAGGCAATGTACAAATACCCTGTGATGTGGGCCGGGTATCTCTTCATGTGTGCTCATACTAAAGTCACACTGACTGCAGCCTAGTACAGGGATATGCAGGATAGTTCTGTGCTAACGGGATTGAGTATGGCAGGCAGATACAGCAGGAGCTCAGTGGGGACTAACTGCTTGAGTATTCACTGTGCTTCCAAGGCACATGTTTCATTTTACTCCTATTTTGCACTTTACTCCTGTTTTGCATGTAAGATATGACACAAATTTATGCAAATGGTGGAGAATCATAGCGATGGAAAAGGAAGGAAAATATATTTGTATGAACACTCATAGCCAAATATTGTGTGCCCTTTGTAAATCACTCTTTTTAAAAACAAAGCTCCAATAATGAAAATCATGAAGTGTAGTTAATTTCCAGCCTTTTTTACTGCATAAGTGATGTTCAGTCAGTCACATTTAACACTGATATGAGTGGGACCAGAATCATTAGCCCCTTGAATCCTCTTCTTGAACAGACTTACATAGCACACAGGAAAATGTAGCTGTTCCTTGAAGTCAGCATGCTGCACATTATTATCCACTAGCATCCAGTCCAGGAGGAGGATGTATATTATCATTTTCTGTGAGGTCATTTCTGCATTTGCCTAAGACTTCAAGAGGAGAAGTGAAGTTTACTTGCTGCCTTGAAAAATGATTCAAAACTGGAAACTTGAAAACATGAAAATACATATAAATTATCAAAGGAGAACAAAGACAAGTTTTTCCACAAAAGTCTTCTCCCCAGGCTATAACAATGCTTTACATAGGCATGATCAATATATCCAGGCTTGAGAACCAAAGTCTTTTGGAATAAATTAGACTGGCAGGAAAAGAAACAAACAAAGAACAAATTAACATGATTTTAAACATTGCTTAAATTTTCATGAATGTAGACCTTGAGATGTTATGATGAGATCCCATGAGTCTGTGCTAATATTTGCTTATAATTAAGGGTTGTACTTTCATGTTTCATCTGATATTATAGATTGGAAATCAGCTACATGCTTACTATTTTTCTTGGTCATAGTGATTTCTCTACTTTATTTGCTTACTCTGTTAATAATATATATGATTCCTTAAATGGCCCCATTACCTTTCCTTTAACAAACTGCCCCTTCTCATACTCTAAATCTCATTGTTTCAGTAATTAGGAAAAAACTACCCTTCCTGTCATACTAGGTTTGTGTTCACCTATAGCAGAAAAGGAGACAAGACTAACCCCTCCCAAATCTGCTTTAGGTAAATGGCTTCAGAAGGAAAATGAGTGTACTCAGCTCCACTCCTCAATATGTGTTGTGGTGGATGAAGTCCCTTCAGCAAGGGAATTGGCAACACAGCCTCTTTAGGGCACTGACATATTGGGAAAGAACCCCTGTGTGCATTCCTTGCAAAAAAAGTAGGATGTCAGCCAGTGTTTAGAGCCCTAGATGTGCTGCACGACCCTTAACACAATCTGATTCACATGGCTTTATTTTACAAGTTTCAAATGCAGTTAAGCTGCTTCCTCACCATTTCTGTGCAGAATTCTCCATATAGGAAAAATGAGCAATGTTTGGCAAGATTATCAGCATCAAGAGGTTTTTGAAGCGAGAGTTTAGTCATTAAGAGTTTATGGAGACTCTAACTTCATTTCAGCAAACAAAATGTGATGACTCTTCCTCTGACATGGCTGCCCAGTGCCTGGTACCCGTGCTTTCAATACTCAGATAATCAGGACAGTAAGGACATCTAAGATGAGATCTTCACTAAATCACAAGTGAAGTCATCTGCCCCATGGGAAGTCATTAGAAAAATACATTTTTGCCACTGCTGTTTTGAAAGTATTGGTCAGGGCCCAAATCCTAGATGCAGAAGTCCCTGTGTCAGTGCTAAAGAGCAGTTTGAAGTCTTTTGTTAGATCTTTGGCAATTTGTGCATTTCTGAAAGAGTCCTTTGCAGCTTATGGAAAAGATGGATTTTTAAACAGAAAAATCTTCTAAATAAGGTAAGATATAAAAAATGTGCTAATATCTCCAAGCCAAGAGATGTCATTAAGAATGTCAGTATAATGGATATGATGGCTAATTGAAGAAAAATATTTCCATTTCAGCCATAAAAAAACCAAAGAAGAAGAATCACATGGAAATTCAGAAACTATATCCCAGAATTTAAAAGATCAATACAGATCTTCTGCCGACTGAGACTTCTGAAAAAATCACATTACAGAAATTAATTCTTGTTAAGCTAGATGTGATCTGTATCACATCTTCAACAAATTTTAACTTTTGCTTAAGTCAAAACAGGCCTTTTCTAAAAGCTTCTAGTCTCAACCTGAGTTTCCATCATACTGCTAAATATTTTTTTCTCCTAATTGATTGCTTTCAGTATGTGCTGTATTTCTGGTCTAAAATTTTCTTCTGCTTCTGACCATTAGTTAGTCTAGACTTTTGTCTTTGAATGTGAAAAAACCTCTACCTTCTATATAGGGGTTTACCCTTGCTTCGTATCACCTCTTAACCTTCTTTTGAAAAGAATGAAGTAGAATAGTCTTACATTTCTCGCCATGTGGAGATTTTTCAGAGTTCAAATTGTTCCTGTTCTCAAAATGTTCTGCCCTTTATTGCATCCACTTTAAAATAATTCTGTACCCAACAATGAAACTGTTCTTCTGTTTCTGTTGAGTAGTCTTCTCTTCTTTGCACCCAGTCTATTTCATATTCAGCTGAATATCTGCAGTTCCCAAGTCTTTCCTGGATACACTACTTTCCAACTATGTAATTCCCAGTTCATAAAAATGTATCTTGAATGGTTGACTTCACATTTACTTGAAAAAAATACATCTTTTTAATATGACTGAGCTCTACAAGTCTTGTTTTTTTTGGCTTGGGCTCTTACATACCAAAGAAATGAAAAGGATAACCAACAGTGGTGGTAGAGGACTAAACAGAAACACCATCAGTTTCTTTACTTATAAATACTTTCTACTCCAGCAGATTGATCTGGTAGCCAGTTTCTATTTCCCTTCACTGTAAGCCACACCAGTTTTGTGGTGTCTTTAGGGAAGCATCCACATGAGCCTGCTCACTCACGTGTCAGCCTCCCTGAGCTCAAGCAAAACAAGGATGCCCAGAACCTCAGCTACCTTTCACTTAGATCAGCTGACACAGTGCACTTGGCAGAAAGCATTTTACCTACTCTCTGTTATTTCTGCTCTGCAGTAAGGGATTTATCAAATAAGAAGTTGTAACCTAAGGAATTTTTGTGCTCAGAGTTACAAGAGAAGGTTTTCCTCCAGGCAAAAGGGGTTCAGATCTCTTTCTTAAAAAGTGGTGCTGAAGGACAACCTGAAGAAAGTGGATGTGTTCACCCTGTCATTTGGTCTCTAAATTTGCAGCAAACTAAGGAGCCTGGACATGCCAGAGGCACTTGGCACAATTTCTGTGCAGTATAGACAATACCTTGTTAATGACACTGGTGCTGCTACTATTGCTATTAAATTACAAGTGACTTTTTTTCTTATTGGTGGCTTATAGTTTGTCATCAAAGCAAAATATTTTAGAACAGCATTTAAAATGCCTATTCAGCTGCTGAGTGTTGAGCACATGTTAATACCATTTTCTCCAGATATGGTAGTTTATGATAAATGTTACCAGATTTTGTACTGTTCATGTAGTATGCAACTAAGACAAATGGTCCCACTGAAAGGGTATTTCCTTTGGAGAACACAAGCTGCAGACCACCCATAGGATACACAGAAATAATTGTCAGGATAAAAGGGTAGAGCAGAATATTAGTGACTCAGAATCCTAATGAATAAAAGATATTTTAAAACCCCAGCCCATATATATTTGTGTTTTGAAAAAACAAAATGTGAAGGCCTCAAGAACACTTAGGGGAAAGGAAAATAAAACTACCCTATCACATTTTTGTACTGTTTAAAAATTTCTAAATATCTGTGTGCTGTGTTTTTACTTCTGGCAAGCTGCAGAGAGTTGTGTGAAATTATGCAAAACAGTGAGTACCTGAGTTCATACCAGCCTCTTTCTAGAGTAAAAAGGAAAAATTCATGGAGAGGTATTCAAAAACTATATTGCTGTAAGAAAATCTCAAATGGCCTTGTGACTGAAAATATTGCTTGCAAAAGTTGCAGACCCTGCTGTCCTGAGAGAGAAAGCTCTAAGATCAATTTGAGTAACTTTCAGAGCAGAGAGAGGCTAGAATGTAGTTATGACAGGTATTCTGCAACATTTTCAGACTTCAGAGAGAACAAAATTACATTTATATCCTATCTGAATTACTGTGAAAAAAAAAATTCAAAGAAACAGATATTATTTGGGCACCCAGTTTCCTCAGAAGCTTTTTTTCTGGTACACCCTCTGCCTTGTCCAGTCATATACAAAACAGGCAAGTAGTGAAGGTTGTGGTTCAGCCATTGCAACCTCTTTAGCAAAAATACAAAGGTTTACTTAAGTTGAAAGTATAAAGTATTGAAGCATTAGTTATTAAATTAGCCAGCAGCATGAGTGTATTATTTTAAAGTTCCTTTTTGTGTTAGTGGATAAATATAACTTTTCTGTATAAAATTCAATTTTAGACCCAGCTCTGCAGTCAGTTCCCTGGTGGTCATTTAACCCACCATCCCTCCCAGGTGTTGTGATGGAATGGAACAAGTGCTCCTCTCCCACATAGACATTACAGTTGCACACTGAGAGGAAATTAATATTTTTAAAACGTTATTATTGAGCAGAAGAAAGTGAAAGAGAGAAGATCTCTGAGGACAGTCAGTCTTTTGGCTGAAAAGGCCAAAGTTCAAACATCTCTGCCTCATTCAGATTGCAGGTACAAACTATAAGTCTGAATGCATAATAAACCTCGCTTGTAATGTTACCTGCTCCTTAAGGTCAGATCTTGTCAATGGATTTGTGAGATTAGAGTCCTGCATCTGCAAAAGCCGTATTAAGTTCAGTTCTGAAGTGTTTAAAGGAACTCTTGCTGCTTGATCTTTGTGGTGGCCTTTTGTATAGGAGCAAGTTCTTTTTGCAGTATGGAATGCAAATGTATAAGATGTATATTTTTCCTTTGGTGCTGCCAAACCCTGTTTTTATTCATACTGTCACTAAAATAATTTTTACCAGGCAGACACAAGAAAAGTCAAAGGCATTGGGAGAATCATTTGAAAAGTAAATCACCTTTCCTTACCCGCACGGTATCTTGTAGTAACTGACTTATCCTGAAAATAGTTACCCTATAATCCAAAGTATGTACCATGGAAAATACCTGGTAAAATAGAATATAGCACACCGTAATGTCTTTTCTCCACAATACTAAAAAAAAACCAAAAACAAGCAAACAAACAAAAAACCCTCCCCCCGAAAAAAAACCAACTTAGCAAGCTGATAGTTCTTTTGAGAAACCCTTCTGAAATGCTTCCTTCATATTTAAATTCTGCTTTCCAGATGACTTTAAGCAACTGTTACTTTACAGCACATCACAAATTATATGAAGAAATGTAATTCCAAACTGATTCAGTTAATCTGATTAAATGGAGAGCCATGTCAAGAAGGTAGCCTTTTTATATAAAGATGATAATAGACTAAGTCTCATCAGTCAAGAGACTTTATTACTGTCTACTGTAGAAAAACTACTTTGTTGCTGCTGAATGATACGTTCGTAGCTAGTCACAATATACCTCATTTCCTGCTTAGATAACAGCAGATATTAAGAAAAAGTGTGAAAGGAATAAGGAACTGTGTGATATACATATATGGAAGAATAAAAAATGTTAAAAAGTGAAAACTAAGTTCTGCATAAAAACTTGCATTTGAACTAAGTTTCAAAAGAGAAAGCATAGATTCCCAAGTTTCTGTTTGCTTACTTTGGATAGAACAGACTTGCTAATAAATCCAGGACCAAATAGGACAGAAGAAAAGACTGTTTACAGACTAAAATGTGCTAAGACGTTCACAGCACCTGGCACAGCTTAAAACTAAATTGTGTTATCTTACTGTAGGTTCAGAAAACTGTCTTGAACAGAAGCTGAGAACACCTCGTCGACGATGTCAGCAGCCCAAAATGCTGAATAGCCCTGAGGATAACATGTACTATAACCAGTTAAATGTGAGTTCAAAGTGGCAATAAAGCTGTTTTACTGGCTTTGTTTCCAGTTAATAATTCTGTTATTAATACCTGTTTCAGCCCCTCCAGCCCCACCCCCACGTTCTTCTGCTCTCGTCTTGAACATGTGCTTATGCTCTTTATCTGTTGCTTTCATGTCAGGATGTCTGCCTTCACGGTGAATAATTGATGTGGTTTATCAAAGACGAGCAAGATGCATGCTTCATCAGGCTCACTTGAGCCCTTTGATCAAAAAAATTATGCTGTGACTTCTGATATTATCAGCATCTGCTTGCATTCAACATAAAATCACTTTGAATTAAAAATTAACGACTTGCTGCTTTGCTTTGACTGTGTGTTCTTGGCCCTCTCCACAGGGAACTCTAGAATATCAAGGGAGCAAGAGGAAGCCAAGAAAACTTGGGTAAATATCTATCTTCCTAGTTCTAAGCAACTGTAAACAGAAGAAGTCCTTTGTGATATTACAGAATATGCAAAACTTTCTAGAGAGGTTTCTAAAAATAAACAATTAACATATTTCTGTGCATTGACATTGGACATTTGCTGCAGAAGCAAATGTAAAACTTGCATGTACTGCTGTCTGCAGACACTAGAACTGATTCTTACAAAATATGCTCCCCAGCTCTCTCTGTGTACTATTGCTACCAACAAAATAGCATTGTTCATATTTTTAAGTGTGTTTCACACAGTGAAAGGTGCCAGATGAAGGGTGTTAGAACTGAAGGCCTGTGACCTAGAACGGTGCCAGAAGCCCTGCCAGCCCCACAGCAGCACACTTGCAGTGAGCCTCTGTCTTCCCGGGGGAGCACATGTGAGGAGATGACAGAGGCCACTCAGCACAAAAGGGAGCTGCTCCTTCTCTGTTGAACTGAGTCGGTTCTCATTGCTACACAAGCAGTTACCACCTGGTATAGGTAGAAGAAACTAGGCTGGCTCCTATACAGTTACCAAAATAGTCCCTTGCCTGATCACATAGACCAGAAAGAACTGATGGGTGTTTGGTCTTACAGATACATTTAGTCCAAACATTTACCAGAACCTTCTGTATTTTTTTCCTCTGGTTTTTATTAATGTTCAGAGTGTAACTGTATCAACAAGAAGTCTTTGAGTCAAGGTTAAAGCCTAAAGTTTTGCAGGACTGTGCAAGATTTGGCTTATTTTCTTTCCCTCCCCTGGCTTAAAAAAGTTTGTATTCTGGGAATAAAAGCACTAACATGAGACTGCAGTGCTCATCATACATTACAGAAAAATGAAAGCCCCTTGCTGTCAATAGGGCTTTTCCCAAAAATTGGTGATGTAGTCTTTGGCTCATATTCACAGCAGACGATCATCTGAAATATGATACCAAAATCATATCCTACTTGTGAAACATAGACAAAAAAAGCCACATTGCTCAAATCAAATGCCCATTTGATGCAAATAGTTGTTCTATCATTCTATACTCCAAAACTGAAAGATGATATTGCATTTCCCTGATCCATTCAGAATATAATGATAAAATATAATAGCAGTTGGAATATGTATAGAAGCTGTATCTTTCTCATCAAAGCTAAATTTCAACTTAAGGAGTGTTGTTTGTTTACTTTCAAGCCAAATCAAAGTACTGGATGGAGAGGATGAGTATTATGAATCATTGTCAGCTGTTGAATCTACCCCTGAAGATGACAGTTTTCTCAGCTCTCCATCTCCTCCTTCTTCAACAGATGTGTCTTTTGCTCAAAGCTGAACCTCACTCATTCTATTGACTAATACTGGTAAGAGTATTTTCCTGCTGATAAGCTCTTCCAGTTAACTTTGTTTATGTGTGTTTATATAATATATTAAAAATACCATGTTAGCTAGTTACTTCTGTTCACTGATTTAGACCTGGGTTTGCAGCTGTACACTGTCACATTTAGCTGTATTTCTATAAATAATTGTAGTCAAGGGGAGCAGCACTACCTGTATGTATTGATGTTGATAATGGACACATTGCTTTAGCAGCAAGGTTAGTTTATCCAATTCTGACTCCTTCTTTCCTGCTTCCCCCTCCCCCAGCTGCTGTTCCCACCCTGTGCCATCCCTTCTGTTGTGCTGGCACAACTGCTGGTAGAGCTGTGTGAAAAGTAAGATCAAGGAACTGAACTAGATTAAAAGAACACCATACTAAAAATTTTAATTTGGGGTCATAGTGAAAATGTTTTGTATTTCATTAGACTGATATTAAACGTTGTCCTTTATAACTTTCTCTGCTGTGTATGGTTTTTAACACTAGAAAATTGTACAGAGTAAAATAAAGTAGGATTGTGTCTCAGTTTACCTTGCAAATAGTTTTCCTATAAAGTATTAGTTTACCATAAGTCTAACTCAAGGAATCATTTCAAATGTGAGTAGAAAAACAATTTTAAGGCTAACGTTTCACACACTGCTTCATATAGTCCTTGTGACTGTAACCATCATATGACTAGTTAGTTTTGTTATCCATGCAAATATTTAATTTATTCCTTAAGCTGGATGTCTAGGCTCCAATGACTCCCTACATATCCACAGCCCTCTTGTACATACCAGGGGGAGCAAAAAGTCCCCTGCAAATTTTTCTACTTGCTTTTCACTTGCTTTGAAAATCCTTAATGAAACAGTATGTGACTTTCCACAGAGATTCTTTGACAGTTACTGTTTCCATGGCAGAAGCTGACTATTTCACCTTACTCTTTTATTTCTGGTTCAGAAACACAATTTTGATCTGTGACCATTCTTTGCTTCTTTTCCAGACAAGCTCTTGTCAAAAACTTTTGGAAATGAAACATTCACATTTACTGCCTTACACATTTGTTCAAAATGATTCTTTTTTTCTTTTTTTGACAAACCATACTGATTAAATCTGACCATGTGTTTTACAGACCTGGTTAGGATCCTTGTTTTTATCTTTGCTCCAATGGGTTTACCCTGATCTGTGCTAATAGATGCACCTCACACCTGTTCCTTAATACATAATTCTTTACTATCAATGTTCTCTCATTTGGCTTTTTTGACCACAGGACAAGGAAGGGTGGCATGAGAAATGAGACCCAAGTGCAGTCACAATATCCATAAGCCAGAATAGGGTTCAAAAGAAAATGTAGTGAAATAGAATAGGTAGTGAATAGGTAGTTCCACAAAAGCTTTGTTTCTCCTAACAAACACAGAAATTAAGTTAGGTGGGGCAGATGAGGATGAGCAAAGGATTCCAGGAAGAAAAATTCTTCAGTCATTCTTCACCCAAAATGTGAGAGAAAGTTGAAGCTGGAAGTTACAATCCTGACAGAGACTGAAGTCTTTCAGTTCACTCCTCATTCTCCTCTGATGCACATCCAGGTAGGTGAACTTTAAAGTCACTTAAGAGCTTTTGAAATTTAGGAACTCCTTAGCAGAGAACTGGTGAATACCTGCAGATGAATTAATGGTATTAAAAAATGCAAATAGAAATGCAAATAGAAATGGCAACTAAAATGAATGCATGTGTACAGATCAGTTTCTTTGCATTTTGTCAAAATGTAATAAGAATGAGTATATGTTATGATAAGTCATCAAAAATTATGTAACTTTTCCTATGCAATGTATAAATTCTTAGTTAATTTGTAACATACTTGGATGGAAAATAAGATTATTTTTAAACAGTCAAATTACTTGTTCTGCTTTTCCATAGGCGTAGATCACAGACAGTTCTAGCAATATTGATGCCTGATGGTTCCGTCATTCCTTTTTGAAAACTATTTGGGAAAATAAAGCTTTATTATTAATGCAGTTCACATCATTATGCATAGTTAAGAGTTTATCAGCTGTACTGCAATGCTGTACTATATTATAAACTATTTTAAATGACGGTGAAGTTTCCAGATAGATATTATGTCACCTGTCTAAAACTAACAGTTTACCTTACACTGAGTAATACATTACTCTGAGTAGTTAAGTTCATAAAGAAGTAAGGGAAAATGAAAAATAATATATAATTCAGTGAAGCACTTCAGCCAGAGCTGAAGTCCCATTGAAATCAATGAAATTTTGGCACATGATTAAGTGCTTTGCTGAATGGGGGCTTGAGTTAACAAGAGCAGCTTCAGAACAGTAAAGAATAAAGCACAGGCAAAATGCAAAAACTCTCTAAGTACATCCTTTAGGTTTCTTCTTTTCTCTTCCAATTGTTAAGCTCATATCAATCTCAGCCATCAGAAATGGACTTCAAAGAGATTTTAAGCAGTCTTTAATTACATGGAAAGGATAGAATACAGTATTTTCCTCGTTATATGCAGTGCCACTATCTACATCTACTATACTTTTTCAAATTAGTTAATGTCACCAAGTTCTTAGCTAAACACTGTGCACAAAGTCAGTCTGTGTACTTTATTCTTTCCTAATTTATGCCCTTTCCTTGTTTGTTTGCACTTCATCCTCAGCAGATGATCCTGTGACGTCGTCTTCTCTCATCCTGATTTTAGAGCACATTTATGCCTTTCAATTATTACAAGCCTTGCTGTAGAGCCAGGCAGTCACACTAAGACTGACCAAAGAGTTGAACTTCTGTTATCATACTGACAGAAGTGTGTGTTTGGGTTGATTGATTTGTGTGTGAAAGGGAGTACAGGAGGCATGCCAGTGTGATGATCCTGGTCAGTGGAAGCATATCAACAAGAATTGCTTAGATTTTCTCATTTGGCTTTCATGACGAGGGCACATTGTTATGATTTATTTCCTTTCATGTGTATTATCCTGAAATATTAATGCATTTTGCTTAATTGTTCATAACATATCCTGTTCTTAATATTTTATAAAAGTAAAGAGTTTAAATCCTGTTAGGAAGAAGAAAATTTCTTAGACAGTGTGTAATATGTTAAACAGTTTTCAGCAGATGCGAGAGAAAAGGATGAAGCTCAACAGGGGATTTTAGTAGATTTCTTCTGTAGACCTTAATGGCACTAGAAACTGGTTCTGGCTAAAGACAATTTCTGCCTTTCAGTTATGGCAGCTTAAAAACTTGTCTCTGTGCCAAAAAAAAAAGTCGGGCAGGGAGCTTTTGGAGATTAGCCCCTTTCATTTGGTAATTTTAAATGTGCTTCTGACTTAAACATTTACATCACTTTAGTAACATAAAGGGACCTTAGAACAGGAGTAAATTGCAGCATCTTAAATTTGCCCTCAATGTGACCTCCCTCACCCATACACTGTAAGAGTGGTGGAAAGGGCTTTTGTGTGCTGAAGGTCTTTTAAGTGGCCCCTATCAGACTATCCAAGGACTTGTTGTTACTTAGAAGCTTATAAATTGTCACTATAAATGATGAGAAACTGGGTGCTACTATTCTTTTCACACCTTATAAAAATTGATGTGAGAATGGGATTTGAGTCCAAATTTAAATATTTAACAATTTTTTTAAATTTAAAGTTAAAACTTTTTAAAATTATAGTTGAGTGTTTATCCCCTTCTGTGCTAAGATTCGTAATTATATAGGAATATTGCTTTTTTGTTGCAAAATAGTTAGCAATGAGGTAAGTCTACCATACTGTTACTTCTCATTCCTTTTTTCATTGTCTCAAAACAGAAAGAGAACTGGAGATGCAAACAAACTCTGGCATTTTTAAATGTCTTCAGGTTAACCAGATAAATATAGTGCATACAATTGAAAATAAAGCAATATGACACAAAAATGTCCTCCTCTGAGAAATGGGTAAATGGTTTTAGTACCGATATGTGCAGGAGACATGGCACATACTAAACTTATCCATCCTGCTTTTAACTCTGACAACAAAATGTGAGAAGTAACGTCAGTTTTGTTGTTAACACTAGAAATACATTTTGATAACACACCTTGTCTTTAACAGTACTCACCCTAGGAGGAGTTGTAGCAGAATGAATACTTAACAGAAACTGTTTCTGCTTGACAACAAAGCAGTTCTCCCAAACTGACAAAAGCAGCACAGGGTGCTGTGCAAACCAAAGGCTGGGGAGCAGCCCTCTGGGTCAGAGCTAAAGATTACAGAACTCAGTGAGAGGTTTTGTGTCTCATTTGTGATGGGCACTGGAACAGATAAGGGAGAATGTTGACAGTTCATAATAATAGAGCACTGTGTCTTTAAATACACAGGCTGATGCTTAACTCGTTTTAATAGATTTGTCAAGAGTTATTGGATATTATTTTATTATGTGTATAAATCCAAGGTCATCCAGAACAGTAAATATATACATTTTGTCATCATGGAACTGTTTATTGTAGTATTCATGCTGTGATGCTAAAGGACATAGGAGCAGATAAGTGAAAACCATATCTTGAAGTAAGGTTTCCAGAAACCAGAGTACATATTATTGATCACACCAGTAATAGATAAATCCCTTGCTTTTGTTTGGCAGGCTTATTTTTTAATTTAATTGCAGAGAGATATTATTTTTTCAATAATGTAACTAGTATTTTATAATATAGTTGGCAAATGGAAATAACAAGTAGGTAGATCAACATGTGTGGTTTTTTCTGCAAAAGATCCAAGCTTCAATTTCTGACCCATTACCAATGAAAATCTGATCTCAATCTCTAAGTGAGGTAATATCACCACAACAAGACTGGATGTCATTCACTGGGCTGGAGTTGAGTGCAGGGAGGCAGGCTGGCCTGTCACAGCTGTTTTCAAAAATTGTTGTGCTACTGATCCTGGCAAGTCTTTGACAAAGACCTATCCACAACTGGAGCAGTAGAACTGGGGTCCCCATGTCTAATGCACTGGTAGAGATGGTTGAGGCCAGGACAGGGGTAGCAGAATCTTGAGGTGCTGGTGGAAGTGATCCTCAGAAAGCTGGGTGCTGGAGAACAGCATTGCAGTGCAGCTGAGGAATGGTGATATGGAGAGGCTACATTGGAGCCCTTAGCAAAGAGAAAGGAATGGACAGGAGGTACTGCCACAAAATTGTGTGACGTGGTTTGTTTAGTGATTTTTGGTTTTGCTGCTGCTCCTTCTTGTAAGCAATAAGTTAACACAGTTCCACAGCTGGAGAGATTATGTAAAAACTTCTATGACAAAATGGCTCTTACTGAGATTGAAGAGTCTTTGAAACAGAAACTTTTAGTTTTGTAATTTTTATTACCCCAGGAATGAGCATTCCATTCTTATTCTGTAGATTCAGTCTGATGGAAGTTTACATCCAAATTCAAAGGTAAGTGCTGTACTTAATGCAGACACAGACGTAATTTATTTGATTAAATCACCCTGTTAGAAATGAAGTTTTGAAAGAAAAACAAAATGCGTGGCTTCATAAAACTGTAACTTTTGATAACTTGTGTTAAAATCTCTGGCATCTTCAACTCAGTACAGACTTACAGCTGAGTTCCAATTGGAAATTAGTATTGATTGATTACGTTACTCATTTAACATTCCAGCATGCTGCAACAATAACGCAACAGACCATGATAAAATGGGATGTGATCTAACAGGACATGACCGATGGGATGAGAGCAAAACGCTGGGTTTGCTAGTGGTGCTGTGCAGTAGCTCAGGTTGGCATCTTGTGTGCTTTGATTGTTCATTTCATTTTACTGTCATCCTACTGAGTTGAACATTTTAAAAGACAACAGTGTTTTTCCATCTGTAAGTCATGGTAAGACAGATGGATGTGGAAAATCTCCACCTACAGCTCCTTGACTGAATGCCACTGCCCACTTAGTGGTAGAGAAATCCCTTCTGGAAAATTGGAATTGTCTTTAAATATATTCTATTGTGACATGCTTTTTTAATATGGGAAGTTGCAGATATTTTTATTTCTTTTTAACGAGTACAAATAAAACAAACTGGTTCTTATCAACATAGGTGCTATATTATAAACAGTGCTTCTGTTATGCTGAAGTTAACCCAGTCCTGTTACAAGAAACTCATCCTTATTAAAGTAACATTAAGAGCTTCTTTTTATTGATCTGCTCCTTTCACTTAATGATAGGAACTTACTGATGTTTTAGTAATAACCTTGCAAGCTTTATCTCATTTTACTTCAATGTGTGTTACAGATAGATGCTATGGAAACTAACTTAGCATAAACATTTTGCAGATGTCTTTAAAGGTTAAGGAAAAAAAGGTTTAGTTGCACTGCATGTTAACAAAGATGGCTGAAAAACTGCAAGATAAAAGAGAGCCTCGAGTATGAACATCAAAGAATTGTTAATGACAAGAAATACCATTAGGGTTAGCATCCCTTTTGTTTCAGCCCCCTCACACCTGCAGTGTGTTGCAGATTCTGTCTTTGTTGGCACATCTGAATTACTTCCATTAGCATTTATAGAAAAGTGGCTGCAAAACAACAGAAATGTACTCATGGTTTTCTCTCTTGCTCCAAAAAAGTAAGATATTAGGTTCTCTGTGGGTTTCCTTCAAGGTACAGTATCTTATTGTAAAGGAGACTACAGACCCAGGATTCCGTTGATTGCAAATGAGCTGGGTTGAAAGGAGAGGGGAGCTTTTGATACTGCTAGAGAACTAATATAAGCAACTACAAGAAGCACACATAAGAAGCTCAGACATTAGCAATAGCAAAATCAGAGCGTGAAATTCAGATTAGCCCTCCACAGGCTGTGAGAGGGAGGGGGTATTGGAAGACTTGGCATGGCTAAAGGTGTAACCTGTTTCATTTGGCCCCTGAAAATTCTTAACAGATGGTGGGACCAGCTGTCTTTTTCAGCCATTTAATAAACTCTTCGGTGGTAACAGTTTGGGAAGTGGGGGGTTTTGTGTTTTAGGCCAGAGGAAAAAATAAAGAAATCTGTCCCAATTGTCTTTGCCAAATAGAGAAGTCTGGAAACATTATGGAAAGTTAAAGTGAAAAATCTAATTGATGATACTGTCCTGATTATACATTTCAACAGAAGAGGAAAAAAGAACTGCCTGTGCCCAAGTGGACCAGTGCATTAAAAAAAATGCCTATTGTATTGTTATCTTTATCTGTCATTTTAATTTCAGCTCCTGCAAAGAGGCACATAATGAGAAATTTTAAATGAACTGTAGAATGGGAAACTGTCTTACTTTTTGAGACATGATACTATGTTAAAGAAACAGGCAGGGTGATCTCCTATATTATGTTAAAAAAACAAAAAATACCTTTTGGATAAGATTAGGTTTGTACAGTCTGCCTAGGTGAGGACAGCAGTCACTGAACGTGCATAATGGCATTATAAAATGACAGGAAACTGCTGTTTGAGAAACATACTATGTTGAGCCACTAGTAAAAGCCTTAGTGATATGTGGAATTTTATTTATTACAAGAGTTTACAAAGAAAAAAAAAGAATTCACTGCAACTGTATTTCTTCAGTTAAATTAATTTTTTTTAATTAACATTTCCAACACAACCCTTAAATGGCAACTCTCGATTATATGAGATGTTTTATTTAAAAAGCATGTCTAGTGTCTTTGAACAAAACAGTTCTTTTTGCACATTTACATGCTACCCAGCTGAGCAGCCAACCCTTCCATTTGACAAGGGCTTTGTTCTGCCTACAGGCCTATTATAAGCCCTAGATTGTTTGCCCTTAATAAATTGCAACAATAAGACAGAAACCTCTTTCAGGTTAAGAGAAATAAAACATGTTGCCTACATAGCAGAGCATATGAAGTTTAATAATAACAACAGAAACATATCTACTAAATCTCATTTGCTTTGCTCCCGGATCACTACAGTTAAGATAGCACAAAAAGGTTAGCATCTTTCCACGCATCAAATAAAAGATTAAAGAAAACAAGAGTGGGACAAAACAACTAGCTACAGAATGTGTTTTTCTTCACAATATAAAATCATACTGAATGCTATGTAAAGAGACTAGTGGGAGCTAAATAGAAGTATGAACATGATTAAATGTAGAGCAAAAAATGTTTTTAACTGAAACAAAGCATGATTTCATATTATCAAGAGGAAGAAAACAGTGCAAATTATTTAAATTGAAGAATTTATACTACTCTCCAATGTGTTGGTGTGTGTCTGCTTGTGTGTGCCTTTCAGGCCCTCCACTGAAACACAAAGCCCTACCAATTTTGCTTTTATAATAGCTAATGAGCATTCTTCTGTGGCTCAAGTGTTGGTGGAGAACTTGTGATCTTAAACGAAATTGTTAAGCCCTGTTTCTGAGGCCCCCTTGGTAACAGTCAGCTGTCAGCTGTGTTGTGTTTGTGGAGATTGTTAGATGGCTACCTTTGTTGAACCTAGATCTGCATGGGTGTTATACTTAAGCTGGAAATTCCCAATGGTTTTTAGAGTATATGTGCAAATTATGGAGAAAATAGGAGGCGAAAAGGACAACATTCTGGACTCCTTGTGCAATGGTACAAATTGAAGAAGGTGAACATACCTGTAGGTACCACTAGGTACAAGCAATTTGAAAGACTTTTCTCCATTAGAAACTCATTAGTAAGTCAATACAGTGCTTTCACAAAGAAATTCCAGTCACTGTTCTGTTTATAGCTTACTTTTTAAAATTATTTTTTAAATTTGCACATGGAAGTTCTGAGAATGTAAGTATTCCTTTCCTTTGATTCTAAGAGAAGTACTTCACACGTAGTATTTGAAAATGTTGCTGACAGGCTAGAAGTGATATAAACTTTCAAAGGAAATACAGTGTTTATGACAGGTATTGATTCAACTGCATTAAAGGCTACTTTTCTATCTTTTAAGGTATATTTGAGCTATGGCCAATATCTTGAAGACTGTTAGGTATTTTCTTGGGAAATTTCAGTATTTCCTACTGAAATTTCTGTTGCCTGAAATTTCTGTTGCCTAAAAATTTCTGTTGCCTGAAATTTCTACTGAATCATAATGTGCAGGAAACATAGTCATGGTTTTTCTCTCTGTCTTCCTTTCTGTTAAAAGAATTAGAGGCAGATTCTTCATTGTCTCTGCCACAGTGCAGTCATAATGTGCCAGCTTCACTGCTTCTTCTAACTGCTGCATGGAACCAAATGGGGAGCACATGATTTGTTATTTGTGAGAGGGCAAAGCTTGCTTGTTTCACCCGGTGGCTTCCTACAGTGCTAATCTCTGTTGTATCCCATTTCTGGGTGACACTTGGAAGAGGACTTTCAAAGGATGGACATGAAGAGAGAAGTGTTAGTGGTCTTTCATAAGGGAATTAATGGACTTGGGAACAATGGAGTAGTACACTTCTATGAGAGAGACTTAAAAGAAAGAGGGGAGGCTACATGGGACAAGAAAAAAAAAAGACATGGTTTCATGGTAGAGGCAACCTTTAGTAAATTTTGAAGATTTTTCTCATCACATACTGTAATAAAGCACTAGGTCATCTTGCAGAGTGTCTTAAAATGTATGTAATACCTATAGTAGAAAACCACTTTAAGATGCTTTGGAAGCTTCTTGATAAGCCAAGTGGTACAATTACTGCAACTACAAATAGGTTTGTTTAGAACAAAATTACAAATGGACTAGTAATTCAAATTACAACAGTAAAGGCCAATAAAATGTTCAAAGTATAAAATTCCTACATTTTCTGCAATGGGAAAATGCTGTAATACTGCAATCTATATCTTGAGATCTGGTTGCTCTTTCAAAGTCAGGAAAAAAAAATCTTTAATTTTTGATGGCTAAAAGTAAAACTTTTTTTTTCCTAGGCTTGCAGTACTTCATCAGTACCAAGTTTTTGAAGGATTATTTTATAATCATTATTTTATATCCTACTGCAAGCTTTGTGAAAAGTCTTTCCCACCTTAAGTTTATAGAAAATGTCAGCACTAGGAAAAAAATTCTGAAATTATTAATTTTCAAAAATAGTAATTGTTCAGTATGCTAGAAATTTAGTAGTTTTAACTTCAGGAAGATAGACTGCCAAGCAGGTAAAAATCATAAGTAGGTGATATATAGTATATATTATCAGCAAATGTTTCTCCAGGTATCTCTAAATATGCTACTAGATGGTGTGATAGAAATACCTTTACTTTGATTTATCCATCATTTTTATAAGCATATTGAAGCAAAAATAATGGTAGTCCTTCATCTGAGGAGATTGTTTTCTTTCTTTTCTTCATTGTCAGAATGATGTAGTCTAAAAATACTTTTCTCCTTTTACTGGGGGTCATTACATTGCAAGAAATTATTTGCTTCTTTAGACAAACTGCACAGAGAGGGATATTGCTAACATGTATTTTTCACCTTCAAATTAAACAGAGGAAGAAATATCAGAAAGATACCCAAAGATCAAAATATATCACTTCACTTTTTCTAGATCAGTCTTGTGAAAACCCTTGCTTCTCTCAAATATCTAAATATAGACAGTATTATTTTCTCCGTATGTAAAGATCTCAGGTGTTTACAGCCCATTTACAATTAAATACATGATGTCTCTGCTCAGCCAGGCTAAACCTGGGTACTTTCATTAAGACCATACTGGTTTTGGTTTTGACAAAATTAATTAATCAGTAGCTGGAAAATTGTTTTTACCAATCACTCACATACACTCTTGAGAGGCAGGAATACAAACTTGTTCTCAATAACCCATGAGTCTTCATTTAGCTCTTTGTTTATCAGTGTATGGTAAAGGACAACAACAAAACCCAGATTGAATTAAGTACACCAAGGAAGGGTGCTAAACATGGGTTAGACAGAAATAATTGTCCACATCCTCTAAATTCTTCTGAGTGGTCAAAAGCAAAAACTACCCCAACCTTCTACTCCTCTTTTTTACTCTCCAGACTTCCATTATGGGAACATGCCAGTTGCCTCATAAATGATGCCTATAAGACTGTTAGAGGGAACCAGTCAAACAGGGATGAATAAGTTGCTAGTAAGGGAAAAAGCAGTGTCCCAAAACTTAGCTGACCCAGCAATATAGTTGAGTGTTTGTGCCTCATGTGTTTCCAGAGCATCAGATTCACTATGTTTGATCATATACAGTAGTACAAGGATTCACTGGAAGATGTTGGTGGAACACTGACTGAGGGGAAGAGAAAACTGGCATAGAAAGAAGGTCTACTTGAGGTGGAGGAAAATAAGCTCTTCTAACTGGTCCCATGTGTGAGATCAAGGAAATACAAATTATAGTGTTACTTAATTCCCAAAGCTGTTACAGGAGGAAAGCTTGCAAATCTGTCTGCAGGGGAGGTCATTGCCACTGAGAGTGGTTGTTTTGATGATTGGCAAGTGAAACTAGTGCCTTGGATAGAATCCTGTAGTGAAGAGTTTGCTAAACCAGAGAAAGGATGGGCTGTAAAAGTAAGCAAGTATTAATTATTTCTGCTCAGTATGTTCAGTGTTAGACTTATAGAAGCATTTCTGGTTGTTAAGTACGGCCCACCTAATGTGTATTTCATCTTTGTGAAGCAAAGGTGTTAGGCTCTGGTTCTTTGTTTATCATATCATAATCACTATCCACCAGGAAGAATAGAAATACAGGTGTCAGGGGCGTGTTGGCTCATTGTTTTATTTGCATAGGCTGCATGTTTGTCTCTTCATTGCTTCCACAGTCTCATTGTTGCCCCTCTGCATGTCTAAGGATATCTGGGTTTCACTCTGTCTGAAAGATCAACAACTGCTCATAATTCAAAAGTTGCTAAAAGAGTGTACAAGTGTCAGAAGAGACTGATGTGAAATCACAGGGATGGGAGTGCTATGGAAAAAAGTTAAGATTTTGCAAGGGAAAGGAGGTGGAACATTGTTTATTTGGTCCCAAGCTGTGTGCCTCTGCTCATCAGTTCAACTCCCTGCTCTTCAGTAGGGCTAATATGCGACATAGAACAAGGTATGTTATGCCATGCTGCTAAAGTGTCTGCTAAGGAAGGCAGGAGCCTCCCTTGGAATGGAGAATGTAAACCCCCTCCTTCCAAATTATTATAATTTTGAAATTAAGGGGCTTTCAGGCAAAGATATGGGAATAGGAATAACAGTTCTTTATTCGGAAAATTAAAATATAAATGTAGTAGTACGAAAAAGCAAGCAAACAAAAAAGAAAACACTGATAGAGTCAGAATATAACCTGACACCCTGTTGGTCAGGATGTTGGTAGCAGTCCAGTCAAGTCCTCCTGGAGCAACAGATGTGGTTCTGTTGAAGCAATGATCCTGTAGAAGGGTGTAGTTTTCCTCTGAAGGTCCAGTGGTGGTGAGATGGGTCCAGTCTTCCCCTGGGAAGCCAGTGGAAACAGGCTGCCCTGGTGTTCTGAGTCTCAGATTTTTATCCAGGTAGGAATGCTTGGCTCCCCCCACTGGGTGGAGCATCTCCCAATGGGATGATAGAATTTTATGTCAAGCAGTAAACCTTAATGGGCCCATTAACAGAAAATACCCCCTGGAGGGCAGATGGGTCCTGGAAGAGATAAAGAAACACTGCCCCACCTGGTTTTAACAGGTGGTAATAGAATACATAATTTAGGTTACATCTTGGATTGCAACATAAGACAGTTGCCTTTGATAAAAAAGCAATAATAACATAGTATGTCTTTACAGAGGAGCTGTGAAGATAAATGCTTTAAAGATGATGTGCTCAAAGTGACTAATGCTCCTCCCATTATACTCACTGCAGTTTGACCACCTTTTTATTCAGGACTGTCACAAGATTTTACTTGTTGATCCAATTCCTGTTTCCATCCAGTTCATCAGCTGCACTCCTGCTACTCAAAAACATATCCTGAATATTCCTCTCACACCTGGCTGATGCATCCATACATACCCTGTCACAGGTACACTTGGCAAGTTGACAGAAGTTTACAAAAAGAAGAAAGGGAGACAGTGAAGTTGCTGTTCTGGCTGCTGGTGGGAGAGAACAGGGAAGTGGAGACAAAGTTTCCACGCCTTATCTGGGTTGAATGTATGTATGAGTTGAGTGCCAGAGGTGGCTGTATATGGCTGCATAGAGTGAAATGTTAAAGAACACCCCACAGAGATGAAAACAGCTTCAATCAATTGCTCAGGCTGAGCTGCTCCATTCATCTTGGTATTCTCATAATCAGTGTCGCCAGCATTAACATGTGTAATTCCATGCTCATTCTTAGCTTCTCTAGTCAGTGTCAGCACTGATGTACTGTCTGCTTGGAGGTTACCTTTTCTCTCCACCTAAATGATTAGGCTTTTGCTGCTGACCTCTCCCAAAATTCTGGCTTCCATTCAGATATCTGACCAGTAGTGTTAGTTCAGAGTCTGTGTAGCTCTGTTTCTTTTTCCTACATTCATCCTCCGTTGATTTCCAGTTATTGAAGCTTTACTTTGGAGCACTGCAAATAATGTCTAAATGATAGTAGAGGAGCGTATACCAAAAGAAAGATCAAAGCTGACTAGATCGTGCAATTTCTAAGTATTTATAAGAAAATACTGATCAACTGGGGCTTGTCTGACTGGTAGAGCAACAGTAGGTAGAGGAAATTATTTGTTTTATAGGCAGTGTGATCAAAATCCCTGTGAAGGCTGTAACATAGAGAACAGCAGCTGAATTGATGACCAGTGAGGCATATGGTATCTAAATTAACAGCATAGGATCTCCCAGGAGGAGGAGGTCACAAGGGTATCAGAAGGTTCAAGCAGAAAGTTCATTTTGTCTCTTCCCATATTAAATTCCTGAGATGAATGCTATAATAACTTGGGCAACTTGGAGATGCAATACCTTCTTTTGAGTCTTTGCAGTAGAGTTTAATGGATAGAGCTATGCACATTGCTAGAACAACCTCTAGCCTCACTTTCTAAAACTTCATTTAGAGCGATTTTGATTACTGTGTTCTCTTGTAAACAGTCTTACTTCTAGAATGCAAATTACTTTGCCCTTAATGAGAACAGGCAGCAGAAATTCATAAATCAACAGATAACTGTATCTCATTAAAGAGAATCATTGGCACTATATAGCAGCTTCTTTCTGAATCACTCCATGTGCCAAGTACACTTAACATGTGTAGCAATGGAGGTAGAAAAAAGTAGTAAATCATGAGCCAAATTCAGTTTTTCTGGGCATCTACTCCACTGCCTTCTGTAAGAATCTTGACAAAATATTATTTTTCAGCCCCATACTCTTGTGCCTTGATAAGAATGACAGCATTTTATGAAGTTAGTCTGATTACAGATGAAATTGCATGATTTGGCATTTGGATTTTTATCCAAGCCTTTTTTAAGGCAAAAAATTTTGAAATAGTTCCTTGTGGTTTAGTGTGACCTCCTAAGAAGCAGTCAGTGGTTTTCAGTCACAGATTTCTGTATCATTTGAGCATCAGTGTGCCAGCACTGCAGCATCATAGTCTCGTTCTTATTTCCAGGCAGAAGAATTAGGTAATTTAGACTAATACATTTCAACTTCGTTGCAGTATCTGTGCTTTGCCATGTACTCTTCTCTCTTTCATATGTAATATGTGATTCTCTCAGCTCAATGCCAGTAGAATATGTGAGCTTTCTTCATGTAGCAGGAAAACAGGTATGTTAGATTTACTGAGGGGAAAAAGCCAAAAAATGTAACCATTTGAAGATCTATTTTTTTCTCCTTCTGTCTTGGAGGTTCCAGAAGTGTGAGAAAAATGATACTGTTCATTAGACTGGTTCACGAGTCATGGCCATGCTGACACACTCATCTTTGAGGAGAATATCCTTTCTCCTTGTCTTGTCATGGGTTCTCAAAAAGCTGGTCAAGCTGTTTGTTTGTCCCTGAACAATAGGAGCTGATTGAAGACTGAAGTGAAATGTGGTTTATTCCCGGATTAGGGTTGTTTGCTTTGATTGGCATGGCCAGCCAGCCAGCAGAAGGTACATGCCTCGGACAGTACTCCTGAGGTTTCAGCTGAGCTGGGCTAAGTTGTTTAAGTGTTTGGTGAGGAGCAAACTCATAATCTATGTGCACAACTGAGGCAAAGAGCTCCTCTTTTCAATCCTGGAGCCGTTGTGTGTATGGCAGGCATCATTCCCCTTGTAAAGAAGGGGAAGGAAGCTGAGTCTAGTGTGTAAGAGTATGGTTAGAATTACTTCACCTTTTTGTACTTCCATGAAGATGGAAAGCATAATTTGAATATTTGAAATACATTTGAAATAATTTTATTGATGGTTTTTAATTCTCAGAATTGGAGGGAGGGAAATTTATATTTGGATAGTTCGTGTAATTTATGCATTTAGCTATTTGTGTATTATTCTGCACCACTTAATACATCAATTTATGAAATGACAGAGAGACATACTGTACACTGCTTTCCTGAAAAGACTTTTCTGCCAGTCTATGAGAGCCCTGTTTAGCTAGGGAGAGAGAAGTCATTTCAGAATTGTAATTGAAGTTTTCCCTAATCTTTCATGGGATCCTGAGCCTCTGGTGGCAGTCAAGAAGACTGGCATTAAAAAAAACCAAACACCTCAGTTTAGAAATCTAGTTTTTCTAGGTCCCATTCAAAAACTCTCCCTATTGGGGCCACACCTATATCATAGTTTATAGGCTGCCTTTCACTAATGTTATGTATCACTAATTTTGTATGTATGTATGTTTGTAGGGAAAAACCTACCTTGAAAGCATTATACAGAGAGGATCTTCAGATTCTCTCCCATAGTCTGAACACAGTATCTCTTACCTGAGACATCTTTATTGCCAGTCATATCATATTTGTGTCCCTGTTGACAAACCAACTATTGGACTTTTTCTTCACATCTCTATTTTTTGCCCCAGCTAAAGTGGAGTTGTTGCAGAGTTTGTATAGAGCACTTGCCTTTTATGATAAACGTTATGGATATTTTTATATGTTCTTGTTCAGCAGTCCTTGAAGAATAGGTTATTTCAAAGGTGATTCTTGAAATATTGAAGAATACTGCCATTAGAAAATACTTACTGTTTTCTCTACCAAAAGGTTCTAAAATTACAGCACGAGTTCATTAAATAACAGGTGTATTTTTACAGTGTTGGATTAATCCACTCAGCCAAATCAATAGCAATGTGGCAGCCATGTGATCATCCAGTATTTATGTGTAGATTAAACAATGATCTTTCTGGATAAACGTTGTGCTGTTTCCAGTTCTAACACAGTATAGGCATGGACAGCTATTTAATTTGTCAATAATATACTAAGTAACTAAAATTACTTATCATGAGACCAAATTTTTAGATAATATACTCTTTGTAATTAAGAGGAAGCAAATAACATTTAATTACCTTTTCATTCTAGACTAATTACAATGCAAAAAAAAAAAAAAGAATAGCTATATGTATCTGTAGTCATAAAATTAAAAGTTCCCATCCAGTCTTCCCCAAACAAATGCATTCCATCAAAAATACAGAGGCTTTTTTAACCTAATGTTTCCCCAAATGAGAGAACAAGCAGGGTACACACAGCAGACCCTTTTCAGCTGCTCACTAGCATCTTGGCTTGCTTTCCATTTTGTAGAAGTCCATTTCTGGCTATTAGAGTTGTGACAAAAATGCAGCCATGTATGCCAGAGGCAGAAAGCACTTCCAGAGAGTTTGAAATTATCATCTTGAACTAAAAGTGTCCCAGGCATTCCAAGTAGAGCAAAGAATAACACTTATAATATTGTTATGATTAAGAGTCTGATTATTTTTAAAATATGGAAGCAAGGGAAGTAAGTATAACCAAAAACGTTCACCAATGTTCCCCACAACAGGAGGAAGAATCACTAAAGGCCAGCCAAGGATGGAGCAGAAGATGAAAACATAAAGATATTTAAAACTTTGACAATAGGTTTGTGAGACATAAAACTTTGTGAGGCATAAAACATGTTCTACTTCTCATAAAGGCCAGCTCAGCTTTCAGAAGTTTGGGAAATCCTCTATTAATCTTCGTCAAATCCACACCTACACTGGGGAATGTTGAGGCAAGCCTTTAAATCCTAAATATGCCTTAACATATGCCGATCTTGTCTAGGATTTTGTGTTTTTCCCTAAAGCACAGAAAAATCAGGAGATACCATCGCAGTTTTTAGTGTTTCTTTTCTTTTCATCTACTGATGTTCAAATTACACTGTGTGAACTGGTGATTCCTCTTATGCCAGTCATGTTGCCTACTGTAAAAATGTGAATATGCTGAAGTAAAAAATAGTATTAATGGCATATAACTCAAAACTATTGGCAGCATATCCACTCATACTTCAATCTGTATAACTAGGGTAATTTACCTTCTGGTGAAACTTCTTGCTGTTGTGGATGGGTGGTTTCTGCTAGTACATCTTTAAACCAGAAAGAATGAGGGATGGTGTGAAGACACTGCCTTCTGGAGCAAGCTTATTAAGGCTTTTTCAGGTTTAAATTTTGCCACCTCTTATGGACAACTTGACTAGGAGGCTTGGCTGAATGCAGCCCTCCACTTTAAAATGATCCTGTTTCTGGTTCTTTGTCACAATTCCTAAAGAACAGTATTTCATGGAAAGCAACCCAAGAACCTCAAGTTGTGGACAGGCAAGTGGCCAGAGCCCATCCAGGCTTCCAGGGATGTTCATGGCTATGCTGGAAGAGCTGAGGAACTTTGGTGATCACAGGAAGGACTGGGGGGTGTCATGATAGATGACTGCAGATATCTTTGGAGGGACTGTGAATGTCACTAGAGGACCTGGCTGTGATAGTGTGAGCAGTCACTGGGACAGGTTTTGCGGTAGGCTCCAGGATGAGGTACTTGGGGCCCTGAAGTCAGAGGCACAGCAGAAACCACGTACCACTGGCACACAAGCAGCTGTTATTCCTGAGTATGCTACCTGCCTTCAAACCAAGGTCCACAGAGCCCTGCATGGTGGCACAGCCACTCTGAGATACCTGAATTTGAAGAATTCTGATTTCTAAGACACCTATCTAAGAAATGGTGATGGTGAATTGTGATTTACATCTACTGTGATTAAAACGATAGTAGCCGTGCAGCCTGAGCACCTGTGACCGCGGGGCCGTAGCAAGCAGGGTCCCATGCAGGCAGGGCGCTGCGGGAGCCGTGCCCCTTGCCCCTCAGCCCCGGGGGGGGAAGCAATTCAGGCTCCCGCTCTTTGCGTCCGAGCTGCCCCCGGCACCGCTGCCTCCCCGGTGGGCCCGAGCGCCGCTCCGGCCCCTACAGCCCCGGCGGTCGGGCCCGGCCCCTTGGTCTGCGGCCCGCAGCTCCGCGCAGGGCTGTGCTTTCCAGCGCCGCTCCCCGAGCCGCCCCTGGCCCGGCCGCGCCGCAAAGCGACCCCCGCCCCCGCCGGCGCCGCGCCGCCTCCGCGCTGCAACTCGTCTCTCGTGTCCCTTCGCTTTACACTGGGACGTAGCGGCAGCCCATTTCTCATGGAAATAGTGCTTTGTGTAACTGAATTGACACTTGGCCTTGATACCTGCATCTCCTGATAACTGAAACAAATTTCTAAAATAAATATTGTACTTTGATCTTCCAGCCCTGCATTTTTAATGACAGATCTGAACATCACTTCATTAAGAATACATTTCAGGAGACTGAAATGCTCCGAGTTTGAACACTAATTATTTGTACAGAAAATTATGACTGCAACGTTTAATTTTTCAGCCCGTTGGTTTCTTCCAGAAGTGAAAAATTATCCTCGATTTTTAGGTAATGTGCTTTCTTGGATGCAGATTTATGATATTTGTAGTGTGGTAGCCGTATAGAAACTTTTCCAGTTTTCCACTAACTCTTTTGTAACTTGACAATTCTTTTTGGTTCGTCGAGGTATCTGGGGAAATACCGTACTTAAGAGAATGGAGGGAACCTCGGGGTGCTCAGTGTCTCCTGATCGACCAATCCCCTCTCATTTCGTTTAGAAACATTGTTCTGAGTATTCTTCTGGCAATTACTAGGTAAAACGAATTTTTAAAAATCGAGGTAGGGGTTAAACTGGGCAGATCGCAGATTTCTGGGTTTGACGTAAGTTTGGGGGTATAGAAGTTTGGGGACAACGCAAGTGCGAGCGCCGCCGTTCCTCTTGTCTGGCGAGTTATTGCTCCTCCAGGGAGCAGAGGTGCGGGTCGGGCTCCCCACTTGGGGTTCCCCCTCGGCTCCGGCTGCCCTGGCTACACCTTAGACTCGAGGGGACGCCGAGTGCGCTCCTGCCCCGGTGCGGCTCTAGTGGCGCTGCTGGAGCTTGGCGGTGAGCGGGGGCGTGCGGGGCAGTGCCCGTGTGCGCGTCCTCCCGCCCGGCTGTCGGCCGGGGCTCGCTGTGGTTCCCGTTTGCCGCCATGTCCCGTGCAGGCGCAGCCCCCGGCGGATCGCGCATCGGCGGCACCGGGAGGTGTTCGTGTGCGGTGGGTGGAGGTGCTGAACCCCGTGAGCCCCTTGCAGACGGATGGGGAGCCCTGTCGCCCACAATCTCACACCCTGGCGGGGGCTGCTGCCGGGCCGCGGGGTCCTGCAGCAGCGGCGAACCTCGCCTCGATGCACCAGTGCGTGGAAAAGCGCTAGATGCGGGACCCTTGTCTTCCTGTTGTCAACCTGGTGAAGCGGTTACCTGGCACATAGAAAGAGCTTGATATGGCTGCTGCGTAGTGTTACACGGGGTCGAGGTTTTATTTCTCCCCAGGACTCAATATGGAGCCGTGGGAGAGGACTTGGCACTTTAATCCCTTCAAAGAAACCGATCTAATTCAAGCCCTACAACTCTTGAAAGTCTTTGAGCGGACAGTGATTGTTTCCACAGGAAAGGCAGATAAAGATCTCTGTGTGCTGGCGTTTAAAGAGACTTCAGTGGCGGTGCGAATACAATTGAACCCAGCGACTGCGGGGAGGATCGAGTTACCTGTGCAAACAGCTCCGGAGGACCAGAGCCAGCCGGCATCTGCCCGAAAGGGCACCCCCACCTCCTCAAGACGGAGATGAACGTCCTGGTTTGGTACCTGGCCAAACAGGCCGGCGTTTGCGATGGCCTCGGAGCAGATGGGGAAGCGGGGAGGAGAGGAGCGCGTTTCCAGGGCCCCCGGCGGAGCGCGGAGCTGAGCGGGCCCGCGGAGAGGCCCCGCCTGCCCCTTGCAGGGCGGCACATGCGAGGGGTCCCGCCAGCTCTGCAGCCCACCGAGCTCAGCAGCCGACGGTGGCGGCAAGCTGTGACCCAGATGTGCCTGGTGCTGGTTAGAGGGTCAATAGCCTCACACATGGCCGAACGCAAGGCAGGTTAGGTCCTTCATACACACGTGCGTATAGACAGAGGCCGAAAGGTGCGGGATGAAGTAACAAAGGGCTCGGGGCCGACTTTGGTTTTGAGGCAGGAGGTGAGAGAGTTGGGGAGGTAGAGACCCGGTAGCAGCGTTCGTGCCCCCGAGGAACCGCACCGATCTGCACTCCCCGCCGGCGCAAGACAGGCCGGCTCGGCAGGCCCGCCAAGGGAGACTCCGGTCTTCATTTAAAGAAATTATTTATATCTTTTACAGCCGGCTCCCGCTAGGGAAGAGGAAACTTTTCCCTTCTGTTTCCCGGCTGCCCGGTTTGTCGGTGTGTCTATCTGAGAGCGCTTGCTGCTGGTGGCAGCCCGCCGCTCCTCCCCGGGCCCGGCTGGGCGCCCGGCCTGGCCCCGCGCCAGGCGGGGGCTCCCGGTAACAAGGGGGCAATGCCGGCTGAGCGAAGTGAAACAAATCCAGCTACCAGAAGGGAAAATGCGCGGTTATTTGCCGAGTCATATCGAGGGCATACCCCTCAGCCTCGGGGGAAGGGCGGGCGGAGGGAGGGAGCGGGGAGGAACCACCGACAATTACTCCAGGGAAGTTTTACGGCTGGGGTCGACCAGCCTCGATCAGGTGAACTCGCTGTGCTATGTTACTTTCAGTCATTAAACATTATCAGAGGAATCCGGAGGCAGATTCCTCGAGCGATAACAAAGACACGTTGTCACTTTAGGGCTCTGCAACACATTTAATTGCAGGGGAAGAAAAAAAAAATAAAATAAATAAAAAAATAAAAGGGGGGGTGGTTTCCAGTGTCTTGCACATCCAACGCGAGGGTCTCTAGGCGGCAAGGGGTCCTTTGATCAAGAAAATCCAATTATTTGTGTATATACATTTCCCACATAGTGATTACTTCATTAATTGTCCCGCCTTTATCTCCTCCCTTCCCATCCCCCCTAATAATCAGTTCTTTTATCCAGACCAACAAACACACCATAGGAGCTTTGTGGATTCAAAGGATTTGCTTTCGCTTCTGAAAGAGCCGCTATTCTTTGATGATTGGGTAGCGGCAAACTTCAAAGCCATAAATCTTCCCTCTGACTGGTTGGCGGCCCGGCAAAGTCCTTATCAAATTCTTGGAGGTGATCCTGGCGCAGTCAGACAGTCCGCGGAGATCGCGCAGCGCGGGGGGGTGGGACGCGCACGGAGGCGAAGAGATCAGAAGGAAAGGGAGAGAGAGGGGGAGAGAGAAGGAAACTGGGCAGCTTCTCGTCTTCCCCTCGGCGTCCTCATGCCTCGGCAGTGCCCCGGCGCCTTCCCTTCGCCCCGGGCGCAGTAGCCATGGCCGCGGTGGCTGTCCTCCGGAACGACTCCCTCCAGGCTTTCCTCCAGGTCAGTACCCGCACCCGGTGTTGCTCGAACTGGGCCGAGTGCCGCGGTTGTGACCCGCATTGCGCGGGGGCAGCTGGCGTCCGCCGCCTCCCTCCGGGGGCATTACCCGGCGGGCGGCGCGGAGAGGGAGCTGGGGGACCCCCGCGGTGGTAGGCGGCCGGGCTCGGGCTTCCCGGGCTGGTAACTTCCCTCTCCCGCCAGCAGCCCGTCACTAACTCCAGGCAATGCTCCGTGGGTGTGGGGGGCGCGGGGGCTGNTGCGCCGGGGGGGTGGGGGGCGCGGGGCCTGCCTCCCTGCCCACAGCGGCTGCTTCCCCGGCCCAGGAGCGGCGGCGGGGCCGGCGGCACTGGGCACAGGCGGGACCGGTCTCTGGGCGGGGCGGGGGGGCCGGGCCCGTCCTGCCCTCTGGGCGCGCAT